>JAQFVV010006265.1:0-600000 GCA_028023455.1 Epiperipatus broadwayi | reverse complement strand
TATTTTATACCTTAAAGTTTGGTTGGCTTTCATAAAACAGTGAAAGTAATATAATTCAAATCCAACTATAATAAATAACTAGCTATAAAATTTACTAAAAATTTAAATTCTACCTTGAAACTTGACAACTAATTCTTCTCAGGGTTCAAACAACTCAAAGATTGTTATGCAAAATATACTTGGGTCAGTGAGAGAGATTTTGACACTACCCAAATATAATGCACAAAACAGCTCTTAATATAAACTCAAATTAAGAACTATATTTAGCAGTTCTACAGAAACTTTATAAATTCAATAACTAATATAAACATTAAAGTTTATTTAAAAAAATAGGAATAGCTTTTTAATAACTACACCCAATAACTTACCAAATTCCTTTTCTCAAATAATTATAAACCATGTGATTAAGATCAATGAATGATTCATATGCAGATTCAAATAAACCGATTACACCAATACCAAGTGTTTAGGTTTTAGTATACCACCTAAAATAATATGTACACTATGTTAATAATATTTTAAATATTAAGTGATGATACCTTAGATGTACTCATAAATTATAGAACTTAACAATATTATTATGATATGCCAACATATAGTTAATTTTACTATATTGGTCGATGATGATTTCAATATATAATCCTCTGATATGTTGATAGCAATAACAATAATAATAATGTGTGTGTGTGGTGATTAGCAATAAGACTACAGACAACTAAATAATTTTTTAACACAACAAGATTTATTTACAATATTTACAAATTTATTTCAGACACATTGTCTGAAATAAAACCCATTCATTAGATAAACTCAGGGATAAAAAATACTTGGTATCCCAATGACTATATATTCAGTAAATAAAACAAACTAATACAGTGATATTTATAGTATCACTATTATGATTGACTATGTTTCTATTCTTCTTCTATCTTATAGTATAAAATATTTAAACTTTATTTAAATTAAATTAGCATTTAAATTATAAACAATATATATATATATATATATATATATATATATATATATATATATATATATATATATATATATATATATATATATATATATATATATATATATATATATATATATATATATATATATTGGGATATACACAACTTTTTAAATCTAAAACTTGAAGTTATGATTTAGTGTATTAAATTGTAGCTATTTGATTTGTCAGAATATGATAAGGGCAATTATCATATTCAACACAATTAATAATTTATTATTATTTACTATGAAAGATTTATTATATAGATGTGGGGACAGCCATCATAAGTCAAATACATATAAGACAATAAAACATTACCTATGTCCACAACCTAATCACTGAATATTTAACTGATCTTACCAATCCATCAGTGAATCACTATTTGTTGAAGATAAATCCACACTGCCCATGTACATCTCTTGCTCTTACATCTAGAAGTTATACAATCACTAGTAGTTTTTGTTTGCTTTGTCTATAAACTGATAAAGATCCTACATCATGAAGACACTATTCCCATTAGGCCAACACTTTAGATAGACCAGTGTTTTTTAATATAACTTTATTTTATACTTGCTATTTGATATTGAAATACTAAACTTCACCGTACATGGTGGAAAACTAACTATATAACCTTATGAGTGATTAACAATAAAGGGAACCTCTACAAAACAACATGATAGTTGTATAATAATATGTGGCCAATTCTAATACCTCTCTATAAGTATATACATGGGAGCTTAGCTTCATCATTGGAAAATAGAATTCAGACCATAAATATCTTTTCTTGGGATTAATTATGCTAATTAAGCACTAATTATTACTCAGTCTTGACCATGTCATCCTCTCATGTAATCAACAATGAAGGATTCTCCATCAGCCCATGCACTATATTAATATACTGTATGTCATGCCATTAAATGTGGCATGTAATTATCAATATCATAGCAAGTAAAAATAATGCTAACAATAAAGTGGAAACATAAATATTCCATTTTACAATACAGAAACTATTACTGTATTAATAAACAAACCTCCAACCTATAAGTCAAATTACTACTCATTATTTTAAAATAACAATACTTTTGTTATAGAAAGCACTATGCATGCAAACACTGAAGTTCAACCTACATTTTGTTCAAAGTGGACATGTTCATTTCATAAGCAAAAATTAAGAAATGAAAAAGACTTATATATTTTTTTCCCTATAAGAACAACAATTGAGTCTTTATAGTATATCTTTGACAAAACCTAGCCTGTTTCTTCACCTTTAATAAAATACACTACAATCTGTTTAAAATATGAGAGGCAAATCTCTCTCTCTCTCTCTCTCTCTCTCTCTCTCTCTCTCTCTCTCTCTCTCTCTAAATAAATGATATTTAATATTATGTGTTCCCTTAATTGAGAGAATAGCAAAAATACATGTGGAATAAATGTATATATTTTATACATCATTACATCCTTTTACTAAATATATTTTATATTATATATTTTATACCACTATATATATATATATATATATTCCCAAATGACACATCATAAATATTTTAACACTAACATAGCAATAATAATAATAATAATAATAATAATAATAATAATAATAATAATAATAATAATAATAATAATAATAATAATAATAATAATAATAATAATAATAATAATAATAATAATAATAATAATAATAATAATAATAATAATAATAATAATAATAATAATAATAATAAAAGTAAAATATTTTCTCCCATTAGATTTATCCTATTAGTCAAAGTTTATTTAATCTTTGTGAGCAAAATGATAAGAACTAATATTATGATGAGTAAACAGTCCTAAAATAATGGCACTTTAAGGTTGTATGCTAATCGATGTTAAATATTGAAATACAGACCTACTAAAACACAGATTATGAAATTTTTAAATAAGCAAACAATCTTAAATTTTGCTAATAAACTAACAAATTTACAAAGTTATTAAAGACAAACTAAACATTAGAATTTAATCTTTAAACTCCTCCCAAACTTTAAATGAAAAAAAAGTTACTGATAACACTAACTAAAATAATTATATAAAATGTACAAACCATTATACAATTACAAATATCCAGTAACACCCTCTGTTCTTTTCATTTATAGTTTGGGAGGAGTTTAAAGATTAAAATCTAATGTTTAGTTTGTCTTTAATAACTTTGTAAACTTGTTAGTTTAGTAGCAAAATTTAAGATCGTTGGCTTATTTAAAATTTCCATGCTCTGTGTTTGAGTAGGTCTGCATTTAAATATTTAACATCGTTTAGCATACAACCTTAAAGTGGTATCATTTTAAAGTTTGCTATTATTGAGATATAGATCTTTAAACAGAGGGTGTTACTGGATATTTGTAATTGTATAATGGCTTATATATATATATATATATATATATATATATATATATCAATATATATATATATAATCAATATATATATATATATATATATTGATTATCCTGTTTGATGCTTGTATAATAAGACAATATTTAAACACTTTTCCAAAGGCAATACAAATTATTTATTGTTTTATGTATGGATGTCAGCATAGTGAAATCATATTTAAGCACTTCTACAAAGGCAATACCATTAAAATAGGTTTATTATGATTTACAAATGCATTTTTTAAAAATTATTTATTGATTTTGTTCCTCCCTCCATGGTAATGTAACAACTTTAAAAAAAATCAGGCATTTTAAAATATTTTTAAAATATTATTAACACACATGTTTTACAATAAAACTTTAAAAGTAAATATTTATTTTATTTCATTTTTATCAGCAAATTAAAATGTCATTAATGATATTAAGAAGAATTTATTCAATTATAAATACAATATTATTGGCATTTTAAAATAATCAGTAACTTTCCATTTTGATCATTAGACAAATTCATGCTAAAATCATCATTTAGCAGATGAGTTTCTTTCTTAAGAATAGAATAGGGAATAAAATTATGAAATTTTCTTTTAACTTTATTAAAAGTTGTATGATTCAAAAATGACTTTTGAGTTTGTTTACTATATCTTCTGAAACCTCTCTTCAAAACCATTTTGAATTATTTTTATTGAGATAATAATTTATTAGCAAATGTATTTTCTGATTTATGCTTAAGAGCAGTGCGAAAATCAAAACACTAACATTTTTCTTTTCAGTTTAAATAATTTTCATGTTATTTTTAAATCTGACAATTGACTACATTAAAAATCAAAAGTAATTGCTTTCACTTTCTGTAATTGTTCTTGGTTTGAAGTAATATTTATTGAAGTAAATTATTATCCACATAGTTTCCATTTCTCTTTCCAAGTATGAATTTTAGGAATCATCAAATCGATGGAAAAACAGTGTTGAAATGATTACAAAGCTTTAAGATTTTCTAATCAATTTTTAAATAACAATATATTATAATCCCATTCAAATAGATTTGAATTTTTCAGATTTTTCAGCTTTTTTGCCTATTTTATGAGTTAGAGTTGAAGTCTGTTGATTCTGATTTTATTTTTATTTTTCACCCCCTCCAACTTTGTTATATCATATATAGTTTGTATTACAATGCAATATGGTAACAAATGGACCAATAACATAAGTATGAATATAATTAATATTACTCCACCTGGCTTCATATTTAATAACTACCCATAATATGTCAGACTGTTTTCAATTCACTAAAAAAATTATGCTTAAGAATTATCTATAATGATTCATTTTACAAAATTTTCAAATTTATTTATTTGTTTATTTCAGTTGCTAATCAACAATAATAAATAGCAATATGTTTATCTCCCAATTAATAATAATAATACATTTAATTTATTATTTTAACTTTAGTTAAAGCCAACACTGGATTTGAAACCTCTTCTCCACTCAAGCAGATTTCCTAGTGAATCCAGAAAAGTCTTTATTTAAAGCCACTTATTAAGAGGGTGGGGAGTCTTGGTTAGAAAAGTTAAACTAAAAATTTTATAAAAAGGAAGTAAAGACATTACCATTATTAGTTGAAATATAATTTAAAAACTTTAAATATATAAATCTCTTTTATTTAAATTAAAGAAAAAGGTCATCTTAAAATATGTGTTGATTTTAGAATATATATATATATATATATATATATATATATATATATATATATATATATATATATATATATATATATATATATATATGAGTGCGAATGTAAATATAACATGTGTATTAAATATTATAAATTAATAAAAGATTATCATTAAAAAACACAGCGGTGGCTACTAATTAAAATTATAAAAACAACATGTTTATGATGGCTGCTAATTAAAATACCCAACAACAAGATTAAAAAGGATTAGCTATTAAAAGAATTTTGACAACACATATTGCAGGACAATATCAAAACAAAAACACTTTGCATATATAAATAGCCAAATTTTCATCAGACATTCAGTTAAGTCTAGAGATAACAGTGCAGTATGTTATGTATCCAGAAACTGAAACGCAGGGCTGAGCAGCTTTTGGAAACATGCAATCTTACTTCAGCCCTTAGTCCAATAAATCAGCAAGATCTGCCCATGAAATAATGTCTGAATAACAGTTTAGAAATCTTCCATCAATGTTCAACTGTCTCCAGAAATAATACTGATGAATAAGAAAAAAACCTCCTCAAGAAACTTCAAATCTAACCGATTAGATATACTTCATTACAAGCAGCTAACAGCAAGCAATATCAATATTCCAAAAATCCTAGGTAAAACATTTTCTTATTCTCATTTATATATAGTAGCCACCGCATTTGAAAAAAATTGTGTGAATCACTTAAAAGCCATAATTATATGAACTCTTCAGCACATAAAAAATGAACTATTAATTTGTCTGTTCTAAATATATGTTATATTTTTTAATGCTTTATTATATGTCAGTATGTGAATTAAATATATGTGTGATTAAAAATACCAATATTACGTTAGTTAAAAATTTATAAAAGTATTTATATTTAGTATAAATTTTTATGTTAATAAATTGTCTTTAAATTTAAGCTTTAATTTTTCAGTCAATCGTTTTACCATGCTTTTATCAATTCATTTTATCAATTCCTCTCACCTCTAATGATGTAAATAGTTTGTTATTCAATCAAAAAAAATTAGGCTGAGCTAGTTAAGAGATTGTTTCAAGCACTGGATTATGAGCCTATTGTCCGAATTAGTTAGTCTTAGACTAGCTGGTTCCTGGGGTTTACTCCAAAACAAATAAAGTGTTTGGATAGTAGGGGTTTGAATCTAGAAGCTGAAGTGGGCCACGATCTGACCGGGGGTATTGTTGATAGTTAAAGCTATCAATAATATTTTCCACTTTGCTCGAACATGCCAGTTTGTTCATGTAATATTTATAATTAAATAAGATTATAAATACATTATAAAGAAGTTTGTAACCAGCAAAAACATTTGCAGTGTAAGTAAGATCTTCTGCAGATTGAATCCGGTACATAAATGGTGCCCAACATGGGGCTGGTCCTAAGAAATGATAGTAAGTAAATACTTTGTTTCTTGTTTGAAAATTTTTTTCTACAAAAGCTAAATTACATATGGTGAAGTGGTTTGATTTTATTTAAAAAAACAGAATTGACTGAAACCTTTTTTCTTTAAAATGAAGAGATTTGACAAGGACATATTTAAAATAAATCATTATGTTAAATCAGAGACAGTTGATATTTTGAGTGGAGTTAAGGCATTAAGATCAGGTAGAGAAAAGGACAAAGGCGGTGGTGTCACCATATGTTTTCATTTTAGTATGAAATAAATAAGTTGTATATTATATTTAGTGAAAGAAAATATTGTTTTAAAAATGAAAAAAGAGAAAGAAATGTCTGAGATGCAGAAGATGATGAAAAGGATGATGAATATGATAGAACAAATGCGTCAAGAATTCAGGCAATGTCAGCTAGAACTCATTGCGGTAATAAGAGAAAAAAGATGTGAAATTACAGGAAATGTAGTGAAAAATCAAGAGATCATAGAAGTAGATTTTGTCAAAGAAAATAAGGAAGGGGAGGTCTTGAAAGAGATAGTAGAATCATATAGAGATAAATATAGTAGTTTGGAAATAGAAATTAAATTAGAATCAGATAGCAATGCTACAGAGAAAGTAGAAGCAAATGTAAATCAAGAAATAGAAGAGAGATATAAGTTCAAGGTAAAAGATAGTGTTGAAAAGTTTTTACAAAAAGTTAAAAAGGTTAAAGTAAAAGTTTGTGTTTGTTTTAAATGTAGATTTAAAATAAAAAGAAAATGTAGAAAAAAATATTCAAATATTGAAGTAATATGGAGTTGTGCTAGGTATCAAGGTTTTCTGATATACAAAGTTGAAAATAGAATGGAAAGGAAAGAGATAAAGCAATAAATTTTAATCTAGGGAGAGATGTGAGAATATTAGTGAATTAGTAGAAAGGAAGAAGGAACCACCTGACATAGGTTAAAAGTTAGTTATTGGGGCAAAATATTAAAGTAGATGGAAACATTAAGGACTGGAAATGGACTATGAGTAAAATAATTATCCCAATGTAAATAAATCTGAGAAGTTTAAATATGAAACTTCTATTTAAAACTAAGATAATAAATTTAAAAATAAATGAATAATGACAAATGAAATGTTTGAAAGTAATAATAATAATGGAGGCTTTTTCTCCATGCACAAATTAATTAAGAAGAAATGCTCATAAATAAACAGTTCAAATAAATAAAAAAATCAATAAAATCAAGTTAAATAAATGGGTCAAATTAATGTTTTAAAAGTACAGCTTGTAGGATTAAATAAATGAAAAAGATAACGGAATTTCTAGAATAAAATCAAGTTAGTCAAATAGGTATTTGAATCGTAATAAAGTAAAAGTTTTTATTCTGTATAGACACACAGAAATATAATTAATACTGTAATATAAAGAAATATGAATAATCTTCGTAAGAGTTTGAAAATAAAATTGTAAGACTAGGTGAATATAAATGAATATGTAAAATAATGTTTATAATGGTTTAAAAAAATAATATTGTAATGTAAATAAATATGTAAACTGATGTCCATGATAGATTAGAGTAATATTGTAAGGTTAAAATAAGTAAATGAGAGTTAATCTAAGTTGTATTAGCAATGTATAAAAGTTTGAAATTAAAGAGAATGAGGGTAGTAGTGAAATAAAATTTAGATAAGGATAAGTTTAAAGCTGTCAACTGGATAAAATTTAGTAGCTGTAACAGACTTATCAGGGATCATTCCTTTTTCCAAAGCATAAGTCAAAAATGGACAGTTGAAAATTCCTTCCATTTGCAGTGATCTTTTCTTAGTCAAAGTCCGATCAAGAAAATCGGCAACCGAAGCTTCGGTTTTCATAGTGTAAGTCAGTATAAGACAGCGAGTATGCATCCACCTCATTTCCAAAGATCCCTGTGCCACAAAATTTGTTTGTCCTTGTGGTCACTATCCAGGACTCAGAATATTGTAAGAAATGTTGTCAGCATAAAAAGGGGTAAAGCATAATTGAAGATTGCCCTTAGTATGTAAAGTGAAAGATATGAAAAGCAAACTTAGAAAATTAATAAATATTTAGATTCAAGAAATCAGAGATAAAATGGTCAAAAATGATGCATTTTACTCAGAAATGTAGGGGGGTGGAAATGTACCAACTCCCATACTGGGAATTGGTACATAATAATTTATCTAAAAAATAAGTTATAAAAATCTAAAGTTTATTTATTAAACAAAATGCAGTTTGTTTTCATAAACAAAATTATAAGTCTAAGTTTTGTTGAAATAAAAATTACAACTAATTAATTAAAAGAGGGGAGAGGAGTCCTGGTTAGAAAAGTTAAACTAAATTTTTTATAAAAGGAAGTAAAGAATTTATTATTATTAGTTGAAATATAATTTTAAAAAAGTTTAAAAATATAAATCTCTTTTATTTAAAATAAAAAAAAAGGTCATCTTAAAACAAGTGTTGACTTTATAATAAAAATTATATATATATATATATATATATATATATATATATATATATATATATATATATATATGTGAGTGCAAATGTAAATATAATGAATGTGTATTAAATATTACAAATAAATGAAAGATTATCATTTAAAAACACAGTGGTGGCTACTAATTAAAATTATAAAAACAACATGTTTGTGATGGCTGCTAATTAAAATCCCCAACAACAAGATTAAAAAGGATTATCTACTAAAGGAATTTTGACAACACATATTGCCGAAAGATTTTAAAAAAACACTTTGCATATATAAATAGCCAAATCTTTATCAGACATTCAGTCTAGTGTAGAGATAACAGTGCAGTTTATTATGTATCCAGAAACAGAAATGCAGTGCTGAGCAGCATTTGGGAACATACAATCTTACTTCAGCCATTAGTCCAATAAGATCAGCAAGATCTGCCTGTAAAATAATGTCTGTGTAACAGCTTAGAAATCCTCCGTCAATGTTTAACTGTCTCCAGAAATAATACCGATGAATAAAAAAGAAACCTCCTCAAAAAAACTTCAAATCTAACCGGTTAGATATACTTCATTAGAAGCAGCTAACAGCAAGCAATATCCTCGTTTTAAAAATCCTAGGTAAAACATTTTCTTATTCTCATTTATATATAGTAGCCACCACATTCATGAAAATTCATGTGAATCCTCCAAGAGTCATAATTATATGAACTCTATAGCACATGAAAAATGAACTCTTAATTTGTGTTATATATATATATATATATATATATATATATATATATATATATATATATATATATATATATATATATATATATATAAGCAGATGATCTGATGCTGAGATCCTGTTTCACAGCCCACATCCAATCTCCTACCACCTAACTGTATTCAAACCCGCCTTTATGCACGTATATACATAGCTAATAATATATATATATATATATTGGTTAGTATTATAACAAACCACATTAACACGTATGTATTTTAATTTAAAAATATTTTATTTAATAATATTCTCATGTATATACAGGCGTATAATAAATATCTATATTTCAGTGTAGTAGATTGCAAATAAATTAATAGTTATATTATATATATATATATATATATATATATATATATATATATATATATATATATATATATATATATAAATATATATAAAAAAATGTATTATATATGAAACTTATTAGTTTTTCATATATAATTTTGTAGCCAGAAATGATGCAATCTTGTTAAGAAGTCACTAGAAAAACAATTACCCAGAAGACCCCTTAGATTAAAGTAAAAGATTACGAATTGGTAATAATAAAATAAACACATTAGTGGAAATTGTCCATGCTAGCTTGTTTTAAAATCATAAGATATAATTTAAAACAATCGTTTGAGAAACTGATAACAAACTTGCATTGTTTCAAACATCTTAGTAAATAAGAATATCCAGTCAAACTATTCCAAATGAAACTTAAGTGCTTAAACAGCCTCAGGTCCAGCAGTAGTTGCTAAGTTACAGTTTCAAAATAAAAGTATATATACTTTGGATTTCAATCCACAGGGGGAGAGATTACTAAATAACTATGTCATTACACATACTCCATGCCAGTTTTAATTCTCACACAATGTGTCATGAGTAAGGGAAATTTCACCTTTTCCCTCCATTCTAATATGCTGTTCCCATGAATGAAGCTCTGCATCTCGTACCAATGAACTTTATGTATTTTTCAGTGAAAATGAAATGTTAATTTTCAAATAATAATGCTACCCTAGATCTAGTGAAACAATACTGATGGTCTGACTCCTAATGAAATTGTGCTTCCAAATAAGCAAGGTAAAAGAACTTTGACCGCTTATAATTATTAAATCCTGCATTCTCTGTAATATTTATATTTTAATCACCTATTTTAAATGTCTTCAAAATATGTATTCGTATAACTCTATATAACTAATCTATATTAAGCCTCCCATAAAATGTTGTTTTTTTCTTTTAATTCCAAGCGGCAAATAATTTTCATTTACATGTATGTATTTATATTTTAAAAGACGCCAATAGTATTCTAAAATCGCAAGCATATAATTCATTTTTGTTTCCCCACCCATCATTTATCAGGTAAATAACTTATAATTTGATCAAAACAAGTCTTATTTGACTTGTCCAGGTGCTCTCGATTTTAGATAAATAAACTAATTATATTTTTATGTTTACTGTAGAAAAACAGATTGACATCTGCTTTTCACATTTTCCATCCTAAATAATGTGCTATCTTTTATTCTTAAATTATAATTATATATGTAAAACCCATCTTAGCTATTACCACCACCCACTTATTTTGTAATAATTTCAATATTTTCACAAGGGCATTGATTAACCAAAATTGAGATTTATTAAATGTATGGGAAGTAATGAATAATATTATGTAACATAATGTAACGAGGGAGGGGGATCTTAAGAGCTTGGTTTTATATTTAAGTATAATTATTATCCATGTTTGCTTAATGAAGCCATATCATTACGCTGAATATTTCATAATTTGTAGGCAATAAATATGTTAAATAATCTTTAACCTTTAGAGTTTTCTTTATATTATATTATTAAGCGTTACATGCATAAAGGCCAATTCGTATATATATATATTTGTGCTTCTTTCTCACATGGAGGCGTCCACAAAGTCGGGCCCCATCGTCATTCTCTATGTCCTTAAACCAGGCTGTAAAACCACCCTGGGGACATACTTGGTCATATGTGCATACTTTATATGGGGAGCGATCTGGGAAACCAGCCCAATAAAGTCATTGCCGACCAGTCTTTGTCATCCATGATTCGCCTGTACTTTATTACAGGAAATCTTGGACTCTTGCATTCGTCAAACCGACCCTGCCTATGTTTGCAGAGGAAATCAGTCCACTTCATTATAAAAATTCATGAAGCACACTCCAGGATCCATAATTGGACCAACCCAATCAGCCGACATGCACACACCGCCTTTCAGTGTTTTATTAGTCGCCCAGAAATAGTCATAAGCCATAATGAGATGATTTCTTTAAACAGACATATTTCCATTAGTTTTATATATGTATTAATGCGATAGATTTGGTATCGTTTATATAATTATTCATTACCCACCCCACGCATTAATTATCTATAACTCCAAATTAATAATCATATTGAATGCAACCAATTATAATATCTGCTTGTAAAATTATTATCCTTTTAAATTAATTAAATGCTCTTTTTGTCTCTGGGGGTGTAATAGGATTCTAGTAATGTATTCCAATAGTGCTAATTTATTAAATCACACATATATATTATTGGCATAGACACAAATTTTATGTTATCATTAAATATGAATCAAACACATATCTATAATACTTACGAGGCTCATGTCAGGTAAATAACCAGACATAATTTTGTTATTAATAAATCTTAAATATATATATATATATATATATATATATATATATATATATATATATATATAAAGAATATTATATATATATATATATATATATATATATAATATTCTTTAATGTTTTATTATATGTCAGTATGTGAATTAAATATATGCATGATTAAAAATAGCAATATTATGTTAGTTAAAAATTTATAAAAGTATTTATATTTAGTATAATTTTTTTTTATGTTAATAAATTGTCTTTAATCTTAAGCCTTAATTTGTTGGTCAAGTCTTTTTACCATTCTTTTTCAATTCTTTTTATCAATTCCTCTCACCACTAATTATGTAAATAATTTGTTATGGAATCAAAAAATAAATTAGGCTGAGATAGTTAAGGGATTGTTTAGAGCACTGGATTATGAGCCTACTGTCCAAATATGTTAGTCTTAGACTATCTGGTGCCTGGAGTTTACTCCGAAACAAATCAAGTGTTTGGATAGTAGGGCCATGATCTGACTATGGATATTGTTGATAGTTAAAGCTATCAATAATATTTTCCACTTTGCTCGAACATGCCAGTTCGTTCATGTAATATTTATAATTAAATAAGATTTTAAATGTATTATAAAAAAGTTTGTAACCAGCAAAAACATTTGCAGTGTAAGTAAGATCTTCTGCAGATCAAAGCCGGAACAATATATATTTTAACAAGCTTTGCAGAATATCCCCAATATCAGACGACTTTCTGCTACTTGCATCCTCAGTGAGGTGCTACGATATTCATTTTGAATGCATTCTCTTACTGAATTTATTTATTTATTTTTTTTAACAATACAAGCACTTGTTTTATTTTATTTCATTTGAATTTTTTAACAATAAATGTAGCAAGAGAATGCTTTCAAAATCTCTATCTAGAGTTATCACCAAATCAGTTTCTTGCTATGGCTTTGTCAATGAGAAGGTACAACATCCAGACACCTGATCCAAAATTTAAACTGAAGCCCAGCATCTGTCTAATATTAAAAATTCTCAAATATTCAGATATCTATATATTGTCAAATCTACCTCTCCAACTCAAACAGTCATATGGGTTGAAATTAAATTCTGATACACCATAAATTAAAACCCTTAGCAATGTAATATAACCAAAGGTTTAACAGACAAATTATAATGAAATAAAGTCAAATATTGTGTGACTTATTTAGCTTGTATTTATAAATGTAATATAAAGATAATTTAAAATATCTATCTAGACATATACTCATTCCCAAACCAG
Organism: Epiperipatus broadwayi; assembly: GCA_028023455.1. Classification (NCBI taxonomy): domain Eukaryota; kingdom Metazoa; phylum Onychophora; class Udeonychophora; order Euonychophora; family Peripatidae; genus Epiperipatus; species Epiperipatus broadwayi. Next base: position 586,355 of record JAQFVV010006265.1, on the reverse strand, counting down.
CTCAGGAACACATTCAAAATATCTATCTAGACATATCCCTATCTCCAAATCAGTTTCAAGCTATAGCTGTTGTCAGTGAGGAGCTAGGACATCCAGATACAAGATCCAAAATACAAATTCAAGCCCAGCATTTTTAATACTTAAGTTTTATGTAGAAAATGTGAAAAATTCAGGCATCTACATTTCTTCAAATCCAGCTCTCAATTTATTTATTTATTTAACATGATACTTTATATCTCATTTTTTGCTTGTTAATTTGAATTACTACACAACTATTTTTGATATATGTTTATTGTTGTTTGATATATGTCTAGTTTACATTCATCACATATTAAAACTATAAGCATATCATGAAATAATGAAATGATTTCAAGCCTCTAAAGTCAGTGCCACATGGAACAGGATGAACTATTTGTATGTAATCAGATTTCCAATGTCTTGTGATTTTGAAATTGCAACTGATCATTATAACAATTTTTCCATGTACAATATGGCAATCATCTGAATTCATGACTAACACATTGGATGCCATATGTAAAGGGATGGACTATCCCTTCTGTGAGATGCATCTAACTGTTATCACCCATTTGGTCTTCCATGTAGGACATTACACATGATAAGTCAAATCTGTTATTTTATGATTTATCTAAGATTTAGCAAGTGGTACCATGATGATTAATGTTTGAGTGGTATAAGATTCACACTTGCATAATATCTCTTACTTCACATATTTTTGATCCTCATTAACCACAGAGGACAAACTCAAAGAGAATGTACATGCACCCAATTTCAAGATATGATCATTTCATATCTTATGTGTGCATAAAGTAATCAACTATAAAATAGAAAAATCAAACAACAGACAACTAAATTTGATTTAATATTTAACAATTAATTTTGATCACTATTTTATACTAGCACATAATTGTTTATAAACAAAGCAAAACTCTCCATACAGTAATGCCACCCTGTGCCAACCAGAGTAATCAATGAAAACTAGAAGGCTTGTGCATAAAATCCCTATCTAATGCCTACTCATCCAATATCCCCAGACTAGTTTCTGTATTGTGGCCATCATCAGTGATTACTCTGGTTGGCACAGGGTGGCAATACTGTATGGAGAGTTTTGCTTTGTTTATAAACAATTATGTGCTAGTATAAAATAGTAATCATGTGATGCATAATGGTTTATCAGCAATCCTGCCTAATAAGATAGTGGTGGCTATGGTTGTAAAAGAGCCAAATACACTAAAATATATGGGTGCTGAACTGAGTTCAGACCCATATGACTATATAAGCTATTGAGCTTAGATTGAAAACATTTTTGTTTTCAATTTCATGCTCATAGTTTTGTAGTTAAATAGAGATAAAAGGTGGGTGCTGGAGGATTGCATTAGATCCTATGACCTAAGTCCAGTGCTCTCAGATCCAAAGCTCCTCACTGACGATGGCCACAAGCCAGAAACTAGTCTGGGGATATTGGATGAGTAGGCATTAGATAGGGATTTTATGCACAAGCCTTCTGGCATCCATTGATTACTCTGGTTGGCACAGGGTGGCGATACTGTATGGAGAGTTTTGCTTTGTTTAATTTTGATGATCATAAATGTTCACATTTTTTATAACAAAATGGTGTATGTGTCTAACATTTAATGATTATGTGGGCATGATCATCTTTTATTTGTATTCGTTAATTATTTATTAACCAATACATTTATTCTCTATTAAGGATGACCATTCCACATTCAAATTTAACAAATTGAAATTTACATTGAATCCAATTTTGTATATATATTTTAACAATTAACACTTTGATGACTAACATTCCATGAAATCATTTGGCCATTAATTTCTATACTGACTCTCTATATTTTGTGATCTTTTGCGAGTTGTTTATAGATTTTGAATTCTTTCCTATTGTGGCATTATATAGATCTGTTATAGGACACACCAATCATTCTAGGGTTAGTCATACATTCTGAACATCAAATAATTAATAATTAATTAAATTGAACATAAATGTTAACATAAAATATATTGCAACTGTGAAAGTGTGAGTGCTTAATATTAAATAAGAGTAAAGTTTCACCTTTCAAGTCAGTAGACTAATGTATCAATTGGTCAGAAAATTCAGGAATTTGCCCCTAAATTTTATTATTAAATGAATGAAAACAAAATTCATACACCTCTCTCTATATTTATTGATGGTTGGATGGATTGACTTTCTGTTTCAAAAGGAAACAAAACAATTTAACAAACAAAATAAAAATAAAAATATATAAAAATCTAATTTGGGATGTTAATCTAGCATAGTCTAGACATAGCTCAATGTCATGTAATCCACATTGTGAAAAGTCAGAGTATCTTTCTTTTTAAGAAAGTTACTTTGCATGAATTTCATGATAGCCCAAGGATAATCTTTGGCCACCATGTGGGTTTTCATGTTGGTGAATCAGACTTATTTATAAACTATATTCCATATGCTAAGATAAATTTTTGCTTGATAGTAGCACATTGTACACTTTCTTACTACTGTGGTAACCATGATGTTAATTTGAAATGAAAATCATACCAGGGACTGTTGGTTGTATGATGAGCTGCTCCATCACCTTGATGTTTTATTCTTCTTATTCATACATGATTTGTTCTTTTCTAGCTTATAACTTATGTTAAAAATATAAGGTTTATAAAATTAAAATGACCTATTAATCAATTTCCTCAAATTGCAACTATAGTAGTTTATGAACTTCAATATTAAGTATAATCAATACGACAAATAAATTGATTTTAAGAAATTATTAAGTATATATTTTTTTGTTGACGTAATTTATTTGCCTTCATTTTTTCTTAAAAATAATGAAAGTGTTCTATATTATCTTATCTTTTTATTTTTAGATCGATGTCACATTGATGTTTTTATAATTTTATGCTGGATTAATAAACAACAAAATAAACAATTTAACATTAATGATGTCTTTTGTCTTTCAATATATTACTTGCTTGCATTGAAACAGCAAGATATGCTTTGCAGATCTTTGTTTCATCTTTTTCACCTCTTTCCTACCCTCATACCTTAGTTTAACCCCCAGTGTATCGTAGGTTGTCTGCAATGGGATTATATGCTGAAATTCTCGCCCAATTTTAAACCATGAGTACAATGCTTGCTATATATATATATATATATATATATATATATATATATATATATATATATATATATATATGTTTGTAACTAGTGTAAATTATGTGTATGTACACATAAAAAATATTTGTTTAAAAAGTAGGTTATATAGGTCGTAATTGTGCACACACTGTGATATATTTATTTTCAAAGCTTAAGTTAAAATAATAATTTGTTTAATATTATTTCTGTTTAAATCTATTTATAAAAAGATATTACATTCGTAATACTTGTTTTAGTTTAAAATAAACTTATATTGATCCCATAGGTAGATTTAAACATTGAAAATTAAAAGAAGTAAATCAATTGTTATTTTAGATTTTAACATCACACCATCAATTTTATGTAAAAAGTAAATGAGGGTTGGTCAGAAAACAATAGTTAAATTAATAAATTCTAGTATCTTATCTAGAAATACAGCAGATGTCCACTTAGGAAAATTTTAATTAGGAAAAGTTTTTTTTAAGGAAATCAAAGTTTTAATCCGAATATCTACAGCGTTATTAACAGTAAAAATTAATTAAAGTCTTGTTGAATTCCTTTGGACGTTTGGACGGGTGTGATTGCAGCTTTGATAAGATAGCAATTTTTTGGTATTTTTGTTATGGTCCAGGACAGTCTATTGTATAGCTCTGATATATATAGAGGGGTTTTCTTTTGTTTGGGATTTTCATTCTTATTCTATTACTGTTATGATAGTTTGCTTTGAAGAGAACAAGTAGCCGACAAGTTTTTATTATTTGAAGTCGAGTTTTCATCTTCCAATAGACTTTAAAGTATTCAAACATATTATGTCTAAAGTGTTCTCTGAAAGTGTTTAAATTTGCTGAGAGTTTAAGAATCTCGGAGAACTGCACACCCCAAAAATGGGCTTTTTTTCAGAAATTGCCAGCTGCTGCTCACCATACCATACAATGCCTTTACTTAAGAATCCGTAAAGACTGGCACCGCTGTTATATGTTAACTGAAATTTGCTGTCAAAGCCTTATGAGTGCTGCTACCTGCAAACTGGAAAGTCTCCACCTGAAATTTGCCTTCAAATGCCTACTTCTGACAAGGTAACCCGAATTAACCCAAGAGCTCTTGTGATATCATATTCCCTCTAAGCTATACCTTATTCCATTTTTTTTTATTTGCTTTATCTTATAGTTCTGTACTTGTTTATTTAAATGCTGTAACTTTATTAGTGTATTCTATCTCTATCCTTGGGTTAATATTTTGTATTTATTAATCTGTTTTTCTTTTATTATGATAGTGTGCCAGCATAGCCATTGACTGAACAAATTACTCCCTTCCTTTATTTAAATCAATATGCTGCCATTAACGCATGTTAAATTATAAATTTTGTCCCATTTCATTGTCTCATTAAAATCGCTCATTCGAGGGCTATCTTACTATTATTCAACTATTTAATAAGTTTGCAGTTAAAATCCACATGTTTATTGGTTTTTAACATAATATGATAATATGTGTGAGGTCAATGAGTAAATATTTAACACATGCATGATTGCACAATTAACTTATATTTTCTTTTAAAACCCCACAATTATGCATTCTCCCATTTTAAATATGATTTATTGTTTTGATTAATTTTCAAGCTTATAATTTTCAGGTCGAAAATGTGTGGACTTTCTTAAAATAAATATTTGGGGAATTGATTAGGCACTTTCTCAAACTAAGTGAATCCTTTATAAAATATTTATATACTTTATTTGAGTGTTGCTAGTAGGTATATTGGGTGTTGAGACTGCTTGGCTCCTCCAAAGGGCTTTAAATGGCTAAGACCATTTTGCCATCACTTTCTGCGGTTTCCAGTTAGAGTGTGCACTCGAATTGTCACATCTGGCAATTCTACACCATTTTCACACAGTCACTAAGTGTTTGGATGAGTCCAGACTTGGGCTGCCACATGATACCACTTCCTACAAATTTAGGGCAAGACATCTTCCCATATTTTATTTACTTATTTATTTTGCAAAGCTCTATGGTTAAAATGTACTACACCTTCCATCCTTTACAGAAATTCTTCACTAGCACCACTGATCTCCCAATATGAATTTAATTTTTTCTATGAATATTCATGCCTTAATCACATCCCCACCTTATGGATTAATGAGCATTAGTCCATTATATTATCAAATTCAAGAAATATTATATAGAAACTTCACAGTCACCAAACCATTTTATTCAATTATTTCTGATATTTATATAAGGCACCTCACATATCTCAGCTTTCTTAGGCACATTATCATAGTGTTATTGTTTTATCCCGAGGTATAGAGAATTCATTAACAACTGATAATGTAAAATTTGATTGACATTTGTTTTAAAACACAATTTTAGTTAGTAAACATCGCTTTCTTACATATGCAGACAGTGCACATATATAATTGATCATTTAATAAATCTTTTAAATTTACTAAATTTTGATTCTTTATTTACCTTCTTGATCTATATCACTGTATTGGTCTACATCTCTTATACATCTCTTTTGTGCCATCCATATATATTTAATTAGCAAACCCAAGCTTATATTGTAGTATAGAGACTCTTTGTTTTTACCTGATCACTGGCACTGGTAAAAGGGTATATTATTAGTAGCATCAGATGCATTATCATGTAGTGGACACTGTGGAATGTAGACTTTGGATTCTAACTTAGGATTTCCAGGAAGCAGCCCTTCCTTGTTTTGAGTTCACTGCCTGGGTTTAAATTTTGCAGTGCATTAGTGAAATAGATGAATCTGTCCATTACAGCATTGAGGGGTTTAGTGTTAGTAGTGTCAATAATATAATTTTAACTGACAATTTTATACAAACATATTACTATATAATCAATAATATGTTTTTGATTGTGATCATAAATTCAGTCTTTATGATGGATGCATGAGTAGTGATTTATGTGGGGTCGGTTTTGTCTGTTCATATAACATGATCTAGGCAAAAGTACCTTGAGTCCAATCATGTGCAAGATACATAAGTCAGGAACACTCATTAACTCTGCCCTATTTGTTTATTTTCTAGACCTACCAACTTATGAGAAACAATTCTGATGATACTGATCTATTTTATTTCTCACCATTGGCATCGCAAAGCCATGACACAAAAATACTCTAATTTGAATTTATTCATGTATAGAATAACATTGTTAGCGAGATTCTGTCATCTAGTAAATTAAAACCTTTTATATAACATCAAATAATTACTATTCAATAAATGAAACAATGACTTTGATATTTAGAAATATATATAAGATTTATTAAGTTAACTTGAGACATATGTATTATTGATTATGTTATTTGTGTCAAAATGCAAATAAAATGGGTATTTATCTTTCTTAGATAACATTAACCCCTTTTACAATACTATAAAGCGAGCATATTTATTGAAATTATGCTGCTATAAAAATAATTTATCGCTTTGTTCTAATGCATCTATTTATATGTCAAAAATTAACAGATTACATGGTATATCTAAGACTTTTAATAGTGCTGGATTACAGTTATTTAAAGTTTTTTAAACCCAACATTATTATAGCAACAACACTTGAACCAATACATAAGATTATTGAGTTTGGTGCAAACGGTAATTATATTTGATTAATAAAATAGTATTCACATTTGCGAAATAAGAATGTATGTGGGAAATTAATTTAGGAAACAATAATTGGGGCAGAAATTCAGCATATGAAAGTATAAATGAAAATAAAAAAAATGACAATCCATTTAGCATAATCATAACAGAACGATTTAGGAGTATTGATCGGTTTTAGTGAGAATGAAATATGGGATAGTGGTACGTGTATGATGGCAACGAAAAGATTCTTTCTAAGATCCAAGAAGGTGGTTCAATTTATGGCTAAATAAGGTGATTCACTGCAAATATTGGCAGGGTCAGGTCACAAAAATGAAGAATGCACTTTATTGAAATGCCATAGGTTGGACATTTGCCAGAGTAGGACCCTATGCTATAATATCTAGCACCAAAGAAGTCCCAAAGGGTTTACAAACCTTGTCCTTGGAATTGAAAGTAAAAACAGATGTGATTCGGGTTTTCCAATATGCCCAAGAAATAAAGCAGAAATATATATAACACTAAAGGCCAGTATACACATAATGCTTGAATTAATATAAATATATAAACATAAAACTAAGAAATAAAGAATTATCACCTATATTTATTTTTTAAAAACCCAGTATACCGGTATGATTTGATTTACTACATGGATATGGGAAAAGTAAAATTAAAGCTAATATAATAGCTCATACAACTAGAAGAACCCCCCTCCCTTCCTTTTATTACTTTAAATTATACATAAAGCTTCCCTCAAGGTATAACTAATACAAATTTTGTTTTTAAGTGCTTTCATTATTATTATTGTTATTATTATTATTATTATTATTATTATTATTATTATTATTATTATTATTATTATTATTATTATTATTATTATTATTATCATCATCATCATCATCATTACAATAGTTATAAGTTATTGTGTAATAGAATTTCTTTAATCAAACAATATTAAAGATTTCCTGAGATCTGATTTCCTAGTTCAAAATTACTATCAGTTTAGCTATTTAAAGTAAGGTGTACCAGATAGTGAAGTTATTCAACATCTTGTTTTATGTTAATGTTATATTGTAGTTGATCTATGAGTTTATTTAGATGATAGAAAAAATCAAATCAAATTATAGTTTATCAGCTTGAATAAATAAAATTTATTAATTTCTATCATTTGGTTAATTAACATATAAAGCATGTATCATATTTTAATCATCGATAATATTTCTTCCTTCAATTTTTATATTCTGTATATTTTAAAACTTTATTTAACCCCCCCCCCACTGAGCTAAGCTATAAGTCAGGCATAAATAGAAGAGTCTCAGTATTGAGTGTGGGGGTTACAATATATATATATATGACAATAGATGGTGTTCTATCAAAAACACCGTCAAGTGTATGTTTGTTTACATAAACATTAGAGAAAGCATTCACTATCTCTAACTTTAGTACCACCTTCAGATCATGATTTCAATCTATTTTCTATCATCAGTGAAGGACAGTAATAAGAAACTAGATCTAAACACAAACTCTGAGCGTTTATGAAACAGTTTCTATTCAGCTTGCAAACATGAATCTTTTAGATATAATTGATCATGTATATGTAATCAAAATTTGCAAGTATTATATTTTTATTATAAATATCAAATACACTAATAATTATAATCTGTATTTTTTTAGAAGCACTGCTATGACTTAATGTGCAGCAATTTTTTATTCTAATACAATAGGCTTGTTTTTTTTAAAGCATTCGGGCATTATTTGTTTAAAACATTAGTCATTGAATTCAAGTTGATTTTTAAAAAAAAAATGTTATAAATATGGTATAAAAAATAGTTTTGCGATAAAAATTAATAAACAAAATAAATTTTGTTCATTCAGTTCATTTAAAGCAATTATTTTATGTATATATCTAGTCATAGTAATTTTTTAAAATTGAATTCAATTGAAAAATTGATTTTTTTTTTCAAAAACAACAAAAATACATTCACAATTTTCAGAATAATTGTTGCTGTACTATTATATCACAGCAGAGCTATTCTCAATGTATCTATTAGTTTAAAGTGCATTTAAAATTTTGACAATATTTTATTATATCTATATTTTTTTAATTTTTTAATTGGAAAAATAGTTACGGTTGAAGGTAAGGAATTTTTTTTTGCACTGTTTTAATTTTGAATATTCATTTTTTAAGTTTAAAATGCATTTAAATTTTTGAATATATTTTATTATATCTATAATTTTCAATGTTTTAGTTGGGAAAATATTTAAACCTATTGGTAAGGAAATATTTTTATCTTTATACTTTTTATTTTGTTATATATATATATTTTAAGAAAAATTTAATTTACTAGCTATAGTTTGAGTGAAGTTAACATTAAACTTTTTTTATTTCTTATTTTTAAAAAATAACCTTTATATACTGTTGTACAACATTTGAAATTTAGATTAAGATTAGAAAGTACTTGTTAAATAGCCACTGTACATCACATGGTGTTGCTGTTTCTGTGCAAAAACAGAGCAATATAGTGTCCCCAGACCTGTTGAATCTTAAACAATGTACATTATGATTTTTTTTTTGTTTATGTTTTTTTTTTAAAAAACGCCTTTTTTTTTTTAAAAAAAAAAAAGTATTGGTTTTTTTTTTATTTTTTTGTAATTATATTACATGTTTTTTTAAAAAAGCTTTTTTTATTATTTTTAATAAAAAGGAGGGGTATCTTTTTTAATAATAATGTGTTGAAACAAGCATAATTTATTTTATAGTAATTAGCCAGAGGCAGATTTCTCTCTTTTTTTTTTTAAGAATAGTACAATAAATGTACTCTAAAAAATGGACTTTTTTTAGTAATTAATCCATCTTGGCTTTTTTATTTTCATGCTTTCAACTTTTCTCTTTTGTTTATCAAAAAAAGCCAGTTTCATTTTATTTACAATAAACAATCAAAGACTTTTTTTTTTGGTTTTAGTAGTTATCACCTCAAAAACCACTTTTTTATTTGCAATAAACCATCAAACATTTTTTGTTTTAGGTCAGCCTACTTTTCTACACCATCTATCTTTCAACAATGACAGTCTGGTTGTAATATTACATTAAACTTTTAAAGAAAAAACAAATGAACAACACCAAAACAAAAAAAAATGGATTTGATTGGCTTTCAAATTAATCGCAATGACAAAACTGGTTCATTCAAAAAATAAATTTATTAACAACATATAACTTTAATAAATGACAGAACTTTTTGGGCTTAAAAGTGGAAAGTGTAACATGTTTGAACAACATTTAAAGAACAAACAGTTATAAATGAGTTTGTAGATTAGTGAGTTAAGTGGGCAGTAATTTGCTTGAAAAATTAACATGTAAAGATTAAATAATTTTTAAAAAATATGGTGGTGACTATAATTAAAATGAAAATAGCACTTAAAGATTAATGTCAAAATAATATGACTTAAAGATTGAATTTAAATTTGAATCAATAGTCATATTCTCTATAGAATATATACTCCTATAGTAACTATTTATAATCATCACAGTGTAGGCCATCATATTTTCCTTAGTATTGCATGACTTATCAGGTTAGTAGTACATTAATTGTACAAGATTGCAATGAATGCTAACAGGAAATGAGAAAATTTGATATTAAAATAAGAATTTAATTGCCAAAATTATAAAATAAATAAAACAAAGTTATTGCTCACATATTACTATAGCAATATCATAAAGTAATTAATATACAATATATTGGAATTTAAAAATAATTATGGATAGTAAATTTAAATGTCATTATGAGTGTAGATATTTTTTAGTAATATTACTTTTAGTGCTTTCTGAAGAAAAGAAAAAAAATGCCTATATAATAAACATTTTTACTAATTATTTCTTGGATATCATTCATTTCCAGCACATATATGTTAATAATTCATATGAATTGATATTTTATTTTATTAAGTTATATGAACATCAATGTCTATATGAAAAGAAAATGTGTTTCGCTATAGAAAAAAAAAAACATACAGTAGATATTCGACAGATTTCTTTTCTCTATTAAAAGATGGTTGTTTTCTATTCCTGCTTAATATTCATATCTGTATAAAACTACATTTTTTGAAGAGACTCTAATTCTTTACCCAGACATGGAAAATACATATTTGAAAGTAAACCTTAGTATAATTGCTGAGTTAGATAAGTATTGAAAATTGTTTTAAACGCCAATAATGGAATGCTATTCTTCCAGTTGAATCCAAAACCAAAATATTCAAACAAGATAATTTTCAGTGGTATGTGAGATTAAAAAGCAACAACTACTGAAGCATAGTTTTTATTTTGCCTTTTATAGACTGTTTCTAGCTTTCTCATTTGTATCAGCTATCCTGGTCTCTATGAGAATTTTTCCTTTTCTTTGCTGTAACGAGTCAATATTGCTATCTTATAAGATTCAAGACTAAAAAATACTTTTGATTTTCAGAACTATTTAAACTTTTGCTGCCTAAAAAGAAAACTTTATAGGTCATATTTTATTCCATTTATACACATGTTTACAAAACTTTATTATCTCTAATTCATATAAAAGATTTAATTATACTAGCTTTGTTGTTTCTATATTCCAATAGTTTTTGTTTATTAATTATATTTTTTTTTGTTTCTAATAATTGCTTCAAAGCCGAAAACGAAAATATCACACAACTTTGAATATTTTTCTCTTCCATTTAATGTGAGTTCTATTCAATTTTTAATAAAATATCTGAATTTGCCATCCAATTTACAAACAGAAAATATAAACTTATTGTGTTAAATTGGTCATGGAAGTCAAATTTGAAAAGTGATTAAAATATGACATTTTTCCATAAAAACTTAAGTAAATTTATTAATTTCTTTATTTTCATTTATTACAAGATATAATTTTACTATTTTTAATTTTACATTGTATCTTTATAAAATATTATGTAACTTTGTACAATATTTAAACCAATTTCCTTTTTATTTCTTAAAAGATTGCAATATATTGCATGTATGTATCTAATATGCAATATGCACGTATAAGAAAAACAATAACATTTATAAATCAATTTATTATATTTTTGTATTAAATTGATTTTAATCATTTGATTGACTAAGCAACTTTGTAATACAAATGATTTATGCCAGTCAAGCGTTACAGGTTGTCCCGGTTTCGCGATTTGCTTCCAGGCCAATGCTTTGACACATGACAAAAAAAAAGATTCATGCAATTGATGAAAAAACCATAACACAACTTTCTTCTTAAATAAAGGAGACAATGGAACAGTAAACTTTTACAATTCTCATTTCTATTCTAATTCAAAATCTTAGTCATAAATTGATATCGAACAATTACTTGTAAATTTATTTCCTTAATTATTTTACATTTCTGTTTACTAATTTTACTAAATAATATTTTACAAAATAATAGACACCTAAATAATAAATTATATATCACTTATTCTCATGTTTAGAGAATAGAATGTCCTTAAACCATCACAAAAACGTAAAGTTTTTTGTCTCTTAGATTTATAAAATTGAACCTTAAGATCACAATGCAATCTAAAATACAAAAGAATTACATGAGTTTTAATACTTATAAGCTACCTTCAACACATAAATAATCAAATATCAACATATTTAAGGCTTTTGAAGGGGAATGTTTTGAGTCTTAAAAGGTAATATATGTATTTGACATATATTTTTAAATTTACAATTTATTTTTTGTAAATATTTTTTTTTTCAACAAATTTTAGTCATCAATAGAATATGATATACTTTATGCACAGAAAAGTTTAGTCATCAATAGAATATTATATACTTTATGCACGGAAGCTCTTTTCTCAGATGCCTACATACTCTTTAAAAAAATTAAGATTCTGAACATAAATCCAGAGGAGGCCTTATTGATGAGATATGAGTTAATAATTTTATTTAAATTGGGAAAGTAATACTTAAATCACAAAATTTTATGTATCACATGATCACATTTTCTATACTAGCACATTAATTGTTGATAAACAGAGCAAAACTCTCCATACAGTATTGCCACCTGTGCTAAACAGAGTGCTCTCAGATCAAAAGCTCCTCACTGATGAAGGCCACAAGCCAGAAACTAGTCTGGGGATATTGGATGAGTAGGCATTAGATAGGGATTTTATGCACAAGCCTTCTGGCATCCATTGATTACTCTGTTTATCACAGGTGGCAATACTGTATGGAGAGTTTTGCTCTGTTTATCAAAAATGTTATGTAATTGTCCTCCACCTCATTGTAAAATTATTATTAATCATTCGAGGACTAGTGGAGTTATAATTAAAACCTTTCAAATATTGAAAATCATGTTTATTAAAATATATAATTTAAACTAAAAGATTAAGTCTCCTAAGGTTATTTCAATTTCTTATTAGCTTAATCTGTTATTTTATTGTCCAATGATCCAGGCATGCACCAACACTTAATTTATATTATATTTTATGCATATTTAACTTATTAAGCTCCATAAGTGATCCTGTCCATTGTCTCTCCCTGATGCTAAGCTTGGGCCAGGTAAGAAAATAATTTATGCGTGTCTCAGATAATGTTACTGGTTCGTAGTTAGACTCAATAATAGGTGAATAGGGCAGATGTCATAGTATTCTTGATTTTTATATCTCACATATGGGTGGCCTCGAGGTACTTTTGCCTAGTATTTGAACTGTGTTAAATCAACATACATTTCTGACTGGCCCAGTAGATTTTTTTTTCACAGGCATCCTCCAGACTGTAATCATACAGCACACCAAAAAACATAAAGAGTCAACAACCCTTAAGAATGAGATTGATCTTCTACACAATAGGATTAAAAATTTCTCAAGTGATGGAACTATAGACAACCTCCTTTTACTTAAAATACAGTATAAGCAAAAACAAACCACTATTGCTGAAATAATAGCAACAAAGAATGATAGGTTATACTTATCTGGCCAACACTGCTGGACACGTGGCTACCTCAGACGGGCCCTGGGGCAAAAAAAACAAAAAAAAACTCCTTTGTCCCTTCACAATGGTGGTAACCACATCTCTGACAAACAAATGCTCATCCAAATGGAGTCATATTTAAAAAAGTGTCTGTCAAACTCTGTTCCCTACCCCACAAATCATTGTTATGAGACATTACAAAACAATGAACACAGAATAACAATATCAAACATCAAAAAAATGATTGGCCACTCTACCTCCCATTGTCCATCCAGGACTACACAGCATGCCCAAGTTCATGCTTATGCACCTTGAGAATTTCATAGCTCCCATAGTTTTAAAACTAATTAACTTATCTTGCAAACAGAAAAAAAAACTATCCATAATCTTTATCCCACAGTGATGGTCCCCTTCCTTAGGAAAAACTGGGAACCATCTGTTCTATCTAGCATAAGGCCAATCTCCATGACCACAATTCTTTTTAAGTTCATTGAAGGGGTGATCAAGGAGAAAATACAAGATGTTATTCTGGACAACATATCCCAGATGCAATTCACAAAAAAGGGCATGTCTACACTCTGTGATCAGGAAGGTAAAAATTATCTGTGATCATATCTGATCCAAGAACCTATACCAACCCATTGCCTTTCAGCTGGACATCTCTGAGGTGTTTGATTAAGTAGATGTCAACATCCTGCTCAATTGCCTCTCAGCTCTAGGCATTCTTACTCAAATCATTCAGATATTGGACAATCTACTAAATATTGGTCCACATTTCCCTGAATGGTTTCTTTACAGATGGTTTTATTCCTTCAAGATCCATACCCCAAGGATCTCCATTTAGTGACCTCCTATTCATCCTCTACTTACACCCCTTTTTTAAACAGATTGAGGCAGGACTTCCAATAATCTATGTACCCCAGCTGAAGAAACACTGTTAAGTGTTCACCTACATGGGTGATGTACTTGTCACCCTACCTTCCCCAGAATATTTAAAACCCTTTAACCAAATAATCAAAAAATTTTCTGAATCCTCCAAACTTTCCTTCAACCTTAACAAGTCATCGGCCTGGAAAATCAACACTGGCAAGAAGATATCATCACCTTTCTCAGAAGACCCCCAAAGCTTTTTAGGGTTCCCATATACAAGTCGCCACAAGCCATATTGATTTAAATACAGAATTCCATCATTGAAGTAGCCAAGGTTTATTTATTGTTGCAAAGGAAAATCTCTCTTTTCAATATCAAGGTAATGGCAGAGATTAGCTACTATCTACCCATTATAAACCTGACAAAGACTTTCAACACTAAAATCACCCGAATCTGTGCACAACATTTATGGAATGGTAAAACAGCAGCCATAGGAATTAGAACACAAGCAGCGGCATATGAAAAATAATGGTATGTCATTGCATGCAACCTTTTCAATATATTACCAAAAATGCCACTCTCTGATCCACATCATGGAAAAGAATTTCCCCCAGATTGTAATGGAACAACCAAACATTCCATCAGACAGACCTCCACATTCAAACATAAGCTGGTTAAATCAGATACTTGGCTACCTTCTTGCTTATAATGGCCACTCAACCCTAGTATTCAGACAGAAAATCTCTATTTGGGATGCTCATTACCTGTTATTTCCCACTCAAAACTCTACCACTCCTTACCTCAGTGGTAACAATCAGGTTGTCATCAGGTTTTTCAAACATCTCAAGCTGGAGCCAAGGTTCCTGGACTTTCTAGTTAAAATCAACCTGAATTCACTCCAGATGAACTGGTTCCTGCACTACAGGGGATTCTTCAAGAACATAGATCATGCTTGTCATAACTGCAACAGAACCTCTGAAACCTTTGATCACATGATAAATGATTGCCTAGCATATGACAAAATCAGAACATTTATTACTAACAACTGCCACATTTCCCTGAACAAAATACTAAATATCAAGAGCTGTTTACTGTCCAGGGATTATGTCACCTCAAGACTCTCAACTTTTACCACTTATGCCTCCTGGATGGTCATATGTCACAAAAAGTTTACAATTCCTCATCCCAATCCTAAAGACATTCATTTACAATCTGAAGGAATTTTTTCATAAGGACAGAATCATTTCATCCAGATTTTTATTTAACAACACATGGAGCCTGATTAAGCTGGACTAAACAACACCAGTGACCACATCAGACAATCTGATTGCCTGGCAACATGGATAACCATTATTTTCGATTTACAATTGTATCATTTTTACATGTTTTTTTAATAAAGTTGTATATATATATATATATATATATATATATATACATATATTTATATAAAATGATACTATATATATATATATATATATATATATAGTATCATTCAATCTCAAATATTATACTCATTGTAAAATAAAAATAAAATTATCTTCTTTTATATGAAATTCACTTTAACTAAAAAAAAATAATAATAATAAAAATTATATACTTCCAAATTATTCAAATTTCCTTAAACTTAATCATGGTTTTGACCAATATTTCACTTTAATGTTAATGTGCTTATGCACGGAATCAGAATTCCGCATTTAAATATAAATATGAAATTATAACTTTACCCAACAGTGTGCTCAATTTATTGTTCTGCCCTTTATTACAACAATTATAAATTTAACTATTCCAACAAGCAATAATATATTGTATTTCCTATGTAAAGATAATGTTATATCCAAAATTTCTAATCATTCTAACTAATCACTGCTACCCCCCCCTGTATTTCTGATTATCATGTTACCACTCTAGTGTTGGCATACATTTTGATAGGCTAATATGTTACCACAGCTTGACAATGTCTAATTTTATTACTTTCCATAAACTCTAACTATAGATTGGTCAGCTTATGAATTGCAGTAACTCTCTGTCATCCCCCCATATCAACACACACATCTGATTATAACCATAACCCTGTCATAGCAACTTTTGTCCTATCTTGTAAAAACCCTCTAGATATTTTATAGCACTATGCAGCACTTTACAATGCACACAATAGTGTCTCAATAAGGAAAATTAACTAATTCATAAATTCAAATGTTGACTTTGACAAGAGAACTGCCTTCTTCTTGAGGCTACATATTATGTGAGGAACTACTCTCTACAAATTTACTTTAAATAGGCATGCAAAACATTTTGCCACAACTGTATCAATAATTCCCTACTTAAATAATAAAAACAAATGGAGCTGGGATCAAGTCCTTGATCTTTCAATACGTGTGCATATAGTAAGTAAATTGTAAGATAGTTATTTTCTATCTTTTCATTCGAGGTGGTATGATAACTCTACCTCAGTAATACTCAACATTTACAGCTTCACACATACAAACACAGGGTGATTGTAGACTTTATGCAAAATGAAAAAGTTTTGACCGATCATGAACAACACCCATGAACTATATTAATTTCTAGTCAAGCACCCAGTAACATTCATTCCAGATTGATGATCCAGACAGATCAATTTTACACATTAAGGCATAGCAATGACTTTTCAAATACTTTTCACACATCTAATAATAGGCATATAATTTTGATAATAATAAAAAAAATATTTCCTTTTTTTGACAAATATATGAGCATTTATGCTTTCTCATTATTATACATTAACATTTTTCAATAGTTTCTTATAGGTCAAAATCATTACTTTTTTTTAAAAAAAATCCTATAACTTAAATATCAATTAAACATACTAACAAACATATAAATAAAAGCAAAATAAATAAACAATAAAACATTACACATTGGCTCTTTGGTTTGAGTTCCTTCAGAGCTCATTAAAAATATTTTGTACGGTCAATGCCAATTTGATAGAAAACACGTATGTATTGCCTATAAACACCAATTACCATTTTTCAGTTCACTGCCTTGAAAACACATTTTATCTATCTTATGTTAATGATTATAGATGCACATAAAATTATTTTCATTCAGGATGTAGTTACATTGATCATGATATTTAAAACTGTTGAAAATTAGTCCTGCAGATTATTTTTTGCAATTTAAATACTTTTCTTTCTGGGTTGGAATCCAGATGCTTCGTTTTACATTTTAGTCCTGAACTTTATTTCTTTAAGTTTCATTTTTTTACTTTCTTTTAGGAGGAGAAAAAAAATTCAAACAATATAGTATAATGTCAAGGGACTTCCCAATTATAAGTTTATCCATTTTTCTCACTCCATGTGGATCACAAGATGCAAACAAAAGTTCACCTGCCCCTCACCCAATACAGAAGACATTTTCATAAGAACTATGAAGAAAATCCAAAATAGGGATAAAGTCCTTGCCTCAAAATCTTATAGAAAACACCTGGAATCTTTTCAACTTCCCAAACATATATATCCAAGTGTGAATAACTAATTGCCCCAGCAGGCTTACAGTAACTTTCATAACAAACCAAATTTGACAGGCTTCTTGGCTTTCTCATTGTGTAACAAAATGTAATAAATTTAACAATAAATAATTTTTATATAAAAAAGAAGCATCTTTTTTTATTTTAAGATTTCTCATGAATAGTAATTTAGCAGGTGATTTTCATGTTACCATTAATATTGAAAATTATTTTTGCAACATATTAAACAGAGCTTTTTAAAAATAAGTTGTTCCATAGATTTTTTTTTTAAAAAATCGAACTGAATTTCTTCAAACCCATTAGACTGTAGGTCGTAAGTCAAAGAAATTATATGTTGACCCCCCCCCCATTTTGCTAAACATTTACTAAATTTGCTGGACATAAAACTGGAGCCATTGCCAGAAACAATTGTTTCAGGTAAACAAAGTTAATTTTTATTTCACTAATTATGTTTCTTCTAAACTTTTACAACTATGTATTCTACACAGTTGAGAATATAAATATGGGAATAAAATTGTCAGGTGTGGTCTATATAAATATATAAAAGACATATTTTGCAGGTTCATCCGTGTTAAAAAACTTAAATATTGATATATCGATGGATGAACTCACAAAATATGACTTTTATATATGCATCCCATGAAAATCTTCATATATATATATATGATAAACAAAAATGCAAGTTAAAAAACTTGCTAACGCTTGTATTTATGTCCACAGATGGCGTTCTACCAAAAACGCCCATCAAGCGTATGTTTTGTTTACATAAACGTCAGAGTAGTTAGTATTCACTATCTCTAACTATAATTCCACTTTCAGATCATGATTTCAAGCTATTTGCTATCGTCAGTGAAAGACAGGAATAAAGAAACTAGATCTAAATACAAACTCTGAGCATTTATGAAACAATTTCTATTCAGCTTGCAAGCGTGAATTTTTTAGACACGTAATGTCTTCAAACTCAGCATAGCAAACCAGATAGCTATATGGGTCTGATCTCAGTTCAGCATCACCACATAGTAGAAGCCTCTGCAATCTATATCATTGCAAGAAAGACCTCAAAGGTACATTTATGATAAACAAAAATGCAAGTTAAAAAACTTGCTAACGCTTGTATTTATGTCCACAGATGGTGTTCTACCAAAAACGCCCATCAAGCGTATGTTTTGTTTACTATGCTATGCTGAGTTTGAAGACATTACGTGTCTAAAAAATTCACACTTGCAAGCTGAATAGAAATTGTTTCATAAACGCTCAGAGTTTGTATTCTGACGTTTATGTAAACAAAACATACGCTTGATGGGCATTTTTGGTAGAACGCCATCTGTGGACATAAATACAAGCGTTAGCAAGTTTTTTAACTTGCATTTTTGTTTATCATAAATGTACCTTTGAGGTCTTTCTTGCAATGATATAGATTGCAGAGGCTTCTACTATGTGGTGATGCTGAACTGAGATCAGACCCATATAGCTATCTGGTTTGCTATGCTGAGTTTGAAGACATTACGTGTCTAAAAAATTCACGCTTGCAAGCTGAATAGAAATTGTTTCATAAACGCTCAGAGTTTGTATTTAGATCTAGTTTCTTTATTCCTGTCTTTCACTGACGATAGCAAATAGCTTGAAATCATGATCTGAAAGTGGAATTATAGTTAGAGATAGTGAATACTAACTACTCTGATGTTTATGTAAACAAAACATACGCTTGATGGGCGTTTTTGGTAGAACGCCATCTGTGGACATAAATACAAGCATTAGCAAGTTTTTTAACTTGCATTTTTGTTTATCATAAATGTACCTTTGAGGTCTTTCTTGCAATGATATAGATTGCAGAGGCTTCTACTATGTGGTGATGCTGAACTGAGATCAGACCCATATAGCTATCTGGTTTGCTATGCTGAGTTTGAAGACATTACGTGTCTAAAAAATTCACACTTGCAAGCTGAATAGAAATTGTTTCATAAACGCTCAGAGTTTGTATTTAGATCTAGTTTCTTTATTCCTGTCTTTCACTGACGATAGCAAATAGCTTGAAATCATGATCTGAAAGTGGAATTATAGTTAGAGATAGTGAATACTAACTACTCTGACGTTTATGTAAACAAAACATACGCTTGATGGGCGTTTTTCATAGAACGCCATCTGTGGACATATATATATATATATATTCTAACCCAGTATTTTTTATTATTAATTTAGTTTATTTAATTTGCACTTGTGACACTAATTTTTCAGGTTGTGGTTAAGGCAACCATGATAAAAGCAACATATCCATTAATTTCCAATATGATCTAAAATACTTTTTATATAATACAATTGTACATTCAATTCTCTTAAGACATGCCACGATTGTAATAACAACAATAATTGATCACTTATTAATTTAAAGAATAATTATAATAATATTAATCTCAGGGTTCTTTATTTCATGTAAGGAAATGTTCGGCAGTATTGTGTTGTCGCATATGACTGGCATTCTGGTCGGCTATAGGAAACATTTAATTTACTCAAATTCAATGTGACTTCATCTCTCATATCCACTGCTATATTATTTAAAGAGATGATAATTCTATTCAATAATGACGTATAATTTTGAATAACACAGCCTTTTTTTTTTTTTTTTAGAATCTCAGTCAGAATAATAAAAAGACAAGGGTGCTTTTTGTGTCCTTCCATCATCCATGACAACACAATAATATAACTAAGATTTAGTACTTAGACCATTTAACTAAATGGGAATGGAATAATGTGCAACTTCCTAAATAATTATCATTAAACTAAAATATAATGACATATTCCGATCTGCTTAACTTTATTTATCTGGTATATTAAGTTTTTAAGAATTTGGAATGATTTCGGACTCAAGAAAAGGTTTTGCAAATATTGTGCAAACACTTATATTTAGCATATAAAAACAAAAAAATGAATCTACAACAAATTTTAACAAGACTATAATTTATTATTATCACAAAAAAAATATATGAACATTTATTCAATAATCCCATAGTATTACAAAAATATAAAATATAACTGACATTAATCTGTATACTCTTTTGGTTATGGACTAGAGGTTACTACTTCTCCTGTATGCAATCATACGGATTGACTAACTAAAGTACATTTCATTACCAATACATTGTTTATTACATTTTGGTAACCTTGTAGAAGCTTTTATTCAAAATTATTGACTAACTATTTTTTTTAAATGATTAATCCCATCATATGCAATACGCAAAATATTAAATTTATTTCTAATACATTTACTTTATTTATGGTCTTTAATGGGATAACCTATTCTAATTATAGGCCAGTTATCAGAAGTTACACTTACCATCTTACATTTAACTTAATGCTAACTTAAGTTATAATACAAATTTTATTCATACGTATACTTTTGAAATATGAGTATTATTTTATTACTAACCAGAATTAAATATTGCATTTGAATATTCCTTCAGTAAATAAGCGTTTTAAATTACGCAATTTTAATTACTTTCTCCATTGATTTACTTGTCAAATACTAGCAATATTTAGCAGCACAATACAGATATCGACCCTAGTTACTAACGCACTATTTATACTAAAGTGGATCTTGAGGAACTAACACCTCCAATATAACCTTTATCTTGCCCAAACTTTCAAAATTAAGCACAATAATCAACACCTTCCATGGTGGAGCTATCTTTATTTTCACATGAGGAATATGGAATAACCATGAAGGTCTGTACAGTAATCTACTACATTAAAATATTTTGGTGGTTTCTTGCCTCTTACTTGGGCATACAACGAACACACACCAAATACAATCCTCTCCTGGGATTTAAACGAATGAAGCATACTAAATGCTAGAT
Source organism: Epiperipatus broadwayi (assembly GCA_028023455.1). Lineage (NCBI taxonomy): Eukaryota > Metazoa > Onychophora > Udeonychophora > Euonychophora > Peripatidae > Epiperipatus > Epiperipatus broadwayi. The sequence goes on along the minus strand of JAQFVV010006265.1, from coordinate 564,424 downwards.
AAATTCTTGATCGTCCTATCTATGAGAATCGATCACTTGGGCTATAAACATACCCCAACATTATATTTAAAATCTTCCTCTCATGGAAAACAAAGCTTTTGGGGAGATCATTTTTCATCCCACAAAATAAATACATTATAATTATTACCTATGCGAATATTAAGCATATACCAATGCTATATCTGGGCAGGATAAGTAAATACACTGATTATAATAAACTTATGTTACCGTGTATACTTTGATCAACATCTGAAATCAATGGACATCATAGAATAAAAGCATAATAATTTTAATTTTAATAAAGGAACATTCAAAAATAGTTGGTAGCATACTATCTTAAACTAAATAAAGTGGATGGGTTATTTAAGAATAATTAGGAATAAATTTCTCAATTAATACAGTATAAATTCGTTTCAAAACTTTAACAAGCAATATTTGTTATAGCATTTTTTTTTTAGTTACTTCTGATAATTTTCAATATTTATTTTACCCCTTAAATATCTAAATATTTTTCTTTTACGTATCTAACATACAAAATTTCTACCTACAATTGTATGTAATAATTAAAACATATTTTATAGATTTTTTTTTTTCGTGTTAAATATCAACTTAACCTATAATAATTATATTAAAACATACCTTTGTCATTACAAGGCTATTAAATATCACTTGACCATACAGACTTTAACCTATCTGATATAACAAAAAAAATACATATCATTTATAACTTAGTTTTAAACAATCATTAATTAACAAGTGCATACTCTCTCATTATAAAATGTTTTTCTGTTGAGCAATTGGTCCAGGTGAATAGCTTTATCCAGTCGTATTTCACGAAGCAAGTTTAAAAACAATAAACACATGGTATTATTTCCTTTAAATAAAAGTTTTCTTTTATTTTGTGCGTTTAATAAATTAGGTAAAGAAATATATAGCAGAATTGAAGATTAATTCTTACTTGAATTAAACTACTACAATTTTGGGATCCAAGAAAATAAAATATACATATTCTAACATAACGAACAGTTGACGATAGACAATAAACAGACACAATATTTTTTTTTATTGACGATACGTATCCTTATTAGCTAGCTTACTTATGGACAAAAATGTGCAATTTTCCGAGAGATTATTATGATAATAACTGCAGTCAATTTACTTGTACATGAAGTTTTAATAATTCCAACTGATGTATAATATAATATATCATTTATTTTTATCATTAAGTCACTAAGATATTTGATTTTGTTCATACTTTAGGAATTATAAATTTTTTTAATGGTAACTTCTCCGTAAGAATGCCCCTATATAACTTTTCCTATATTTACTCTGAGAACGTTTATATTTTTTTTATATATATATATATTTTAAATATACAGGTGCATAATTTAATCTTATTTATCATTATTATTATTTCCAGACAATTCTTGGTGAATAAAACATATTTTAACGTATGTAACTACATTACTTGTAAAGGCAGACAATATTGAGAAAGAGCGCGAAAATGTTTCTAGTTGATTTTCCTTGGTTTCAAAATATTTCTTTCAATTATTATTATTATTTTTTTTTCTATACCAAGAAAATATCAATAAATGACATAAAGTTAATAAATAATTAATACTTTCTTGGAAATCATTTTTCTTCCTTAATTTAGATATAATAGAATTTTTCGTGACTCTTTTAGTTAATTCTGTCATTTTTGAACTTTAGCATGAGACAATAAATTTTTAAGTATAAAAGGTCTTTAAATAGGTAGATGGCAAAGAAAATCAGGATATCTTATCAAAAAATTTTAGCCACACATTATATTATTAAAATTTTACTTTGATTACATTTATTTCTGCAAAATAAAATGAAAAAATTGAGTTACCAAATTTCAGCACTGTTCCTTCCTTGAAAACTAAAAGCAGACTATCTTTTTTCAAAAAAAATGATCTTGATTATGAAATTGGTTGTTTCGTTTTGTTGTTGTTTTTTTTTTTTTTACTTTAGCGACCTCTTCCAGAAAAATAATCATTTGATTATAACATAAACAAAAGAAAGGAAAAACCTATTACAATCATATAGTTTTAGTATTATTTACCTGGATTACAAAGTAATTTGACAATATAAAAAAAAAATACATTAAATTAACAATCAGTGATGTATAATTCTTTAAACATTATATTTTTTATTTTCTTTCTTTTTTTTTTTTTTACAAAAAGAAATTACCAGAAGTTATTCTGCTTTATGATAAGACACTCATCCACTTTCCCCTCTACCCATCCAAAATCAATTACTGTTTAGCTTTTATACCATATTAATTTGTTCTAATTATTAATATCTCAATTAAATTATTCATGTTCTCTCTTTAAAATGACATTGAGTTATTAAATCTATTAGTTATTCACCCAAAACATGCCAAAGTGAGTGAATAGCATACTTTATTAATCAATTATTACTATTGTTATTTTATCTTTTTATTTCTTTAAAGAATAGTATTGTTTTCCTGCAGAAATAATGCCAAGTAAACCAAGTGTCAATAACACTAGGTTACAATATATATATATATATATATATATATATATATATATAATCCTTAAAATCCGCAGAAGTACTTTCAGTGAATTTCTTCAACCTGCCTCAACTTCCATTAAATTCAATATATATATATATATATTATTCTTTAAAATTAAATATATTCAATTTATAGACAACTAAATACTTAAAATATATAAATAATAAATTTATTAATATCTAATCGATTTTCATTCAAAAAATGAACCTTATCAAGATATTACAACAATTGAAAAAAAAAAAAATTTCACATGATTTACATATCATATACAGGTCAAACTTAACAATAAAGATGTTTTTAAATTTTCCAATTTTTATTTAATGGCCATTTTCCACCTAACATAACCGACCCTTGTACTAAATTTATACATTTCTCTTTATTTTCATGTATATACAATGTTTCATATACTTTTCTTTCTTTATAATTTTTACAATATTTGATGACTTCAATACTTTCTTCACAATTCATAATGTGTCCTGTTTCTAAAAAATGGCAAAATGGACCTGATTTAATATATTTTCTTTTTATAGCTCTTTCATGCTTTTTACCTTTTTCTGTTTTACTTTTTGCTGACTGACCTATGTATATCATCTTGCATATTTTACAAATAATTTTATATATTATTCCTATCCTATCATTCTTATCATTCCTTATTTTAGAATTACTTACTAGTTTTTTTTAAAGATTTACTATTTTTTCATCCAATACCTATATTAAGATTTATTTTTTCTTTTCTATCATTTAGAATTTCATATACATCCTTAAAATATGGAATAGAAATCCATTTCTTATTTTTTCTTTCAATTTTATTGTTATCTTTTTTATACCTATTTTTATTTATTAAAATATTTTTTTCCAACTTTACTATTATATCCATATTCAACGTATTCATCTTGGATTTTCAATTTTTGCTCCATTGCATCTTTATCATTTAATGTAAGCCTATCTTTTTTTTCTTTTAACCCTATTAGTACTCCCATTTTAGAACAGAATGGGATAAAGAGCATGACAAAGCTATAAAAAGAAAACATATTAAATCAGGTCCATTTTGCCATTTTTTAGAAACAGGACACATTATGAATTGTGAAAAAAATTTGGAAGTCATCAAATATTGTAAAAATTATAAAAAAAGAAAAGTATATGAAACATTGTATATACATGAAAATAAAGAGAAATGTATAAATTTAGTACAAAGGTCGGTTATGTTAGGTGAAAAATGGTCATTAAATAAAAATTGGAAAATTTAAAAACATCTTTATTGTTAAGTTTGACCTGTATATGATATGTAAATCACGTGAAATTTTTTTTTTTTTCAATTGTTGTAATATCTTGATAAGGTTTATTTTTTTAATGAAAATCGATTAGATATTAATAAATTTATTATTTATATATTTTAAGTATTTAGTTGTCTATAAATTGAATATATTTAATTTTAAAGAATAGTATATCAGAAAGACAACATAATGGTTTTGTAATGCCATCATTATGATATATATATATATATATATATATATATATATATATATATATATATATATATATATATATATATATATATATATATATATATATATATATATATACGTTCTGTGTCAATCTTCACTTGCTGTTGGCCATTTTATAAAATTATTTATGGGTGGACTTGCTGCGGATTGATCTGATTTGTATTTTTTAATAATGTTTTGAATTCTATTTCTAATATTTGGCCACCAGATATATTTTCTTGCTAATGCTTTACCTCTTGCCATTTCTGAATACCCATCATGAAATATATTTAAAACTTTCTTTCTTCCAGCTATTGGTATAATAACACATATTATAAGATTTGTTCTAGCATTTGGTTTGACTCTTTTTTTGACCAAGCACTACTTATCCATATAATTAATTTTGATATCCATCATTATTATTAGCCCAAATAGTCAGTCACTATCTTAATATTTTTCACACTTGAGAGCAGTGTGTCTATACATTTTATTTTATTTTCTGGTCTACTTGACTACTTTCTCATGTATTCAAGATAACAAACACCTCTGCAGATTAAATTAATTTTTGTTTCATATATTTCAAACCATTGTTATATGATGTTAAATAAATCAACATACATAGGCTCAAAGGTTCAGGAGTGAAGTTGAATTGTACAATATTTTAATAGTGGTTTATTATCCATAACCACATAAAATTTCAGCCATATTATTATTGACAAAACCTTTTAATTCCAAATATTAGAACCTTTGTTTTTTTTTTTTTTATATAATTGTTTATAAATTTGTTTAACATTATATAGTAATCTATATGCATAAACTATTGGCTTAGTGATATGTTGGGTGGGTTAATGCAGCTCTTACTAAGTATCTATATTAAATAGGCCATCAAGATAACTATTGTAATAAATATATACATGTGTCGATATTAAGACAGATTTAGTTTCACTAAATGCCTCCTCATGGTTTTTATTCCATGTCTGATTATGATTGTTTATCAATAAATCATGTATTAAATGAACTATTTTAATTTTATTTTTCTAAAAAAAGGTTCAAAAAAATTATTAAACTTAAAACGGGTTGTAGCTCTTTGACATTTTTTTGATTTTCAAGCATTTTGAAGTTATTGCACTTCCTCGAAATGAGGTAATTCGCTCCACTTACTGCTTATATGTTTCATAAAATTTACTTTTCGGTTATTCCAAATATTTTTGCTTTCATTTAATTGCATTGCAATGTTTGTAACTTTCTGAAGAATTCATTTACACATTTTCGAAGAGACAATTCTGATTTTTCTCTGATAGGTGTATCATTAAAAATGGGAAAATGCCATCAAGCCTCTAAAGTAAGTTATTTATTTTTGCTTGAAAAATAGTTGGTAGTGTTGTAATATTAAAACTTATATGACTAAAGTAAAAAAAAACAACATACATGCCATTTTATTTTAATAATTTTGACAATATTTTATTTATTAAAATCTGATGAATTGCTGACCTTAAATCTAGTTTTGCAAAATGTGACCACACTCGTATTAGTGCTCATATGTCCATAATATTTGTTACTTGGGACACATACTTATTTAAGTGTTTATTAATAGTGAATTGATAATAATCACATTTTTTAAATTTTTTATCTGGCTTCAATATTACAATAAATGTTATGCCCAATCTGATCTTTCCCTAGGAGTAAATACCGCTCTCTAACTAGTTCACTAAGCATATTTTTAACCTTCTATTTTTGGGTGATTTTTACCTTGTATGCTTTAAATAAGAATTTATTTTTATAGCGCTATGCTTTAAATTTTAATACATTAAAGATCAGCCTTTTCAAGTAATTTAAAGTGAGTGGTCTATCCTCATGCTTTGATTTCCAGTACTTAAGATTTGGCCATATATAAGCATTTGGGTTGGAAGGAACAAGTAGATTAATTTTATTTTTTCATAAATACTATATCTTTTGTTGGAAATTAAAGTATTCATTTATTATTAACACTCATGAAAAGCTCATGCACAATAGCTTGAAAAGGCTGATCTTTAATGTATTACAATTTAAAGTATAGCACTATAAAAATAAATACTTGTTTACATATGTTTAAGTTTCATTTGAGAGTGACATTTAGAAAATTCTAGATAATTCTGTCGATGTCATTCATTCAGACATCATAAACAGTAATTTAAATTAAATGGTCTATCCTCACACTTCGATTTCCAGTACTTTAGATTTTCCCATATATAAGCATTTGGGTTGGAAGGAACAAGTGGATTCATTTTGTTCTTTCATAAATACTATATCTTGGGTTGGGAATAAAAGTATTCATTTATTATTAACACTTGTGAAAAGCAGTGCATGCACAATAGCTTGAAAAGGCTAATCTTTAATGTATTACCTTGTATGCTTTGCAAATAATGGGGCTTGTCCCTTTTTTTAGATCAAGTGCGACATGATTACTTTCCATTGTCCCTATTTCTTCTTACATACACTTAGGAATTTGCATTTAACTTCATGTTCAATATTGATTTTTTTTTACATATGCTAATAATAATACTTAGGTTTTCAAACAATGCATGACCTATAATTGGATTTATTTTATTCCTAACTAAAATAAAATAGCAAAAGTTTACACTTTTTATTCATTATTATTTTTATTAATACATTTCCAAAGATTTTCATTTTATTTCCGTTTACACCATGTGCTTGTAAGCAAGGTATTTTAATATAAGAAACCATCTATGTTCATTTATTTCAATCATTTCTGGACATTAATGATATGTCTGAGCTTCTGTCAGCTTCCATGGAAGTTCTTATTCCAAAATTTGAATAGGGAGCATGATATATTCCATGAGATTTATTTTTAACCTGGACTTGTTCTTAGATGAGCTAAGTGCTGTTGGCTTTTAATACTCCCTTCGAGATTTTGAAAACTATTTGTTGAATATCCTACCAATCTGTAGTTTGTGCTTTTTTTTATTTTTCCATATACATCTATGAATTATATGACCACTTTTTCCATGGCAGAACAATTTTTCCATGTGTCTTTGATTTATTAAATTTATTTGTAATCCACGCTTCAGTTTTTTGGATAACAATTTTGTTTACATCCTCTAAACTTAATTTTTGAAATTCATATCACTTCTTTACTACTAATTCATAGGCTATTTCACATTTAATTGCTTCTTTATATGTCATATCTTTTTCTGACAACAATTGGTGTCACCCTTAATCATCTGACATTCCTCGTAAGTGCTGTTCAAAAAGTGGCCTATCTATAAAATCACCATATATATATATATATATATATATATATATATATATTGAAGCAGTCGGATCTGAGTTCGATCCTAGCTTCATGACATCTATCCATAAGCCCATTATAAACCCTAGTACTAATCTTAAATTTCCAATGCAATGGGGCTTTATATGTTCAATCCACGCTAATTTCCATAAATAAAAAACTATTACATAAATGTGTTTAAAATTATTTCGTTTCAGCTTTAAATTGATCAATTCTATTAATAAATTCATGATAGAATTATTCATGAATTTATATATATTATAACTGCGTGGATTGTGCGTATATATTTGTAAATTTTAAATATATATAATTGTTCAAAAATTTCATTGCTTCGAGAATGTTTGATTTTATTTTTAAATAATGTATTAAAGTTTTATTGATTAAAAGCTACATTCTTTTGATAAGCTTTCAGATTTTTCCTTTCCAAAAACAACAGTTAAAGTTTTATTAATTAGAAAAAAATATAAGGATTTCCTAATTAGAATCATTTTCTGATTTTAAGAATTCATTTTCTAATTAGAAAATGAATTCAAATTAATGAGTTTGAAAGCCTTATCCAAGGAATGTATCTAAAAGCAACCAATGCATCTAAAAACATTGATAATGAAAAAAAGCGCTAGCCTGAAGGCATCATAGAGGACAGTATATATAGCTCTGAAAAGTTTGGAAAAAGGAAAAAGCCATCTTTGTTGTAGAGAAGTGCAGTCAACTCTGTGCATTTTTAAATTATAAAACCAAATAGTTTTTTTGATTATGGTGAAGGGCTAGAACATCAGGAATCTGTCTATAGTTCCTGAAGCCCTTTGAGAATCTTCAATGAAGCTGCTAAATTCTTTCCATACAAATCAGGCTGCCAAAATCACATAAAATGCTGTTCAAGTAATCAATCAAATGGTGCCTACATTTTACTAAGCTGGATATGTAAACTAAGGGAACCCGCCCTGGAAGAAATGGGTAATATATTTTCATAATGAACCTTAAGTTTTCTGGCCAGTTTCCGAACTTTACTTTACACTCCCTTGAAGAGCTCCTCTCATTTATAATGTAATAATACTCTGTGTAAAACCTTTTATTTATGCTATTTAAACTTTCATAGTAATTCTCTCAACCTCTAGTCTTTAACTTCCTTTCTTACAATGATGGTTCATTTACTATACTATATATATATTGTGTGATTTATTAAGGTCTTTATTTTTAATTATATGCCAATAATCTTCCGACTTGATGAGCTTCTTTATCCTTTTTGCTTTGTGCAAATAATATAATGTTAATTCTGATAGTAATTCTCGCCCATCAGAACTAGGTTTATACAGTTCTATTAATCATCGAGTCGAAAGAAATGATCAAATGTTTGTTGTTTTTATAGTTGGCTAATAATAAATTATTAGCTCCATTTCTAATCTATGCCCCAGCTATTTTCTCATATTCAACAATGGATATTTATTCATATATAATCTTAAAATGTTTTTTTTTTGTATTAACCAATATTTATTTATTCTGTATAAAATAAAATGTTTTTGCAAAAAGGATCAATAAAGGAATCAACTAAATACATTCTAATTCAGATTGTTTTCACTGTCTATTAATATTCAGGAGGGGCATGATGATTGGGGCATAATTAATATAATTTGATAAATGCTTTGAAATAATGTTAGTTAAAAGCTCGTTTGACTTTAATTCATTTGATCAAGTCATCACGTAGAGCATTATATATGGGTTTTACTATTCAAACGATGATTATCAAGTCATCACCTTCAACATTGCTGATGTAGAGCAATCTTCTGCTCCGTTATGCTTGTCAGTAGTAATATTTCTGTTATTTCAAATAATCAAGGAAGAAAGCACTTCCTCCCCTGTTCATGTTATAATTGGAACACCAAGGGTTCATAGTTATGACTCGGCCTAGTTTCCATCGTGTTCCACATCTCACAAGGGCAGTAAGACTTGTGAAAGACAAGCCACCATGAGACTTAAACTACTGACCAGCGATTATCTTTCATTTTATAGCTCATAATTTGTCAGCACCGTTACCTCTCGGTTCCAGTAAAGCCCGCTCTGATGCTCGTAATTCATGATGAAGTGATTTCAGTTAAAGTCGAACAAATTCTCAGTTATCTCGAAGTCAATAAGTTTTCAAATAAAGATTAAAGTTATGCCCAAAAATATGTATCTTGCTCTTCATGAATGGATTTGCGAATGTAAAAATAAATATCACATTCTTTCGTATAAAATTAGAGTAAAAATTTCTTTTACTAATGAATACCTTTATCTGCTTTTTATTCCTTGTTGGGGGCATAGACATAGACTTTCAAATATTGCGTAATATTTATTGGCATATAATAAGGACCGCCACTCTTATTATTATTATTATTATTATAAATTCTGTTAAAGGTTAGAGGTGATTAATATAATCATTATTCAAACAAAACAAATTATTATTATTAAATATTTTCTAAACACACTTGGTTTCTTAGTTCTATATCTTTTATTCAATAATTATTTTAAATGTTAATGCTCGCTGTCTGTGTTGGCAACCCAAACATATACATATGATTCATTTTACAAGTATTTTAAGTTAATTTATTACCCAATATTAGTGTCAGTTCAAGGGTCTCTGATCCTCACCAACCATTGAGCTAGTTTCTTGGTGCATAGCACTGTGCCGTTGAATTAGATTTCTACTAATCTGAGCTGGTGAGTTGGGTTTGAATTCAGTTTTGGTTCAGCTGAGTTTGAATCTGACTTGCAGTTCTTTTGGTGGGTTTTTCGACTGGTACAATATATATATATATATATATATATATATATATATATATATATATATATATATATATATCAGTCCTATGTCTTTTTCATGCAATTATTCTCCTTGTTCTGGATTTATACTTCTAAAATGAAGGCAAGTGATGTGATTTGGAGGTAAGTGTGTGGAATTTCTATATAATTTATAAATACTTTCTTCATAAGAAAACAATTCTGACTTGATAACTACACATAAATGGTTAATAATATTAATTAATTATTGACCTGAAAAATACAATAACTGTCACTACTTTAATGGTACTTTCCTCAATTTTGTTCATAAGAAAGTATGTGTCTACATATTGTGTAAAGAGAGGTCAGCTAGCTGGGTTTTAATGTCAAATTATCTAATAATCAGAGGTGGCATTCTAATTTTAATTCTGCTAGTTTTTGATGACTAAAATTATTTTTTTTTGTATCCATTACAAAATCAAACAAAAACAGTTTGTCATTTATTGGGTGTAAATCTTAAAACTGATTATATTTGGTTCAAATTTTATCACCAACTGCATCACTTTGCCATTTCTCTTTTGCAGTATTGAAAAACTATAAATTATTAATTTTACTGGTTAGTCAATATAAGTCTTAGAAAGAAATATAGATCATAATATATGTTCCCTTTTCCGAGAGATAAAACAGATAAGCAAGATTAAAGTTTGCTTAAATATTTGATACATATTTTACAAGAGCATAAACTCTTTAAACAATAAATCAGAAATAAATTACTAAGAACACAATATACACACTTATTATTTAAAGGATAAAACTAAGAGAGAAAACTAGCAGACATATGAATCTTCAATAATGTTTTTTTTTCCTACTAATGAGAGAATATGGATTTATAGGCCATAGAATATTCTCTATAATATTTTCTTTTACAAATCCCAGTTAATTCCCCTATCTGCCTGATGTCTTATTTAATAATAATTTACATCGGAATTGCTTCTATAATAAAATACCTAGTCTCTCTTTGGAATGACAGAGGCAAAATTTCCCTCAGATTTAATTTCTCTATTTGCCATTTTTACAGGGACTGACTCAGCAAACAGAAAAAAAATCAACATAATCTCTAATAATAAAAGTAATAGTTATTTTTATATATAACTACAGAATCTAATAATTTAACTGAAAATTCTTGTCACTTCAATATTTAATATAATTAAAGTATTATAAAAGTTTAATTGGAAATTTCATCAAATTTAAAATAAATAAATAAAAATATTTACTTCTGTACTTCACACAAACACACGCACATATATATATATATATATGTGTGTGTGTGTGTAATATATAAATAAACAATTTAATGGTAAAGTATATATATATATTACCATTAAATTGTTTATTTATATATTACATATAATATTTATATAACCGGTATTATACTTTTACATTTAATATATATATATATATATATATATATATATTGTAACCCCTCACACCTATCACCAACACTAACAATTACCCAGGGGCACCAATTCTATGGATCATAGAATAAATTATCAATCTAACTTTATCCTAAATTTACTCATGAGGCTCTTAATTAAAGTTTTACCTAAAACTAACTCAGTTGAGGGTACAGAGGTGCATGAGGTGTACAATGTACATTAGATTTGGAAGAAAATATTATAACTAATAGAAATAAAACATCTATCAAGTTCTATGCTAAACAAAATGAAATTGGTAAAATTCTACCAGCTAAAATTAACTAATTATAATCTATATTTCATCTCCTCCCATCATCCATACGCACTGAACAAACTCTACCATATTTTACAATTAAACTAATAACTAAAATAAAAAAAATAATATTTTAGAAATTGTAATGTATAACTAACTGGGTCTAAACTCAAACTAAACCTATCATTACTAAATTTTTAATTACACTAATCTAATCTAATTAACTGAATTTATTATCTAATCTGAATTAAAATTGAAGATCTCAGGGAATATATTATATGGCATGGCTTAAACTAAAATCTCTCTCTCAATAACTATTATTTAATATTATGAAAATAATAATACAAACTAAGCAATATCCTAACTAAATAATGACAGTTAGATAATGAAAGAAATCGGGTACATTTTGACTTCAATTCATCATCTAAACAGTTACTAAATAATCAAACCTTTTAAACAAACAGTAGATAATTGGCATCTCATACTGTGTTTGGATCAAGGAAATCAATATCATCATATTTGGATATTTATCATAATTAAATGAAAATACAATTATGTCACATTAAATAAAATAAATGTGTGAACATGTATGGAAATATGAAACAACGAATGAATGTTATAAAAACAATTCTAAATACAAATTTGGAGTAATAAAATATTTATTAATCAAGCAAGAAAATAGCTAAACAAATATTTAATCTATTTCACAGTTTTCATAATAATAATAATAATAACATAATATGCTCTTGAATTTCAAAATTACATATTTTATCTATCCAAACATCTGGATAGGTTTGTGAACAACTGATATTTGTAATATCAAATAATAAACGCAAAATAAAACCATATATTTTATTATAAAGGAAATGGGTTCTTAGTTATCAGCTTATTCTGATACCTATAAAGCTGAAAAAGTATAATCTTGTGCTCTTATTAATCCACTACAAAATTTATGTTTTATTCAAAATTTGGTTTTTATAACACTTATTTATCCATCAATTAATAAATCTAAGACAAAAATATGGATTAGATATTCTAATTATGCTATAAAATTAAATCAATATTTTGCATTTTAATTCAAATGCGCAGTAAAGATAACTAAAATAAAGGGGTTTGAAACCTAAGAATAACATCAACTAGGTTTTGCAAAATGAATAAATAAATAGCTCCATTACTTTAACATATTCTCATCCAATTATATCTTGTAAAATAACATAAAGAATTACATTAATCAATCTATTCTTATAAAACCATGTCTTGCAAAATAAAATAAAGAATGTCACTAATTAATATATTTTGCCCTTGCAACACTGAAATAAAGTATTCTATTACATAACTATTTTCTTTTATTATTTTACCAAAATACAAATAACAATTATATTCATTAGTTATGTTTTATCATTGCCTGCTTACTTAATCAAATGATGATTGAATGATAAATTAATGATGTGAAATCTAAATGATCACTATAAAATATTTGAAAATGATAATTTAAATTATACATTAATAATGGATTTTTTTATACCTTACAAAATAACACTTTATAATGGGTCTGCATTATGATGTGTGTCAAAGAATAAATAATTAATTCTAAACAATCTAATCAATCTAATCGGTTTGCTTGTGAAGTTAAAATATGATCACAATACGGACGAAGGTCAAGGTCAATTAATCTTTAATTACTAAGTTAGTTACAGTTGTTTTGTAAGAAAATTTATCCTGCCTTTATTCTTCTTTTATCAATAAGTTATCTAGCACTTGGTTATAGTATAAGCTGTAAAACATTCATAACTACATGGGGATAAAGATTTCAACAATTCAATTCAGATAAATATCAACACAATAACTCTCAAGTCTACTTCTGAGAGTAACTAATTGGTGGAAATAAATCTCTTCACCAAATGAACAAATGGATAATATATTCAACTTCAGATACTTTAATTCATAATAAATATCATCAAAACTGGAGGATTTCATCTACTCCTATCAAAAACATTTCAATACATAGAAAATAAGGGATGACTTGATCCCATGCCTATTACATTAGGCAATCTACCCATGTTTAAAGATTTAAATAACAAAAGGAGAGCTTACTCAATCCAATACATACTATAAAACATTACATATAGCCACAAAAATACTTTTCCAATCAAACATAACAAAGAACAATAATTCATTTAAATAAATCACTAATCCTTCTAAACAATTGACAATTCCCTTCCTTCGAAACCGATTGATTATAAAACATTTGCATTTGCAATTAACATATAGCTAAGTTTAATACTGGACACACACATGCATAAGCATAATGATACCCAGACCATTTAAAATCACAGTAAGCAAAGAATTACTATTAAAATATTAGTTACTAATTCATACAAGTGATAAAGAATAAATATTTCATATCTGATAATATATAGGACTTGGTAACCTTTTAATAATGGTTAGAAAATAAAGCAATAATTTCTGTGGGCAAAGCAAGACAAAATAATTTTTATATGGTATATAGTGCATTTATATTAACACAGATCTAAAGCAAAATTGAGCTTAGATAAATAATAGAAATTTATATTTCAGGCTAAATGATTACTGAAAATAATTATTTTTCAAATCTATTGGAAATGAATAGATACAACATAAAACTTATATAATGTGCTTCCTTTAAAAAAGAGTTATCACCCCTATTGGCATTACATGAATGCATCCATCTCTTGACACACAAGTATATTATACTCTAATGCATGGTGAAACACAATTATATTAAACTAATAAAAAAATGACCTGTACAATATCATCCAATAATATTGTACATTTAGGAGATGTTCTAGCAATATAATAATAAATATAATACATATAATAAAACATTTCTTAACTAACACTATCTAAATTACTATCAAATAATAATAATGTTCTTTTCTTCTTTCTTCTTAACTGAAACAAACGTTTATTAATAGTTTTTGAATGACATTCCTTGGTTATTTCTCCAAAATGAATAATAATTATTTATTCATGCAAATATCAATTTTGACAAATACATATATCACAACATGTTTCCTGCAGAACACAACAAAACAATATTATTTAAATTCATAAGAGCAAATTCAATGTTCTCAACAATCAGCTGATGAATTGCTTGCTGTAAATGTGATATGAGGAATTCAGTTAATTAAGCAAAATATTTTAACAATGCAAATGAATGAGTACTTTTTTCTTAGGACATTCACACATATTATTTTATTTTTTTCAAGCCATTCAAATTAAGCAATATCTTTTAGCTAATAATATTTGTATAAATGAATTTTCTAGCAACATTTTTAAACAGAAAAGTTTCACAATGAGTGAGGAATGCATTTAATAATACAAAGTTATATAACTCATCTATTTTAATAAATTTATTTCTCCTATTAGTCTGGAACAGGTAAATATGAACAGCATTTCACTTTGTGCATTTAATCCTGTGTATTTTTAAATAAGTAAGTACAAAATAGTTATGGAAATGTTCCAACAATAATGAAGATAAAATTAAACAATTCACATGTGTTCTTTAAATCTTCTTTTATAATTAGCATAAAAATTTTTAGAGAGAGTTCTGAAAATATTTAATAACAGTTCTGCAATTATTCCCTTAAAAATATAATTAAAACTTGAGAAAAATGATTTTAACAAATAAACATACATATTTCTTTCTTCTGTTCCATTTAATTTTAAGTTTAAATTAGGAAAATTTATAATACCAATATTCCTTTCCACTTTTATTTGCAACAGTAGCAATTTAAATTTAAATAATATAATATATAGGCACTTACATGTATCTTTGATGATGGTTGAAGAATTTAAACAGTCAGCCAAGAACAAGACCAATGTATCATTAAAAGGTAATTAAGTACACATATTTTTGAAACAATAAAATATGTTACTTTCAGCTTGAATTTTGGAAGAGAAAAATTATACTTTTAAACTTTGTTTAAAATTGAAATGTATTGAAAGACCTTTAGCAGTTTGTAGCTGACCTAGTAGTCAGAAGGTCAACAGGTAGAAGTGGAAAAGTGGAGTGCAGTGGTACTGTTAATTGTAATGGCAATCGTTTTAATAGTTTTTTTTTAAAGTTTACTTCAAAATTTCTCATATCCAATAGTCAAGATCTGAAAGTTCAAAGGTCAACAGACAGAAAACGATTTAATTTATGCAAGAAACTTTTGTTAAAAAAAAATATGTGGGGAAAAAATATTCTGTCTTTTAAATAAATAAAAGAAATATTAATATTAAATTGAATTAAGGATAAAATATTCTGTACTTCTAAAATAACAAAATAAAAACTAATAACAATTGCTTTAATAAATAAAATATTTTTAATATAACTATTGTAATGTAATTCAGTAGTTCAGTGTTCAAATAATTCGCTTAAAATGTAATTAAACTGGTTTTAAATACTATTATCTATGAAATTAAATATTTGGGTATGAAATGTGATATATAATGATTTAATGAAACATATGAATGAAAAATGAAGTTGAATAATGATATTGACATACATGAATACTTACTAACAATGCACTCTAGACACTAAGCTGATATGACTATTTTAATGATGATGAGTGAAACATACTTCCCTGTTTATTCTATAAATTAAAATATGTAAAGCACGTGAACTAGAGAATCACTCAAAACAACTCTAACTATTTATTTGTGATCAAACAAAACAAATTAACATCAACTTGACTGGACTGACTATGTTTATGACAACCCACTGACTATCCTATCATTAATTATACCTTAAAATAAGCCACTAAACATCTAATAAATTTCAAATTGCACCTATAAATCATTCTAACCATTATTTTAAATCATAAATAAAAAAATTTTTTAAATTATGTTATTTCATTTTTTTTAAGTAATATAATATCAGATGTTACTGATATAACAGTACACAATTATAAATAATATTTCTGGTGCCAAACCAGAAGGTCACATATATATATATATATATATATATATATATATATATATATATATATATATATATATATATATATATATATATATATATATATATATATATATATATATATATATTCTGCCCATTTTAATTTAACCAGTGGCTAAATTTATAGTCATGTGCATGAAAGAAAATATGGAACCAAAAATCATCACATTTTTATATAAGAAAGGAAAATGTAGGGCACCCAATTTTAAACCCTACAGGATCATGTTCCTAAAGCCTAAAACAAAAGGAAAGTGGGGGAACAGTTATGTTCTTTAGTTGTTTGTGTGTTAACAAAACTCAAAAAGAGCAGTACATACCTTTTAATTATGCAATAGTTCTTTTTAAAATTACGATTCTAACACATATAGGCAGAGTCTGTGGATAAGCTATTGAGTTTGTCATTTCCACATTTCAAATATTAACTTTCTTCAAAATTAATCTCCACTTGCAATATCTATTTTTTTCTCTATGTATATTTTGTTTTCCTTAATTATAATTTGGGTTTAAAAGTTTTAAGGATTTAATTTTAAATATTAAAAGTAAAGTTTCTAAGAAGCATTCAGATTATTTTAATAGGTGAGTTTTTATAAATGATTTGAATGACAGAGTATGTGGATGAATTGCATAAATAAATCTACAGCTACACATATAGAAAAAAAGGACACAATTCTGTTAAATTATTATTTTTTTACTCAAAGGTTTTGTTGTAAAGACTTCTTGTTTTGTTAAAACTCAGATGGTGAGTAGTTCAGCTGAAAATCTTCACATCAGAGAGATCAAAGAGAGAGATGAAATTTTAACTTGCTAGTTTTATTATGGGGATGAGAAAAAATACCATTAAGATAATTTTTCTTTAAAACAGATTATGTTGTCCAGAAATCATGTTACTGTGAATTTATTATTATTTTTACCAGCAGTTAAAGAAAAAAAACACATGATTAGTCTAATTAGATAAGTTGACTGAAAAATAAAAATATAAAAGAGCCTGGAATATCCATTAGAAAAGAGATTTTAAATATTGAAACTGGGGAAAAGACAAGCTTTAAATTCTGTGAGATATCAATTTGAATTCATTTTTTTATATAATTTTTTTTGAAGATTGATATAAACTACATGGCAGATTAAAATCTATATATTTTTCATCTTGCTATCAAACTACCATCAGCGAACACATCATATAAAAGAAAAAATGCCTGAATCAAAAGTATTTTACACCATATGATTGATTGGGAGAAATCAGATTGAAGTGACTGATTGCTCATCCATATTTTAAGTAGAAGAAAACTTTCACCTGCATTTGAGAGCTGAATGAAAATAAATAATCTGCTGATAAGTATTAAACCATGCTAGTTCAGTTATTCCAGTGACTGAGTTTAAACCCCAGCAAAAATTAAATAAGATAACAACAGATATACTCCATCTATTAGAATTATGCTGAACAGGAAAAGAAGAAACAGTTTCAGTGCCAAATGGTTCCTACTGAAGCAAATAACTTCATCATCTTCATCACCATAAAAGAATTACAAGCCTCAAGTCAAGCCAAGAAAGACTGTTCTAGTGAATTGCAGAAATTGGTCATATACCCATGGTACAGAATGGTATGTGTTTTCTGCAAAACTGAATATAAATTTAACAAGCCAAGTTTGAACTCTTGGAAGCCTCAACAAAATAAAAGGGACTGGTAATATGAGTTTTCATTATATATTTTTCTTTTTATGATATCAGGGACTATTAGTAATTTTTTAGCAATAAGGTTTTATCTTTTCTTATGTCTTAACTTCAAAAACCAAAATCAAGTAAAACCAATAATTTCTCCAGTAATAATAGCTATAAGCTTGATTAATGATTTTATGTATGCTAAAATTATTAGACCTGCTTATTGATGAATTTTGTTTTCTAAAGAGTATTATTGTATATTAATCTACATTTATGAAATGTTTGTTAATATGTAAAAGATTTTTTTGTATTATTATTTGTTTTTAAATAATATTTTAGTTATAATGGAGATCAACACACACACACACATGGTAATATAACAATATTTGTCATGTGTATATAATTGCATATGAATGTGAGAATAATAGGCATACAGCATTAAAAATATTAGCTTATGATTTTTTTTTTAGTTAATGAGTAACAATCTCACTAGCTTGGAGGGGGAGATGAGGAATTCAAAACTTGTTTCTGGAACTATTTTTATTTTCAATTACTTTTTCTAATTAATCATTCTACTATATATGTTAAGTTTAGATGTATAAAGATCTAAAAGTATGTATGCACAAAAAGTGTTTATTTTTTTATGAAATATTTTGCTTGTGGATAGAAAATTTTAGTAATTTATTATTCAAATTCATATACATTATACTATGATAAATGTTGTATATTGTCATGTACAGGAAAGGTGGAAGAATTTAATATTAATCTTATGATTCCATAATAATAACTTATAATTATTAATCATATAAATTTTCATTTCTATGTTTAAATTATATGTATATGTTAATAATGCAGTAATAAATGTTAATTTGTTTTATTAAATGAGGCATATATTTTCATTAAGAGTATTCTTTATTAATTGTGATCATTCATCATCACTGGTGACTATTAACTGTTTAAGTTCTAATTAGATATACTAAAATTAGCCAAATAGTTATGAATTTCTATAAAAACTAAATTTTATGTTAGACTTTGTTCTAAAGATGTGGATGGAAGTACCAGCATCATCATCATCATCATCATGTTTTCAATTAATGAGCTAGATAAATGTTTAAAGGCCATAAATAAATAGTGATTTCATGGTATTATAATAACCACCTTTCCATCATCTACATCAGTCAAGGATGAGTCAATTACTACCCTAAATTAATAGAGTAATACAATCTGGTAAAACTTATGAAGGTATTAAAACACATCATATTAAAATCTAGGAGATAATTTCTGTCTGATGAATTTTATATACACAACTATAGCTTAAGGATGTTTTGTGATTATATTAATATTAGTGCATACAGTGATATGGGTCTAAAATAAAAAATCCTACATTTTGTTAGAAATAAGGTACCAAAGAGGTTTAAACCCAGTACATTTGAAAAGGTTATAGAATATAACTTTGTCTAGATTTAGATAACCTAGTGGCATCCTGATATATCATATTAACTTATTATTCACTTAGATTTTCACTTAATATAAAACCAAGAGATAAAAGTCAGTAAAATTTACTGTTGGATTTAGTGAGGAAATATTTTTTATTGGGTGACCAATGTACTCTACCATTTGATGTTATTTCAGGAGTTATAATGTCTTGCTAGTTTATTTAAGTCACAGTGTGTTTCTACTTGTTTATTGAGGATACAATGGCTGTCTAACTAGGGTTTGAAATAGGTCACATACCAGATAACTGAAATGACTCTTTTCTAATCATTATTATTATGATATTATTTTGCCATCTTGGAGTTGATTTATATCTATCTCATCATAATGTTTCTTCCTCAAGACACAGACATTATATATATTGTGAGAATATTAAGTGGATATAATATTTTTGGCTACAATGTATTGAAAATCTTAAGTAGAAAGTAATTTACGTTACAATGCCATTTTAATATTTAATACATTTTAATTTAGTTACTATATATTTATATATGGAAAATTTATTTAGTGTGACCAACAATGGATGAGGCTGATCGTTTGCTCTGAGTAGATTCAGGGAGAAATATAAAATCTTGGATATTGTTCACACAATTGAGAAATAAAAGCATTAAAACAAACATCAGCCAAATTAAGTTTAAATAATTCTGAAATTTTATTTATGAGAAATAGAAATTATAAAGTAAAAGTTTGTAAAACAATAAATAGGGTTATATCAGGTGTATACCAGAAAGAATAAAATATGATACTCTGACAGACAGACTAATTTTCTAATAGTGAATTAAAAAAGGAGGGAACAAATTTCTTTAAGTTGACAATTCACCAGAAACTCCATTATCCTTATTCAAATATATGAAAACAATATGTTCTTGATATAAATCAATGAAACAGTGCCAGTGAATGTTTTTTTGGCCTGGAAACATGTGTCAGGACCAAGAACATCATATTGCTAGTAGAACAGTCTATGGTATATCACTTTAAGATATTGGGTGGTTGATTTAACCCAAGAACAAAAATATATAAATAAATACGTTGGAGTGTAAATTATAAACTAAGTTACAAAAATCTAGGTCAACAATTATATTTTCCTTGCTAGATTTATTTTGTCTTTCACCTGTTGCTTTTGTTTATCAATTTATTTGTAATTATAATTATTTCACTCCCTTGAAATGCTTGTGCATATAGAACTGCTTTTCTAATTATTTACTTGACTCCTACTGAAACCAATAATTATTATTCTCAGCTTAGTGTTGTCTAATCATTTGGTAGGAAATTCACCACTTTTACATGTCTGTTTCTTTAATCATAGATTTAATATTTTATTAGTGTGAAATCATTTAGTCAAGATATTTTCTAATTTTATTAGTTTATTGAACTGGAGACATAAATTTCCTCCCACTTACAATTTACAAGGGGATTAATATTATCTTCCTGCTGGCGATATATAAAATTATGAAGAACAACAATTCCAGTTTCCTATTTCAGAGCCATAAACCCAAATAAGGTTTTGCAGGAAATTAACAAAACCAGCACTGATGAGCATGCACTAGCTTATGGACTAATGAGGTCATAATGCCATAGGACAGCTGCATTTTATACTATGTTTAAAGCAAACATGATTGATTTCCAAAAAGACAAGAAAAAAATATGATTACAAAAGTACGTAATCTAGAAAAAGAAGAAACTGAACAATAAACACGATAAACCACCAGCCAAAAAAATTTTGCACTTTTCAAAAAAGCAAACACAATATTTTAAATCAATTATTGGACAACAAAATAAATACAAGTGAACAAATTAAAATTATGCATTACTGCTAAAACATTTATAAAAAGTTAGGCATATAAATAGAAATATATTAAACATATAAAAATATAAACTCACCAGACAAACTCTGATAAATAAAATTGAAAGCAAATTTAGAATCTTAAAACTAGATTCCTAGACACACACAAAATACAGTGTAAAACAAATACAGTTAATAAATATGAGGTTAAATATTTATTAAGACTACAGATTTAATTTTAGATTGAGTAGAGATTTAACTAAAGAATATACCATGGAAAGCATAAAAGAAAATATTTACCTTACAGTAAAGCAAATTTTGTGTAGTTTTCTAGAGTTCACACTTCTATTAAAGTTCATATTTCAGGTGTTCCATCCTTTTACAGCAGCAAGTGTAGTGGAATATTGGTGCTCTGGTTTATTTTAGATTTTCATAGCATGACTGGAGAGCAGCTGGCAGACATGGTTCCATCCTTTGGTTAAGCTAGCAAAATATGCTGGAGTTTAGAATATGTATGACAGTGGGTTTTGATATCATGAAGAAACAAATCTTGTAATAACTGCAAAATTTTCTTTTAAAATAAATTAACATCAGAAATGCTAACAAAACAGTACGACTCTCAACAGGCTATAATCAAAATGTAAAATGAATATTGAACTTATCACTTTGAAGTAGCTTGTTCTAGCCAAGACTAATACAAAAATATTGTCCCAAAATTATTGGGGTTACTTATACCCACATTACATTCCAGCATAAACCGTTCTTGTTTTCAAATTTTATGCCTTAAGGCAATGAAAATCTCAATCTCTCAATCAAACTAATTATGAATTTTATCCAGGGATTATTTTAAACAAAAACAACAACACAAAATTAAATCTTTGCTTTTAGAATTAACTTAAAAATGATTAAAATAAAAAAGACAGGAATGTAATTAACAAGTTTGTTTTTTATCAATTTGATAAAAAAAACTGAAATAAAAAACAAGCAGAAATGAAAACTATTTTAAAATCAATTTTATATATAAAAAAATAAAATGATATATTTTAAACATAAACAAGTATATGTTTTAATACACCTACTTTTATAAACAATTTTTTAAATAGCTTTATAGATTTAAATTTAATCAAACCAAATGTTAGTTTTATTTGTAGTGAAGCAACTTTTGAGACAGATGCTATCCAGTTCTATATATATATATATATATATATAGAACTGGATACATATATATATATATATATATATATATATATATATATATATATATAATATTGTGAAAGGCTAAAAGCTTTGACAGAAATGCCTTAAAAATGTTTATGTGACAGCCAATCAGATGCAATAATGACTGACTGCATGTGGAACTGCCAATTCAATTAAACAAGCCAGAACTATGATAAAAATGGGATATATATATATATATATATACTTACAACATGAACATATATATTTAAATACATATATTAATGCATAGCAATGGTGAAAATATTTCAACTTTACATTATACATATTTTGCACTTGTAACAATGCTGAAATATATATGTGTGTATTGTTTCTATAGTTAGAAATAGATGAAACGTCATAATTAATCTTGTATATATCAACTAAATTTACAAGTATTATAATTTTCGAATACACATTAAATACACTTATTGATAATTTTAATCAGTACTTTGGAATTAGCATAGCTCTTACATAATCGTCCAACAATTATTATTCTAGTACATTGGTTTTTTTATTTTTTTAAAGATTAGCAAGATTCATATATAAAAAGTTCGTTTTTGAATTCAAGTCAATTTTTAAAAATTACTATAAATACAATATAAATAAAAGTTTTTTTCAATGAAAATTTAGTAAACAAAAGCAAATTTCGACGTTCAATTTATTTAGTTCAAATGTTTTATTTCTTTTGTATTCATATTATTTTTTTAAAAAAATAACTTGAATTCAAAAACTCTTTTTTTTTTTTTCAAAATAAAATTCGTTAACCCTAAAGGGATATTTGCCCAACAATGAAAATATATTCCAAAATTTCAGAGTAATTATTGCCAGCAGGTTACGTCATAGCTGGGCTTAATCCAAAGTACCTTTTATTTTAAAATGCATATAAAATTTTTACAATAATTTATTATATCTATATTTTTTTATTTTTTTTAATAACAACAGTGTTTGAGCGTAAATGTAAGTAAAGATTTTATCTATCTATCTATCTATCTATCTATCTATCTATCTATCTATCTATCTATCTATCTATCTATCTATCTATCTATCTATCTATCTATCTATCTATCTATCTATCTATCTATCTATCTATCTATCTATCTATCTATCTATTCTTTTTAATATATATTTTAAAATAAATGTCATTTTTATTTATTAGTGGTAATTCGATTGAAGATAACATTTGCTGTTTTTTTTTTAAAAAAAAAAACTTTATAAAGTATTGTACAAAATTCGTTTAGGATTAGAATAATAAAAGACAAAAAGTGGTTTTAATTATCATCAATTGTAAATATTAATGCGATTGCTAATAACTAGATAATATGTTACTATATTATTAAACATAATATTTACATATGTATTTATAGATGGTAACGGAAAGATCTATCCACAATGCTTGAAAAATCAAAATGTAAAGAATAAGTAAATTATAACGAATATGGTGGTGACTATGATTGAAATGGTATAAACTTTTATAATAGTTAAAAACAACTTAAAATATTTTAAAATTTTTATTTTTTTATTTTTTTCAAGGATCGAATTTAAATTAGAATCAGAAGCAATTTTCTCTAAAGAAAGATTACTTTTGTGCGAACTATCTTTGATCATCAATGTTTAGTCCAGCATTTTTTCATAGGATTGATTCATCACTTGTCAGGTTTAGTAGTACATTAATTATGAATTCTTGCAATAATTTCAAACAGTAAACTAAGAAAATTTGATATCCAAATAACAAAAATTTGTTTGCACACAATATAAAATAAATTAAACAACAAAATTATTGCTTATATATTAAGCAATTATCGCAATATAATAACATAAATACCAAGCAAAATTTGGGAATTTAAAAATAATCATGGATATTAAATTTAAATTTTATTATGAATGTAATTGTTTTACTAATATTAGATTTAAAGTCTTACATTCAAAGAAAAGAAAAAAAAAACTTGTCAATACAATAAAAGATTACCCCCCCCTACCCGATATTGTTCATTTCCATCACATATTTAATAGTTTGATTGAATTCACATTTTATTTAATTAACTTCTACTAGCTTCAATATCTATAAACAATTGAAATGTGTCTCACTATAGTGAGGTACACAGTAGGCTTTTGACAGTATGCTTTTCTTTATTACAATATAATTCTTTTTTAAGCAACAAAGTTGTACTCTATTCACGATTATCATTCAAATCTCGATTAAATTGCACTGATGATAATCTATTTGATTAACCAGCCATGGGAAATACATATTTGGCAGTAAATCTCATTACAATTTGCTGAGTTAGATAAGACTTGACTATTCTTTTAAATTTCGATAATGTAAAGTTATTTTTTAAGTTGAATCTAAAAGCAAAATAGTCAAACAATTATTTTTATTTTACTTGTAATAGTTCGTTTTCATTTCTGCCTTCTCACTCCTATCCTGCATCTCTGTCAGCATTAATTAGTCATCATTGCTGTATTTTGAGAATCAAGACTAAAAATTACTTTTATTTTTCAGACTTATTTAAACTTCCGTTTCCTATAAAGAACACCTTATTGGTAGTATTTTATTACATTTTTATGCAGGTTTACAAAACATTATCTCTAATTCATATCCAAGATATACTTATAAAAGCTTTATTGTTTTTTTTTTTTATATTTCAATACTTTTTTACAATTAATTAAATAAACTTTCATTTATAATAACTGGAAGAAAAAAAAGTAAATATGATGGAACTGAACATATCGATTTATCATTCAATTTGAGTTCTATGCAATTTTTAGTAATATATATGAATTTACCATCAAATTTATATGAAGAAAATGGAAACTCATTTGGTTAAATTGCTCCGGAAGGCAAATGAAAAAAGCCATTAATATAGGGTATATTTCCCTATTATTTATTTAAAACTTAGTTTATATAAAATCTTAAGTAAATATAATGGATTTGAACTTAGACTTTTAAGCCACTTCACTATCCACACTATCTCATACTTCTGCTACATATGACAACACACATTCAGAAAAGATAAATAATCACCAATATATTTATTTCGTGCTAAACTAGCATTCGTCAGTTGGTCCAGATTACCATCTCCCATATATATATATATATATATATATATATATATATATATATATATATATATATATATATATATATATAAACTATAACCATTAAATGTCTGTATTTTTAAATTATATAATAATAATTCAAACAAATATATTTAACACAGTATTCAAAATTAAATAATATATTCTTTACCAGAAGTACTTTCAATTGTTTCACTGACAATCTTTTTCAACTGTTAATACAAACGTACAAAAAAAAAAAAAAACTTGCATTACCCATCATTCAATCTATTCAAATTTCCCACAATTCTGTTGTCTTTATATTAGCCGATTGTTTATTCATCAAATGACCTCTATTCCTAGATATCATCATTGCCTCTTTAATTTTACGTTTTTCACTACACCTTTCAATTTGAATAATTTTTATATCTCTATTATTAAATTTAAAACCATAATTACATGTTTTATTATGATCAAATATAATTGATGGAGTATTCATATTTACTGAAGATATATTTTCTTTCTGTACACGTTTATATAATGTCTTATGATCATTATATCGTTTTTGTAATGTACATTTGGATTCCCCTATATATTTTATTCCACAACCACATTCCAACATATATATAACAGAACTTAATTCAAACTTAGAAATCTTGGCTCTGGAGTTATTTATCATATCATTTATATTATTTGAAGAGAAAAAAGAAATTCTACACAAACCACTAAAAAGTTTATAAATTAATTTAGCTTGTTGATTAGATATAAAATATAAAATTGCATAAAAATTGTTATCCATTAAGAGTAATTGTTGATTTTGGTGGTGTTTTTTATTATAATGCTTGTAGATATATTGAAAAAATAATGCAAGATGTGCTTGGATTTGGAGATTATACGATTTCATCATCATTTGATTTTATTAATAGGATTAAAAATATAAAAATTGATAATAATGATGTTATGTGTACACTTGACATATCTGAAATGTATGGTTCAATTAATCGTATTGAATCAATAGAGATTATTGAAAGAGCTTTGTTTTTAAAATCTATAGATAATAATATTAGGAATTTTATTGTTAAAATATTAAGATTTGTGAATGATAATATATATGTTAGGTTTAATGATTGCTTTTATAAAATGAATTTTGGTTGGCCAATGGGTCTTCCGGTGGTATCACAGCTTTGTAATTTTTTTATTTCTAATTATGAGGTTAAGATATTGTCTCAGATAAAATATAAAGGAATTAAAGTATATTGTAGATATGTTGATGATGTATTTATATGTGCACATAATGAAATAATAGTTAATTTGTTTAATGAGTTAAATATGATTAATAATGTAAAATGGGTGTTAAATGAAGAGAAGGAAGATTCTATAAAGTTTTTAGATATATTTATTAAAAGAAATAATAATGTGTTTGATTATAATATGATTTTAAAACCTGTGGAAATTAGGGGTTATATTCCATATATTTCTAAAGTTCATATGAGTCATAAATTAGCTGGTTTGAAGTCATTTTTATTTAGAAATGATTATTTGTGCAAATTTATTAGTGATAAAATTGAAAATATTAATGTATATATTACTGATATGTTGAATGTTGGTTATGGAAGGAATATTATTTATAATACAATTACAAAATATAATCAAAATAAGAGTAATAATAAGAAAATATTAAGTAAATTAAAAGGATAAATGGATTTCTATTCCTTTTATATCTAATCAACAAGCTAAATTAATTTATAAACTTTTTAGTGGTTTGTGTAGAATTTCTTTGTTCTCTTCAAATAATATAAATGATATGATAAATAACTCCAGAGCCAAGATTTCTAAGTTTGAATTAAGTTCTGTTATATATATGTTGGAATGTGGTTGTGGAATAAAATATATAGGGGAATCCAAATGTACATTACAAAAACGATATAATGATCATAAGACATTATATAAACGTGTACAGAAAGAAAATATATCTTCAGTAAATATGAATACTCCATCAATTATATTTGATCATAATAAAACATGTAATTATGGTTTTAAATTTAATAATAGAGATATAAAAATTATTCAAATTGAAAGGTGTAGTGAAAAACGTAAAATTAAAGAGGCAATGATGATATCTAGGAATAGAGGTCATTTGATGAATAAACAATCGGCTAATATAAAGACAACAGAATTGTGGGAAATTTGAATAGATTGAATGATGGGTAATGCAAGTTTTTTTTTTTTGTACGTTTGTATTAACAGTTGAAAAAGATTGTCAGTGAAACAATTGAAAGTACTTCTGGTAAAGAATATATTATTTAATTTTGAATACTGTGTTAAATATATATATATATATATATATATATATAATAATAATAAATGCTCAATATATATTAAGATAGCAATTCCTTACAATTTAATGGAGACGTTTCAATCTATTCCAACTTCCAAATCTTCAGCCATCCACACTAATGAACATCTGATTCATTACAAGTTATACTTAAACTATTTTTAGTTTTGCAAATTATATACATCTTTACAAAATAATTAATGACATTGTAAAATATATAAATCATTTTGCTTTTATTTTTTAAATAAATATAATAATATATTGCATGTCTATAACTAATTTTCAGTCTGCCCAAATACGGCAGGCAATAACATTTATACATCGATTTATTATCCGTTTGTATTACATTGACTTTAATAATTTCAACGAATACGCATATTTGAAATACAAATGATTATACTTGCAAGTGACTTTTAATCATAATACCTTTCCTTTAAATAAATAAAACAATGAAACAGTAAACTTTTACAATTCCTATTCTCATTTTAAATCAAAATCTTATTCTTAAATTGATATCTAACAATTAAATTTACATTTCTGTTTTTTCTAATTTTACTAAATAATATTATCCATAAATAATAGTCGTTGCAATGCCTAAATAAATAAAATATATGTCACTTATTCCCATGTTCAGCGTTAAGAATGGCCTTTAATCATAAAAAAAGACAGTAAAATCTTTAATCTCTTGGATAAATAAAATATTGTGCATTAAACCAAAAATCCCAATTAGCATGAAATTCAAAAAGATTACATCTGTTTTAATACTGATCAGATACCAGCAACACACGAATAATCAAATATCAATATGTTTAAGGCTTGTGCAGGACAATTTTTTGAGACATATAAGTTAATATATGTAAAATCTTCAAACTAAGACTTACATTTTTTTTAAAGAATTAGATATTAATAATCACCCCAAATATTCAGAACCACGTCTTGCTGCTAATTGTCCTTATATATATATATATATATATATATATATATATATATATATATATATATATATATATATGATTACAAGATGGAGCTTTGCCAATAGCTCCTAACAAGCTCGTTTACATGAATGCCAAGAGAGATAGAATTCAATATCTCTTTCATTGTCTCCCTTCTCCAGATCTTGGTTTTGAGCTAGTTGGCTCACATCAGTGAAGGGTTGGAAGACTAGAAACTAGATCTAAATACTAACTCTAAAATCAGTATTTATCAAACATGTTTCTATCACTTTGAAAGCATGAAATTTCTTAGACACGTAATGTCTTCAAATCCAGATAAACAAACTACATAGCTGTATGGGTCTGAAAACAGTTCAGTTTCACCATATAGTAAAAGCCTCTGCAATATATATCATTGCAAAAACATTAAAGGGTTCATTTATGATAAACAAAACAAGTTATAAATTTCGTAACTTGCTTTGGCTTGCAGTTTATGATCACTAGATGGAGCTTTACCAATAGCTCCTAACAAGCTTGTTTACATAAATGCAGAGAGAGATAGAATTCAACATCTCTTTATCATAAATGTACCCTTGAAGGTTTTTGCAGTGATATATATTGCAGAGGCCTTTACTATATGGTGAAACTGAACTGTTTTAGGCCCATATAGCTATCTAGTGCTGGATTAAAAGTCATTACATGTCTGATAAATTTCATGCTTTCAAACTGATAGAAACATGTTTGATAAATGCTGATTTTAGAGTTAGTATTTAGATCTAGTTTCTAGCCTTCCAATGCTTCACTGATGTGATCCAACTAGCTCAAAACCATGGTCTGGAGGTGGGAAACAACAAAAGAGATATTGAATTCTATCTCTTGGCATTTATGTAATCAAGCTTGTTAGGAGTTATTGGTAAAGCTCTGTCTAGTGATCATGAAATGCAAGCTAAAGCAAGTTACAAAATTTATAACTTGTTTATATATATATATATATATATATATATATATATATATATATATATATAGTAACCCTCTAAATAGGCACCAGAAATATTGATTGTAATTATATTACTGTATTAGTTACAGCTGATTGCACCTGAAATTCTATTTTTTTTTATTAATGATCTAAAACTATGTTTATAAGTACCTGAAAATATAAATTGTCAGTTTAGTTTAAGTTGAACCAAGTTTGTTTTCTTTGTATGCAGAACAGTGACTGATATTTGCTTTGGTGATACCCTGGTTTATTTGCTTATAATATTTCAATACATAGTATAAATAGTGCAATATGTCTGAATCATCATCATAGAAACTTATATGTTGATCAGATCAATTCAGCTCCTGTAGTAACAGTATTTATGGATGTGCATGTATGTTTGTGCCATCTTTCAACTTCATTTTCCATTCATGTACTTCTTAAACTATAAAATATCATGTTTCACAGCAAAACATTATTTTCCAGGTCAATAGCTTGGATAACCAGCTTAAATACAATTAAAATGAATTGATGGATTAATGGACCAGTGTATATCAACAGAGAAATACACTGGTAATTATTTTATTTGCTAAAATGAATCATTAGTTTTTACTTTGTTACAGAATATTTTATTCTTGGTTCAGTTTAATATTTTTTAAAGGCAAAATTTTTCTTTATTTATTTTTCAAGAGAGATAGATTCTTGCATATTTTGTAACTAATTATCTCAGTACAAAGAGAGGAGCAACCTTTTTCATTTTTCTAAAGTGAACTTTTGAATGACATTGGATTGGTTGAAGAACAGGTGCTTGGGAAATAATATGATATAAAAATAATACTTTTACAAAAAGTTGGCTGTTCTGATTTCAACAATTATCTCTCCATAAAAAGTTTTTATTAGTACAATTTTGTTTCTACAAGTTGGTTATTCCATGGTCCAAGCTTAAAAGCAAAACATCTGTTAATTTTTTGGATGCAAACAGCTCAAAAATTCTACTGAGAAAAATAAGAATTGAAATTCATATATATATATATATATATATATATATATATATATTTCAATTCTTATTTTTCTCAGTATATATATATATATATAATATATATATATATATATATATATATATATATATATATATATAGTGACCCTCTGAATGGGCACAAGGAATTGAGATTCTTTGTGTCTACATTGAATAGTTGTATTGTATTAAAAAATGAAAATAGCCTTGGAATTTTAAAAATTTGACTGGAAATTGTTTAGAGTCTTAGATATTGATTGCTTATGCATTTGATTAACCACTTTATAAGTATTTATTGTTATTATTATAATTAATGAAGTATGTAATGCAAGAAAGATGGGTTGTTTATTATAGGAATGGGTATATTTTGGCAGGAAAATGCAATGTTATTTTATGTTAGTGTAGTATTGGTTTGAATGGTTTCCTAATCCTTTATTCATTGATACTTATCCTTTTTTCAACATTAATAGCCATTTCAATTATATTTAGTCAAGATAGTTTAATATTTAGGTTGCAGTACATGTGTATGCATGTATGTCTGTATTATGTTTCAATTCATTTTCATCTTTTAATAACACTAAGCAATAGTACATTTAACATGAAGACATCTAAATTACAGTAATTATCTTTAATAATTTAACAGATATATTTTTTCCAATGAGTTATAAATATTTGTATTAGTGGATTATTTTACAAATTAAATAAATTATTAATCATTTTGTTTAACAGTTAATTAATATTCATTTCTTTCAAGTTTATAAAAGTTATTTATTTTTATTATTATTATATTTTGTCTTGATTTAATTGTAAAAATCAGAATGATTTTTTTTAAAGAAAAAATGCCTTGCATATGTAATGAGTTTAAGTGCAAAAAGGTGGGAGTTGACCTTTTTGAAGGGAAATGACCTTTTTTAACAGAGAGTTGAGATTAAAAATTGCTCATCATTGTATAAATGCAGCCAGTATATAGTCCCATTATTTTTATAACTGCAGCCAGTAAATGGCTCATTATTGTTATAAGTGCAGCCAGTAAACTGCTCATTATCATTGTAATTGCATCCAGTTGCTGAAGTCAAATTAATTTTAAAAAAACTTTGGAATAAACTTTTGGAAAAGTCTTAGGAAATTCATTACGGAAAAATGTCTTCAATTGGAATGCAAGACTAAATTTAAGAAGGTACATCGGTTTTTAAATTATCTCCTTAATTTTAAATGTTTGAATTAACCACCTCATACTTATATAATATTTTAAAATGTATATCGATGGTGTTAAGCTTGAATTACTTCATTTAATTATCATTATGAATAAGGATAAAATGCATCAACATTATTGTTATATAACTAATCTACATGTGTCTTCTAGAATATCTTGGAAATGTGTGCAGAACTGTTTTACAGAATCTATTTTAATTTTTCACTATCTTTTATGTCTTGCTTATATTACATTCAAATATCAGCCTTTCAAGCTAATTGAGCACGCACCTTTTGAGAGTGTTAAATAAATGAATACTTTCCTCTTCAATCCAAGATATAGTATTTATGCAGGAATAAAAAGTATCCTTTTATTCCTATGACTCAAATTCTTTTATATGAGCAAATCTGAAGTACTGTTGAGGAGAGCGTGAGTAGAATTCTCACTTTAAATTACTATTTACAATGTTTTTTGACTGAATGATGTCAGTGAAATTACTTAGAATTTACTAAACATCATTCTTACTGAAACTTAATTATGAGTAAATAAGCAATTATTTTATCTAGCGCCGTGTTTACAATTATAAAAGTTAAATATTGTAATTTCCGATTTTTTCTTCACTATTGATAACTATGTAATATTAAATACGCTTAACGTATATAGTGAAATTAAAATTCAACGATTATATTTATATTTCTTAAGGCTAAGCGCTTTCAGAGCTTACACTCATATTCATAGCCTTTGCTATGAATATGAGTGTAAGCTCTGAAAGCGCTTAGCCTCAAGAAATATAAATATAATCGTTGAATTTTAATTTCACTATATACGTTAAGCGTATTTAATATTAAAAGTTAAATATAAAATTAAAGGATATGCGTCTTTTGATATATCATGCTATATTTAAGTTCAATATGGAAAATTACAGTATTTATTTATTTAGTATTTCTAAAAATAATATGTATTTTAATGAAAGAAATAAAATGTGAATTACTCAAATAATCAAAGGATGCTATTCTTTAAATATGTACTTAAATCAGATGGAAGGACGGAATGCACTATAAAGTAAAGTATTATTAATTGTGGAATTACCAATGAATCATGATATATTAATTGGAAATATTTAAAAATAAACTATGCATATACTAGATTATAAAAGATCAAATGCTATTTAAGAAACTTATTAAGAACAATTGCTTCCTTAATTTAAAACTACTATGGAGTGAATGAAATAATTCCTGTTCAACTGTAGCTAAAAATGTCTTTCATATTTCCATCATAATAAAAATTGATTACTTATGTGGATGTAGTAAGCTCAAGTAGCTAAGCTAGAACATTGGAGATGCTATATCATATTTACATTATGATTATATATTTTTTGGGTTATCCTACAGAAGTTCATTTTATATTTGAATTCAGTTTGGAATCCGTCCCATATCGTTTCATAAACCCGGAGTAGAACTTTGCAAGTGAACTGTTTATTTTAAGTCAAGGAACAAATGGTTTTTGTTTCTTTATTTTTTTTTAACTTGCCATTATCAATATATATGATAGATATACATTTTTATTATTATTATTATGTTTTATTTATAATTTTGGGGATATTGTGATCTCCTATATTTTCTCAGAATACTTATTCACGAGTAGTGGAGATGCTGGTAAAAATTGATTTTATACAAATATGTCTTATTTTTCTTTTACGAAGGTAAAGAAAAGAAATATATTTGTTTATATATTGTTAGAGAGAGGTTTACATTTATTTTATATATTTTATTATATCAAAGTGAGAATTTTGGGCTTTAAAACCAACAAACATATAATTGAAATAGTTTGCTAGAGATGATAAAGAAAACTTGTTTGTAATAATTATAACTATTAAATTAAAAAAAAAAAAAATTAAAGTCTATTCTGAATTAAAAGTTATACCTTAATATATTATTTGATTACTGTGTTGCTTGCATAGTATATAACTTGGAATTATTTTTTTGTATATTCTTATCCACGCGTGTGTGTGTCTATTTTGCGCAATTATAACATTTGTTTAATAAAGTACAGTTTGTGAATATTTTATGTATAAATTTTGGATGTTGTCATATTCTAATTGAATGGATTAGTAGGTTATCTGTATGTATTTATCTGCCAGCGTGTATATATAATGTTTGATATGTAGAAGAGCTTTGGGAATGGAAAGTAATCTGGATGCATTCTAATATTTTTAGGGATAAAAGATTTTGCTCATTTAGTATATTTTAATAATTTCCATGAGTAGAGCCTAGTTTATATTATACGCGTATTATGAAATAATAGTTTTGAAGTTAAGTGATGTTTTCTTACGGTCCTGGTGTGAGGAAAAAGTCCCCACCTACAGTATATTTCAGAATTAGATGAGTTATTGTAGAAGTATTAAGTAATGAGTTTATTTGCTCCTCATGTGAATTTCCCTTGGAACGTGTAGTCTGTATAATCATGAAAATATAGCTCCGTGTTATTTAATATGTGGCCAGATAAAGAGTTAAATTAATTCTTGATATAATATTAGGGTCTTATTTGGTTGGATGGTTTATGACATTGTCCGAAATAAAATAATTGTTTGATAATTTCTTGATTAATGGATAGAGTGTAGAAAAGATTGTTTTCTATTATTATCGCTTGGACACACACACACGCATAATATAAACAATATCGCGAATATAAAGGTATAAAGTTATTGAAATTAAAATGGGAAATAAATGTTTTGAAGTACATTATATTCATTTAAATAGAAGTATAAAGTTATTGAAATTAAAACGGGAAATAAATATTTTAAAACACAGTATATTTATTTAATATAGAGTTGTAAAGCATCAAATCATTAGAATGAATATGATCTTATTGTTATGCGTGAAAGGTATATGTAATTAAAAATTATTATTTCATTAGTTACAAAAAGTTGCTTTGTTGATGGCTAAATAAGTTAGTTTG
This sequence comes from Epiperipatus broadwayi, assembly GCA_028023455.1. Lineage (NCBI taxonomy): Eukaryota > Metazoa > Onychophora > Udeonychophora > Euonychophora > Peripatidae > Epiperipatus > Epiperipatus broadwayi. Next base: position 529,015 of record JAQFVV010006265.1, on the reverse strand, counting down.
ATTTATTTTATTAATTAATAGAAAATCCTCTCATAAATATATATTGTTCCAATAATGTAATATATTATTTAGTTAATGATATGTTTGAATGAATTGCGTAAGCAAATCAGGTATGCAAAGTTAGAAGATTCAAGTTTTGTTGTTAATTTCTGATTTCAAAAGGGTATAAATAATGTAATATAATAGGGATATTCCCAAACTGATGTTCAAGGTTTGTTTGAAAATTTTAAATCGTTAAGACAAGTAGTCTTGTTGTAAATGAGTATATTAAATTAAATTTCAATATAATAAATGAATTGTTTATTTATTAAAAACTGTGTCTTAAGTTATTCTTGTATACATTCGTGTTTCAATTTCCACATCTCCACATTTCATACATCAATTATAGATTAGATATATTATTTTATAGTTATAATATCAAATTTGCTGGTGTCTGACAATCTTGTTTTTTTAATCCAAACATTATAAGGAACATTTGCTCCTGGAGAAATGTATTAGAAAGGTTGCCCAATTAGTATATTTGTTAGATGATGATATGAGATTAAAATACCCTATTTCTGTCATTATCTTATTGCTAAACATACTACAATATTTAGTCAATTTATTTTATTAAATTTTATTATAAATTAGAATTATCAATTATAGGTCAATGTATTTTATGTAATTCAACACTGTTTTTAAATTCCCTGAGATCATATTGTTTATTCCTTGATTGGCATTAAGGTAGCTGTTTATATTATGATATGCCAAGTCATAGGAATGTTTAGTAATATAATTATAGCAAGCTGATATATGTTATACTTGGATGAGGGAAGAAATTAGGTTAAAAGTATATTTTAATAGACTGTACAAATAAACATTGTGATTCTTTATTTTGCAATTAATTAACAAAAAGGATTTACATTATATTTAATGTTTTATCATGTTTCTTCTTTCATTTATTTATAATCATATATCTTATGAACTTCCTATAGCCTCCGACTGAGCTGAGCTGAATGTAGAATTAGGTAAAGAGTCTCAGTAATAATTTTGTATATAAGATATGTTGTCATATTGTTATATTCATTAATAGAACTGGCACCCTGGGCATTTATTCATATAATGTGTATGAATGGTGTTTGGAGTGTTAGGTTATAATATATATATATATATATATATATATATATATATATATATATATATATATATATATATATATATATATATATATATATATATATATATATATATATATATATATATATTATAACCACACTCCCAACACCACTCATATACATTACATGAGCAAAATGCCCAGGTGCCAGTTCTATTAATGAATAGAACAATATAATAAGATATATAATATAAAATTATTACTGAGTCTCTATATTTAAATTTATGTTCAGCTCAGCTCAGTGGGAGGCTATAGGCAGTTCATAAGATATATGATGATACATGAATAAAAGAAGAAACATTACAAAACATTTAACATAATGTAAATTCCTCTGTTAATTAATTGTATGATAAAGAATCATAATGTTTATTGGTACAGTCTATTAAAATATTCTTTAAACTTGATTTCTTCCTTCATCCAAATATAACATATATCAGCTTGCTATAATTATAATACTAAACAATTCTATGACATGGCTTATCACAATCTAAACATCTACTTTATTGCCAATCAAGAAATAAACAATAAGATCTCAGGGAAATTAACAAACACAGATGAATTAAATAAAATACATTGACCCATAAATTATAATTCTAAAGTATGATAAAAACGTAATGAAACAAATTGACTAAAATATTTTTTCTGTGTTCACTAATAAGATAATGACAGAAATATGGTATTTTAATCTGATATCATCATCTAACCAATATACTAACTTGGTAACCCTTCTAATATGTTTATCCAGTGGCAAATGTTCCTTATAAGGTTTGGATTAAGAAAACAATATTGTCAGACACCAGCAGATTTAATATTATAACTCTAAAATAATATATCTATTTTGTAATAGATTTATGAAATGTGGGGATGTGGAAATGGAAAACATGAATGTATACAATAATAACTCAAGACACAGTTTTAAGATTTTAAATAAATAAAAGAAATCATTTATTACACTAAATTAAATTTGGTTTAACATGATATTTATAATTGGACTACTTGTCTTGCAGATTTTTAAATTATCAAATAAACTTTGAGCATCAGTTTGGAATTATCCCTATTATCAAAGCAAATTAATAACAAACTTAAATATTCTGACTTCAAACACATGATTTGCCTACATGTTTCATCTACATGACACTAAATAAACAACGTGTTATATTATTAGCACAAAAAATACTTTTGAGAGGATATTACTATTGATTAATAAAATAAATCAAATTAATTATATTTGGCTCTCAACAAAGCAACTTTCTCTAATTGACTAAATAATCACTTTCAATTACGTATACCTATCATGCATAGCAACAAAATCATGTTCATTCTGATGATTTGATGATTTATAACCTTTATTTAAATAAATACACTGCATTTTAAAATATTTATTTCCCGTTTTAATCTCAATAACTTTATATTTCTATTTAAATGAATGTAATGTATTTCAAAACATTTATTTCTCATTTTAATTTCAATAACTCTATACTTTATATACGCAATATTATTTATATTACGCGTGTGTGTGCAGGTATCAAGCAACAATAATAGAAAATAATCTTTTCTACAAACTCTCCATTCATTAAGAAAATATCATGCAATTATTTTATTTCGGACAATGTCGTAATTCATCAATAAAATAAGACACTAATATTACATCAAGAATTAATTTAACAATTTATCTGGCCACATATTAATTAACACCACGAGCTATATTTTCATGATTATACAGACTATATGTTATAAGGGAAATCTGCATGAGGAGCAGATAAACTCTTACTGAACACTTCTACAATAATTCATCTGATTCTAAATGCACTGTATGTGGGGAAGCTTTTTCTCATCAACCAGAATCTAAAAAAAATGTCACATAACTTCCTAACAATCATTTTATCATACTTCAACAATAACTCATCTACTTCTAAATACATTATTGGTGGGGACTTTTCTTCATCATCAGGGCTCTAAGAAAACATCACTTAACTTCACAAAATATCATTTAATCATACGCATATAATATAAACTAGGCTCTACTCATGGAAAAATATATACTAAATAAGCAAAATATTTTATCCCTACAAACATTATAACACAATCAGATTTCTTTCCATTCTCAAAGCTTTTCTAAATATTGAACACTATAAATAGATGCTGGCAGATAAATACATACAGATAACATACTAATCCGTTCAACTCAGTAGAATATGACAGCATCTGAAATTTATACATAAAATATTCACAAACTGAACTTTATCAAACAAATGTCATAATTGTGCAAAACAGACACACACCTGTGAATAAAAGTATATATAAAATCAACTCTAAATTACACACTATGCAGGCAACATGGTAATTAAATATTGCATTAAAGTATAACTTTTAATTCAGAATAAACTTTAGGTTACTTTTAAAATTTAATGGTTATAATTATTATGAACGAACTTTCTTTCATATGTAGCAAACTATTTCTATTATACGTTCATTGATTTAAAAAAAAATTCTCACTTTGAAATAATAAAGTATACAAAATAAATATAAACATCTCTAATAATTTATTATAAAAAAAATATTTCTTTCTTTTACCTTCGTAAAAGAACAATAAGACCTATTTGTACACAATCAATTTTTACCAGCGTATTCTTCATTTGGATATGCTTCAGAGACAATCTTGAAGGTCAAAATAACCCAAATTATAAATAAAACATAATAATAAGCAAGCCTATCTATCAATAATATACACCAATAATGACAAGCAATAAAAAAAAAAGAAACAAAAGTTATTTGTTTTGTAACTTAAAATAAAAGTTCACTTGCAAAGCTCTGCTCCAGGCTTATGAAACAATATGGGACACATTCCAAACTTAATTTAAATTAAAATAAACTGCAGGACAACTAAAAAAATATAATCATAACTTAAATCTGACCCAGCACCTCCAGTGTTCATAGCATATCTATTTGAGGTACCAAATTACACATAAGCAATTAATTTCTCCTTTAGTATACCGAAAATATAAGACATTCTCCATTGTAGTTCTAAATTAAATACACAATTATTCTTAGTAGTTTCTTGAAAATCATTTGACACTTTATAGTCTATTATACGCATGGTTTATTCCTAAATATTGTCAATTAAGATACCATGATTCCTTGGTAATTCCACAATTAATAATACTTTGTTTTATATTCCATCTTTATCGAAGAGAACAAAAATTGCCCGCATTTCTAGCCTTCCATTCGATTTAAGCAAATACATAATTTGAAGTAACTCACATTTTATTTCCTTCATTTAAAATACGTATTATTTCCAGAAATACCAGATAAATAAATACTGTTATCTCTTTATGATGAATTTAAACATGGCATGATTTATGAAAATATGCATATCCTTAATTTTATGTTTAATCCTCACAAAAACATAACACGGAAAATTGTGAAGAATTAAAATATAATCTGTAAAATAGTTCTGCATGCGTTTTCCAGATATATTAAAAGACACACGTTGGTTAGTGATACAATAATAATATTCATGCAATTTATTCTTATTTAAAATGACAATTAAATGAAGTAATGTAGACTGGACGTTATCAACATACATTTTTAAAAGAGCAATAGTTATGAAGGGTTTAATTCAAAATGTTTAAATCAAGGAGAGCAAAGTAAACTGTGTACCTTTTTAAAATTTAGAATTGCATACTAAATAACTTTTCCCACAATAAATTTCATAAGATCCTTTTGAAGTTTTACTCCAAAGTCTTTTTAAAATCAATTTGACTTCAGCAACTGGCTTTAATTTTCAAAATAATGAGCCACTGTTTACTGGCTACTATTACAATACATAATAAGCCAATTTTTTTACTGGAGATCTTTATTAAATAGCCCTCTTTAGCAAAAAGGTCATTTCCTTTTACAAGGTTATTCCCACACTTCTTTTCTATCTAAGCTAATTACATATTAAAAAAAAAAACAGACAAAAATAATAATAAAATAAATAGCTTTTACAAACTTGAAATAAAAAATAATATTAATTAACTATTAAACAAAAATGATTAATAATTTATTTAATTTGTAAAATAATTCATTGATTCAACTATCTATTAATAATTGGAAAGAAATATATATATGTTAAATTATTTAAGATAATTACTGTGATTTAAATGTTTTTATTGTACATGTCCTATTGTCTGCTGTTATTAAAAGATGAAAATGAAATGAAAATGATGCAAAGTCATACATGCATGCACATACACTATACTATAAATATTAAACTATCTTAACCAAATATAATTGAAATGGCTATTAATTGTTGACAAAAGGATAAGTATTAATGAATAAGGATTCTGAAACCATTCAACCAAATATTACACTAACATAAAATAACTTTGCATTTTCCTGCCCAAATATACCAATTCCTATAATAACAACCCCTCTCTCTCTCTGGCATTAAATACTTCATTAACCACAATAATAATAATGAATACTTATAAAGTGGTCTATCAGCTGCATAAGCAACCCATATCTAAGCTTTAAACAATTTCCAGAAAGAAAAAAATTAAAATTCTAAGGCCATTCATTTTTTAAATATAATATAACTATTCAATGCAGATACAAAGTATGTCAATTTCTTGTGCCATTCAGATGGTCACTATATATATATATATATATATATATATATATATATATATATATATATATATATATATATATATATATATATATATATATAAAAAATAACGGAACCCACTACCCCAAATTTGATGGTGCCAGATATAACGGAATTGCAGGGTACACCACATGATGACATGTATATGGCTAAGTAGTTGGATGATTTGAATGAAATGTGTTAACCAACCTATAACAAGTCATATCCAAAATTCTTGATTCAATTGCACATTTGGGCACATCATATATGACTAAATCAAGAATGACATATAACAAAGGGAGCACATATCACTTATTTCAGACCTAGGTCTTCAAATAGGATACTAAAGATGTCACAGTGAAATGCCCAGTTCCAAGTCACATCTACTTTCAATATACTAACTTATGGTTTACTAACAATATTTTGATGTAACTTAGACCAGTGCATATTCATTACACCTCCCTCTTTAGGCCCCATTACACCATGGAATTTGAACTTGGAGAGTTCTTGCAGTCAGCTGTCTTCAGGGATGGACCTACTCAATTATATACCAAATATGACTATATAGATATAGAAAAATACTGATGATGATCATCTATTTAGAAGAGCAATACATAATGATGATGATAATCATCCAACCTTTAATGGTATAAATGTATAATGTGATGATGATGATCAAACATCTAGTGGTATCAATACACAGTGATGATGGTGCTGATCAAACAGAAATCAGATTGATTTTAACAACTTAATTTATTAACAAACATATAAAAATAAATATTTACAAACAAAAAATAATAAAATAGATAAACATTTGATTATCAAGAATGGTTTTTTTATCATCTTGATGTCACTTAACAGAAACAAAATAATTTAAAGTATACTATATTCAAAATTATACAATATAATTGTTAAATATATACATGAAACAACAAAAAAGAAGAGCACAAAGAAAGTTCACTAATTATAAAACTACCCCATTAATATAATTACTATAGTGATATTTTTTTTAGGCTGGGATAAATATACTATAATTACAAGTATATCTTTTTTTACTATATATATATATATATATATATATATATATATAGTAAAAAAAGATATATATATATATATATATATATCCCACTCCTATTTATATGTGTTTTGAAGTCTTGGTAGAAATTAATGATAGATAAAGACCATTAAACAGTGGGTTAATTGTGCATTCAGAATAAAAAAAATTACAAGTAAATGTTAGTCTTGATGGATCAATGTTAAGAGGAATCTGAAAATTTACTTTTATTAAAAAAAATACATATTAATTGAAGATAATTCCTTTTTTAATTTAAATCAATATAATATTTATCCATCCACTGGTTTTACTTTTAAATGATAGGTGATTGAATTTGAAAAATAAATTGTAAATACACAATAAAAAAATTACAATATATAAACATTCAAATAAAAATGACAAAAGCAAAAAAAAAATCATCACATGAGTAAGATATATAATTTATCTTGAGTAAAGCAAGTACTCAGTCCAAAAAAATGTCAATATCCATGGCAACTCTGTTGTTATTTATATATCTCATGCTCCTTGATTGAAACAAATGCATATGAAATATATTTCCTTACCATATGAATCAATGGAAGATGGTGTTACACCATTATTCTTGAGATAGACATTCTGATGAAAAATTTTATAATTTCATAATTCCATAATTTCGTAATGACATAGAAGTTAGCTGGAAAGTCTTACAGCAATGTTTTTTTACCCTGAATACATTGTACTGATTTATTTTATAAACTGTTATATATGATGTGGCTTTAATATATATAAAAATAGCTTTTTTTAAAAAAAAACAACAGTTAAGTTTTTAATAGTTTCAGATTAACTTTGCCTTATTTGTATTATAATGAAATGTAGCTTGCAGAATGACTTAAGTGACTAATTCATTCCTGCCTATCTCAAATTAAAGTTCAACTTCTTGAAACTATAGATATTAAAACTTTAATATTTTTTTATAAAGAGCAAAAAGTTTTTTTTTCCCTTAAAAGAAATAAAAACTTAACTTTTTCTGTTGGCTGTTCAATACCAGATTTTCAAGTCAAGAATGCTACTTTTTTGTCCATTCAATTGTATATTTTTCCAGTCAAGAGAATGCTGTCTTGTCACATGCTTTCTAAAAACCTATTTTTACAACTTGATAAATAAAATCAATTTATAAAATATTATTTTTATCATTATTTTTCTCTATTTCAAACTCGATCATTTATACAACAATTTTGACCTCATTTAAATTTTAATCATTTACTTGTCTTATAAGACAGTCAATTAGTATTTTTAATTAATGATATTAATGAATAAAAAAATAGAAAAACAATTAATTTCTAACAAAGGACGAACAGATTAATTTATATGCACATATATATTTCATGTGTATAGCAGATTCATTTGCTTTCTGATAATAGATAAAAAAACAATAATTAATTTCTCAAACATATTAATTTATATGTATGTTTGCATATATATATATATATATATTCAAGCAAGTATATGAGATATTTTATAAGCAAGTATATAAAATATTAGCCTAACACTTGGTCTGAATTCAAATACTGAAAAAAAAATTGGACAGGGTGAAGGCCAGTTGTAAGTCATCTCTTACAATATATATATATATATATATATATATATATATATATAAATTGTAATGGCACAATATATATAGTGACCTTCTGAATCAGCACAAGTAATTAAATTATATTGTATTACTAGTGAATAACTGCATTTAACTAAAAAAAGTGAAATAGCACTAAAATTTTAAAATTTTTCTGTTAATGGTCTAAAATCTTATATGTGAGTTGCTTATGAATTTTTGTTGGCAATTTTTATAAGCATTTTATTATTATTATTATTATTATTATTATTATTATTATTATTATTATTATTATTATTATTATTATTATTATTATTATTATTATTATTATTATTATTATTATTATTATTATTATTATTATTATTATTATTATTATTATTATTATTATTATTATTATTATTATTATTATTATTATTATTATTATTATTATTATTATTATTATTATTATCACAATAGTTATAAGTTATTGTGTAATAAAATTTCTTTAATCAAACAGTATTAAAGATTTCCTTAAATCTGATTTCCTAGTTCCAAATTACAGTCAGTTTAGCTATTTAAACTAAGGTGTACCAGATATTGAAGTTATTCAACATCTTTTTTTAATGTTAAAGTTATATTGTAGTTGATCGATGAGTTTATTTAGATGATAGAAGAAATCAAATCAAATTAAAGTTTATCAGCTTGAATAAATAAAATTTATTAATTTCTATCATTTGGTTAATTAACAAATAAAACATGCATCCTATTTTAATCATCAATAATATTTCTTCCTTCATTTATTTATATTCTGTATATTTTAAAACTTTCTTTAACCCTCCACTGAGCTAAGCTATAAGTCAGGCATAAATAGAAGAGTCTCATATTAATTCAAATCAATATATATATATATATATATATTTGTTAACTTAATCTAATCCTTAATAGAATTGGCACCCAGTGCATATGCTTATATAATGTGTAGGATCAGTGTTGAGTGTGGGGGTTACAATGTATATATATATATATATATATATATATATATATATATATATATATATATATATATATATATATATATATATCAATGATGAAAAAAAATCAATTTGTAACTGTAACTTTACTTAATTTTGTACCTGGTTACTATGAAATAATGTGTGTGTGTGTGATGTATCCATAATTAAAAATATATCACATGATATAATTGATCATGTATATGTAATCAAAATTCACAATTATTATATTTTTATAATAAATATCAAATACACTAATAATTATAATCTGTACTTTGATAGAAGCACTGCTATGACTTAATTGTCCAGCGATTTTTTATTCTAATACATTAGTCTTGTTATTTTTTAAAGCATTCGGGCATTATATGTTTAAAACATTAGTCATTGAATTCAAGTTGATTTTTTAAAAAAAATGTTATAAATATGGTATAAAAAAGATTTTTGCGCTAAAAAAATTAATAAACAAAATAAATTTTGTTCATTCAGTTTATTTAAAGCTATTATTTTATGTATATATCTATTCATAGTAAGTTTTTAACATTGAACTCAATTGAAAAACTTTTTTTTTTTTAAATAAAATTTGTAAAACCTAAACGGATACTTCCAAAACAACACAAATATATTCGCAATTTTCAGAATAAAAGTTGCTGTACCATTATATCACAGTAGAGCTATTCTCAATGTATCTACTAGTTTAATGTGCATTTAAAATTTTAACAATATTTTATTATATCTATATATTTTTAATTTTTTAATTGGAAAAATAGTTTTGGTTGAAGGTAAGGAAATATTTCTTTTCTTTGCACTGTTTTATTTTCTAATATTCATTTTTAAGTTTAAAATGCATTTAAATTGTTGACTATATTTTATTATATCTATAATTTTCAATGTTTTAGTTGGGAAAATATTTAAACCTAATGGTAAGAAAATATTTTTATTTTTATACTTTTTATTTTGTTATATATATATATATATTAAGATAAATTTAATTTACTAGCTATAGTTTGAGTGAAGTTAACATTAAACTTTTTTTATTTCTTATTTTTAAAAAATAACCTTTATATACGGTTGTACAACATTTGAAATTTAGATTAAGATTAGAAAGTACTTGTTAAATAGCCACTGTACATCACATGGTGTTGCTGTTTCTGTGCAAAAAACAGCGATATAGTGTCCCTGGGCCTGTTGAATCTTAAATGATCTACATTATGTTGTTGTTTTTTTTTTTAAAAAAAGCACACCTTTTTTTAAAAAAAAGTGGTGGTTTTTTTTTTTTTTTTGGTATTTATTTATTTATTTTATTACCTTACATGGTGTTTTTTTTTTTTTAATTATATTACATGTTTTTTTAAAAAAAGATTTTTTTTTATTTTTAATAAAAAGGGGGTTGTTTCTTTTCAATAATAATGTGTTGAAAAAGTATAATTTATTTTATAGTAATTAGGCAGAGGCAGATTTCTCTCTTTTTTTAAGAATAGTACAATAATTGTACTCTAAAAAGTGGACTTTTTTTAGTAATTAATCCATATTGGCTTTTTTTTATTTTCATGCTTTCAACTTTTCTATTTGTTTATCAAAAAAAAGCCAGTTTCATTTTATTTACAATAAAGAATCAAAGACTTTTTTTTGGTTTTATTAGTTATCCCCCCAATAACCACTTTTTTATTTGCAATAAACCATCAAAGATTTTTTATTTGTTTTAGGCCAGCCTACTTTCCTACACCCTTTACCCTTCAATAATGACAGTCTGGATGTAATATTAAATTAAACCTTTAAGGAAAAACCAAATGAACAATACCAAAACAAAAAAAGTGGATATGATTGGCTTTCAAATTAATCACAATGACAAAAACAGGTTCATTCAAAAAATAAATTTATTAACAACATATAACTTTAAGAAATGATAAAACTTTTTGGGCTTAAAAGTGGAAAGTGTAACATTTTTGAACAACATTTAAAGAACAAACAGGCAGAAATGAGTTTGTAGACTAGTAAGTTGTGTGGGCAGTCATTTGCTGTAATATGGCTCTAAACATGTCTTTGTTTTTATGAATGGGTCGCCAGATAATTGTGTAGACATGGGCATGTGGTGTTGTGGTGTTTCTTGCTTTGCCACTTCAGTAGACCCCAAAACCTCTAGGTGATCTGGTGTGATCACCTGTTCTGTGGTCAACAAAATTATATCAGTGGTTTACTGTTAGGTGGCTAAAGCCTGCAGCCTCAAGATCAGTGGTCTTATGACACTTCCAACACTCTGAGTAGATGGTAGATCTGGACTCTGATGGATGGAATCCAGCAGCATCATTGCACAATGACAGAGGATGGTAGATGCAAAACATTTTCCTGTCTCTATAAAACACCTCCTAAAAGCCACTGCTGTTGAAGTATCCTTCCCGGGTGTTTTTGCACTGTCATAAAAGGGTTTCATCTAGCTCAAGGACTGCCCATTTGATGGCAGGGACATGACAATAGCCTTAAATGGCAGAGATCTTTCAAATCAGTCATCCATGGTACTAATGTAGGTTTTGAGATTTGCAGATCATCTCTAGCATGTTTAATGGTCAGCTAGTCTCAGCTCCACAAATACATGAGTGGCAAAGCTTTGAGGAATGACATTTTTGAACCTCAAACCATGTCCCCTTGTGAATAGACACTGTATGCTTGCAGGCATGTAAGTAGAATACAAACTGCTAAGTCTGTCTACTAAGTGTTATACCTTTACCACATAAACATTGATTGACATGTGGCAGAATTTTTTGAGCCTGCAGAAAGGCAAGTGCATCATCTTCTGTGTTTGGGATATCCCACAGTTGAATCATTATGCAATTGTATTCAGCCATTTTGTTTTTCTCGTGGCCAAAGTGGGATTTTTTCATGAACACCTGAAATCATGCTGTTGCAGAGCCATTTCATATTTAAAACATCTTCACACTGCATAGGGAAGCTTTGCTGATATGCTGACAATTAGTAGTAGTTAATACTACATCAGTTAGCATCTAGAAAAAACCATTTGGAAATACATTTCAACAGTTCTAAGACATTTCAGTACACACAGTCTCAGATTTAAAGGTAGTGAAGTGCAATTGCTGATCATATGCATTGAAAGCCACACAAAGCTGGGCAGAAAATTTATGTGTTATATGCATAGAAAGTGATGCCATCATGCGGAAACTATGAAATGGCTATTAGGATCATAGTGTTGTACTAGTCATAGGTTCAGATACATCATAGTTAAATGGCTCTTACTGATCAGTAGTGTCATAGTTTCAGCCATGTAAACTGCATCACATGGCTGCTATACGGCTACTATGATTGTAGTGGTGTATTAGCCATACGTTTAACTGTAAAAACAGTATTATTCTGTGTTTTTGGACAGAAGAAGCACTACCAAGTGATGTTCAGTCGCTATTTAACAAGAACCAATTAGAATAATAAAGGTCAAATAATGGTTTTAATTATTATCAATATTAAACATCAATTTGATTGCTAACAGCAAAATAATACTTTATTACATTCTACTAACAAAGTATATATTAATGATAATATTATTTATATATGTCAATGGAAAGATCTAGTCACAATGCTTGAAAAATTAAAATGTAAAGATTAAATATTTTTTAAAAATATGGTGGCGACTATAATTATTATGAAAATAGCACTTAAAGATTAAAGTCAAAATAAAATGTCTTAAAGATTGAATTTAAATTAGAATCAATAGTCATATTCTCTATAGAGTTTATACACTTGTAGTAACTATTTATAATCATCACAGTTTAGGCCATCATATTCTCCATAGTATTGCATGACTTGTCAGGTTAGTAGTACATTAATTGTAAGATTGCAATGAATTCTAAGAGGAAACCAGAAAATTTGATATTAAAATAAGAATTTAATTGCCAAAATTATAAAATAAAAAAGTAAATAATATACAATATATTGGAATTTAAAAATAATTATGGATAGTAAATTTAAATGTCATTATGAGTGTAGATTTTTTTTGGTAATATTAGTTTTAAGGCTTTCTGAAGAAAAGAAAAAAATGCCTATACAATAAACATTTTTACTATTTATTTCTTGGATATCATTCATTTCCAGCACATATTTGTTAATAATTTATAGGAATTGATATTTTATTTTATTAACTTATATGAACTTCAATGCCTATAAGCAAAGAAAATGTGTTTCGCTATAGAAAAAAAAAAAAAAAAACATACAGTAGATTTTCGACAGATTTCGTTTCTCTATTAAAAGATGGCTTTTTCCATATTAGCAGGCAAAGTTGTTTTCTATTCCTTCTTAATATTCATATCTGGATAAAACTACGTTTTTTGAAGAAACTGTACTTCTTTACCCAGACATGGAAAATACATATTTGGAAGTAAACCTTAGTATAATTGCTGAGTTAGATAAGTATTGAAAATTGTATTAAACGCCAATAATGGAATGTAATTCTTCCAGTTTAATCCAAAACCAAAATATTCAAACGATGATTTTCAGTGGTATGTGAGATTAAAAAAAAAGCAAGCATAATTTTTATTTTGCCTGTTATAGACTGTTTTTTAGCTTTGGTCTCTATGAACATGTTTCCTTTTCTTTGCGTAACCAGTCAATATTGATATCTTATAAGATTCAAGACTAAAAATTACTTTTGATTTTCAGAACTATTTAAACTTTTGCTGTCTATAAAGAACACTTTATAGGTCATATTTTATTGCATTTATACACATGTTTACACAACTTTATCATATCTAATTCATATAAAAGATTTAATTATACTAGCTTTGTTGTTTCTATATTCCAATAGTTTTTCTCTATTAATTATACAATTTTTTGTTTATAATAAATGCTTCAATGCCGAAAACGAAAATATGACACAACTTTGAATATTTTTCTCTTCCATTTAATGTGAGTTCTATTCAATTTTTAATAAAATATCTGAATTTGCTATGATATCCAATTTACAAACAGAAAATATAAACTTATTGTGTTAAATTGGTCATGGAAGTCATATGAGAAAAGTGATTAAAATATGACATTTTTCCTTTTTTTTTTTTAAAAAAAAAAAAAAAAAAACTTAGTTTATATAAAAACTTAAGTAAATTTATTAATTTATTTATATTCATTTATTAGAAGTTATAATTTTACTATTTTTAATTTTACATTGTATCTTTATAAAATATTGCGTGACTTTGTACAATGTATAAACCAATTTCCTTTTTATTTCTTAAAAGATTGCAATATATTGCATGTATATATCTAATACGCAATTTGCACGTATATATATATAAATCAATTTATTATATATTTGTATTAAATTGATTGTAATAATTTGATTGACAAAGCAACTTTGTAATACAAATGATTTATGCCAGTCAAGCGTTAGTAACCGAGTGGTCAGCACTGCAACCTTACAAGCCGTTATCCCTTTTTCGCGATTCGCTTCCAGGCCAATGCTTTGACACATGGAAAAAAAAAAGATTCATGCAATTGATGGAAAACCATAACACATCTTTCTTCTTAAATAAATAAGACAATGGAACAGTAAACTTTTGCAATTCTCATTCCTATTCTAATTCAAAATCTTAGTCATAAATTGATATCTAACAATTACCTGTAAATTTATTTCCTTAATTATTTTACATTTCTGTTTACTAATATTACTAAATAATATTTTACAAAATAATAGATATAGCAGTACCTAAATAATAAATTATATATCACTTATCCTCATGTTCAGAGATTAGAATGTCCTTAATCCATCACAAAAAAGTAACGTTTTTCATCTCTTACATATATAAAATTGAACCTTAAGATCACAATGCAACCTAAAATGCAAAAGGATTACATGAGTTTTAATACTTATAAGCTACCATCAACACATAAATAATCAAATATCAACATATTTAAGGCTTTTGAAGGGGAATTTTTTGAGACTTAAAAGGTAATGTATGTAATATCTTCAAATTAAGCCTTATAATTTTTTAATGAGAATTAGATAAAAATAACCATCCCAAACATTCAGGACTATGCCTTGCCGCTATTATTCCTTATACATTTAAGATTCACATAAACAAATTTGAATAGTCAATGTATTTTTTTTTAATTTAATTCATAAATAAATATATCACTTACATTTTATTTATAACTATAATAAATAGTCGTTTCACTATATATTTTTGTCAATATTTATTCGTTTTATAAATTATTAATTTACAGGACTACATGCCTACAACACTGAGCGATATAAAGCTATTCACCCTTACTTAAAAAGTCTTTCCTGTTATATTCTTTTGCATTTTTTTAAGGCAATCTTTGTGTCTAGATAATTGGTATTAAGTCAGATTAAAAATAATCTGATTAAATTTATTTTCTAGTGGTCACATTTTGTAGTTGACATATATTTTTAAATGTACAATTTATTTTTTGTAAATACTTTTTTTCTTTCAGCAAAGTTTTAGACATCAATAGAACACTATATACTTTATGCCAGATGAGCATTCTCTTTATCTCAGGTAAATAAATGGGAAACTAAAACTTGTGCAATTATCTACGTGTTTTATTATTCTAGAGAAAGAATGAAAGACTAATAGAGTACAAGGCAATTTTATAATTGTTAAATAAATGTTTATGGAATCCCATATCCCTTCACCAATTACCAATATAAATATAATAACAATAAACCCCATTATTTTAATAAAGAAAGAGAATGTAAAAATATAAAACATAAAGAATGAACAAGTGAGAAAGTGGTCTGAGATTCATAAACTAGCACACGGATATATTTCATAAACACAGAATATTAATTAAAATATCTTATAGAAAGAAATACACAAATGAAAGATATATATTATACATTGTTATATATATGAAATTACCAGAATAAAAAAAAAAAACATAATAATAAGGGTACCACATAAAATCTCTATCGTACATCTTTGGGTTTTGAGTAGGTCAAGTATCTTTTCATCCAGGATGGCAGAGACTTCTCTTTAACATGGTATCATTTGGCAGCTTTCATAATAATTTGGTGGCAGGATTCAGGAAACATTTCTGATGATATTGTTCAGCAGCTTTCTTGATCATTTGATGGCTGGATTCAGGAGACATTTCTGATGATATTATTCAGCGTATTTCCTGATCATTTGATGGCTGGATTAAGGAGGCATTACTGTTGGCATGAGCAGAGGTGGGTGGGCACACTGACTGGGGGTTTCTATCACATGACCATTTCACTGACACAAGTACACTTGTGTTTCAAATATCAGCACCTTCCAGCAAACACAGTTCTGTGCTGCACTAATAATAATTGCCTAGTTGGAAACCAGCTTGAAGTTTAATCTTCATCTGCATGATATGAAATATATTGAATTTGAATGGCTGACTGTCTGTCTCTGTTATGTTCAACTCCAACTCTAAGTTTTAGCAAGCAATTTCAAAAAAAAAAAGCCAATAAGTTAACAAGCAAAAAAACAAGTCCAGTAAGTTAACATGAATGGGTTAATGATTGACTGCTTCAGAGAGTGTGTGATTGACTTAGTGACTGATTGAATGCCTGTGCTTGAGTGTCAAATTCCCCCAAAGACCTGGTGAACAGCATATATAGCTCACTCATTACAATCCCAATCTAGGTACCCCTCTTGAAAAACATTTAATTAGCTAATTTTGTTAATGGATCCATGCAATGCATGAAACATTCCAATTGATTATCTACTATGACCATTATCTGATTCAACACGCACAAAAAAAAAAGAAAAAAAAAAGATTATATAAGATAGTTACTGATAATCAGATTACACTTAAAATATTTTTCTGATAATCAGATTACACTTGAAAAATATATTTTTTAATTAAATTAGATATCTTTCCCCATCCGCATTAACATAAATATCAATGAACTATTTTGTGGAGTTGAAATATTTGATAATTAAAAAAAAGAAACAAAATTACTTGTCTACTAAAAATATAAATGCCTTTAGGCTTTTCTTAAAAATATATTTTAAATTAAATTAGATATCTTTCCCCACCCGCATTAACATAAATTTCAATGAACTATTTTGTTGAGTTGAAATATTTGATAATTAAAAAAAAGAAACAAAATTACTTGTCTACTAAAAATATAATTGTCTTCAGGCTTTTCTTAAATTTCAAACAATGACTCCCCCCCCCCACTGCTTAAATGCATTTGTGATGAAAAACAACTAATAAAACTCTTGATTTAAAATTACCTACATGTTGGAACTTTTAATCTTTCCATTTCCTTTTTATTTTACAAGCATTTAACAACAAAAAAATATAAATACAAATTGTGCATAAACATATTTGCGTTTATTTTAAAAAATATATAAATGAACATAATAATATAATAAACGTTTATTATAAGCATATGCTATCACATTGAATTATAAATTATAAGCCTTAACTATTAGTTTTTCTTGTGTGTGTGAGTATATGATATATCCACAGACATCTTTCACTTATTTTATAACCTGTCTTAATTTTAATTTATATAGATGGTAAGTACCCCTTCTTTTAATGGCTTTATTACATGTTCTTGGACATTTGGTTACATAATACCATACAAAGTGTGTTTATCATAACACCCCCTTCCCAAATGAGACATTTAAATGGATTCATTTAGCGTCTTTTAATCATTAAATCCTTTTATTTAAATCTAAAATTTTATAACATGGGTTTCAATGCTCTTGCATTGTATGTGCCCTAAATGCCTTGCTCTGCTTTGACATAAAAAGCATTATTACCCAAAAATGACACAATTTCAAATGGACTTTCATAAAGGTTGCAAAACTTTTTGAACTACAATTTCTCCGAGTATACTTACATGAGGAATTTTTACCATCACATTATCCCTTATTTTAAACTGATACTTTGACCCAATCCTCCTTTTTGTCTGCTTCCATATCCATCATTTCAACAATTCCCTTGAGTAATTTCACCTTAGACAACATAGGAGCTAGTTTTCCAAAATGATGGTGCATTGGGGAGAATCCAGTGAATTCATTGATGGACCAATTATTAAAATTGAGTACTCAAGGTAACTTCTTAACCCATTCCTTGTGGTGAGTTGGCAGATATGTACAGAATAGCCCCCCTAGTTTCCATATAACCCATTAATAGGGATTTGACTGCGGGTTATAGGGATTTGACTGCGGGTTATGGATGGACATGAATATACATTTCATTCTGTGCTTAGTTGTCCTCTGATTCCACTCTTCTGATATGAAGGGTGTCCTATGATCAGACAGAAGGACTTCAGGCTTCCAAACCTGTGGAAAATGCAGAGAGTCCAGTAACTTAATGGTTTCTCTCATCATTGTAGATAATGGATAGGTGGTTACAAATTTGGAAAAAAGGCCATAGACTACCAACAAGTATCTCTTTTGATTGAAGGATGTCAGTGGGCCATAAAAATCAATGGCCATTATCATTTTTCGATTTTGAGGTATAATGGACTCCATGGGGCTCACATAACTTTTGAGGGGTTTTGCTCTTTGGCAGATTTCACATTTATTTATCACATACATTATGTCTCATTGCATCCATGACCAATAAAACCAGTATCTGAGGCAATATTCTATTTTTGGGGTACCATAATTTCCATGTAAACAATGGATATTTTGGATTAGGGGGTGCCTCATCATAAGTAGTATCACGCCCCTCCATTCATCCCTTCTTCCTTGTATTTGATAATGTAGTATTCCCTTTTCCAATCTGTATCTTTGCATGGTCTTGTATGTGGTTATATCACTCCCTGGGGTTTCAGCCTGACATCACATTATAATCTGATTCAAGCCCACATCTTCCCATTGCCTTATAGGCTTCTGGGTCAATTCCTGCTTTATGGATTCATCAACACATACTGCCATGTCCATCATATACATATGGTCCACATTCAAATGCTGTTGTTGGGCAAGTGCCTGATGGTGACTTATAATATCAGCAATTATATTTTCTGCCTCTTTGCAGTATTGAACTATGTAGTTAAACTTCTGTAGGAACAGGCTCCACCTAACTAGTCAACTGTTAATGAGGTAACTATGGTTGAGGAACTCTAGGCTCTTGTGGTCAATGATCACCACCACCTCAGAACCCAATATCATAGGATGAAATTTCTGAAAAGCCTATACAATGGTTATGGCCTCAGTTTCAGTAACAGTGTAGTTAGTTTCAAACCCCTTCAATAAATGACTTATAAAATACAACACCCGTATTCTCCCATTTAGTTTGATTTGCGATAGTATGACACCTAGCCCATACCCACTGCTATCGGTTTGAAGTAAAAATGGCTTGCTAAAGTCCAGGTATGCAAGCAATACCTGTTTTAGAAAACTCAATTTGATCTCTTCAAAAGTTTTCTCTTAATCTACAGTCCAATTCCACCTTGTTTCCTTTCTGAGCATCCTTGAAAGAGGTTCCATATTGTCAGCAAATTTTTCACAAAACTTGTAAAAAGTGCATAGCCTAAGAAAGACCAAATATGTCATTTAGTTCTAGGTACAGGAAATTCTGTGATGGCCTTTATTTTATTAGGGTGGGTTTGATCACATCTGTGCTAGAAAATGACCCAGGAATTTGATCTCCTCTAATACAAATGTACTCTTCTTCACATTTATCATTCCTTTTGCCCTTCATTCCCCAAAGAATAATTCCAAATGTTTGAGATGTTCCTTCATGGAGGCAGATGCCATGATACAGCATCCACATATATGGTTATAATTTTCTTAGTTTCTTCTGAAAAAAAACATGGTCCAGGCATCTCATCAGGCCAAATATGATGTTGACCAAGCTGAAGGGCATTCAGTTAAATTGATAGGAATATCCCCCATATGTAAAAGTTGTGTACTGTCAGTTTTTGGGGTGTAGTTTGATTTGCCAGCAACTGGCAGACAAATCGAATGTTTAAAAATACTTTCTTTCCTATAAATCTCATTTATAAGTCATGAATCAGGGAGGGATGGTATAATCTGAAACTATGGCCCTTTGAGCTGACAGGCATCGAAACATATCCAGATGGCTCCATTTTTTACAATAACTAAGGGATTGCAGTATGGGGAAGAATATTTCACAATTATTCCCCACTCCAACATTTGCTCCAATTGCTTCTCCATTTTCTCTTTGAACTGATTGGGTATAGGATATGATCATGATTAGAACAGTTCCTTCGGCTTCAGTCTAATTCCTTGTTTGTACCCACTGATGATTCCAGGATTTTCTGAGAATATATCACTGTTGTTTGAAGCATCACTTTAAGTTTTTCTCCCTCCACATAGATCAATATTGCTTCACTTGCCTTTTCTACAAGCATGCCTGGGGTAGCCTATTTCATGCAGCATGTCTCTGTCACATTACAACTGAGGAATAAGACTTTGGTTTTGTGGCCATTGCACATGACAAAACCCTTTTCATAGTCTAAGACACATTTATTCCTATGCAAGAAGTCATAACCTAGTACCTCCTGATGGATTAAACTGTTCATTCTTAAACACATGTGGGATGTCACTCTACTGTCAATATCCACCTGCAGCCAGATTTGTCTCAGCACAATTTGTCTTGGCACCAAGTTTCACTTTGTGATTGTTTGCTAGTGTTACTTGGGTGAGTTTCAATGGGATGATTTCAATATCAGGATTTTTTTAAGATGTACTGGTACAATTTCTTTCAATATCATGGAGATTTGACTCCCTGAATCCAACAATGTTGTTCCCTAATTTCCTCAAGGGTCACTCTTATCTTGGGACAGTTCTGCAAAGCAATGGTCAGTACTCTGTCTTCCCATGAACACATTAGATTTAAAATTTTCTTCCCTATCATTCTTTTGTTACATCTTTTTTCTTATAGTCTTGCCATGGATATGCCATTGTTGTTTTGCCTCCTCCTTTTCCAACCTATCTCTATTACTTTCTTGATGGTCTTCACATTTTCCTCAACCCTCCGAAGTCTCACTTCCATCCCCAGTGACATTTTGTTTCTTAAATCCTTTGACATCTGACTGAGTTCTAGTTTTACAGTTTGTAGCAACCTCTCCATCATCATCACTAAGTTTTCTCCTTTCCCTCTGGGTTTCTCTTTGTTTTGTGGTTCCATTACTGCTTCTATTACACTTTCTTGCTTTGTTGCACACTTAGATTATATATATATATATATATATATATATATATATATATATCATCATAATCATCATAAAATAGTGTTCAACAATAATATTATTAGTATATATATATATATATATATACTAATAATATTATTGTTGAACACTATTTTATTTGCTATCCTTTTGCTTACACAAATACTCAGGGCACACCACAGTGCATTCCACTTATTCTGACCATAATTTATTTCTCCCTTTTGTGCAATGTTCCCCTTATTCATTTATTGACTAAAATATGAAATCTATTTTCCAAGATTGCTTTTCACATACTATTAAATATAAAAACAAATAATCCAACATTAAACTGTACAGGTATGGGAAATATTTTTAAGCCAAAGAAACTGATTATGAATAGCATTGCAATTATTAATGTTGCATGTTGTCAAAACATTTCTTATTGATATAATTTCAAAATTCCATATTACTCTTTAAAGATTTACTTTTTTCTTTTTATTTTAAATAATGTATTTATCAGCGAAGTCTGCCTTCTATTTTTATTAAATATATAGTTTATAACTTATATACTGCTGTTTATTTCTTTCTCGAACAATTTATTTATCTAACTTTTCTTTTTCTTTAAAAAAATATGTTTATATGGTAAAATAACCTAAATCAGTATTATTGTAGTGACAAACATCATTTCAAAAATAAGTCAAAGTTTAAAAATATTATTTATAAATATTCTCAATTGTAAACTTTTATTTTTATTTCAAACATGCACACACAGTAAAACTATTTAAATCAGTATTATTGTAGTGACATACGTCACTTCAGTACAAAACAAAGTTTAGAATTCTTATTTATAAAGATTCCTACTTGTAAACCCTTTTTTATTTTTATAATCTTTTCTCCACTTAAAATTTTTTTTTCTTTAGCACTGTCATTTTGTGAGATTTTTTATTTTTAATTACATTTAGTGGCCACATTTTTCCTATACTGGTCACATTAGACCAGGCTCTACATGTTAGGCACCAAAATTTACTCATCTATACTGGTTCATACCTACCATGATAAGATGAGCATGTGCACATAACAAATATAAAAAAATATGGTGGCATGCCAGGATTAGAAGTAATTTTAAATCTTTTTTTTTTATATTTTGATACAGTCATCTGTATTGACTCTTATATACCTTAGAAAGATTACTTTAATTTCAATTTTTCACACCACTCCCAGAAAGAAAAAAGATTAATCTTTCCTTCTGAAAGTATATGTAAGGCCAATAATAATATGAAATATAATGTAACAAACAAAATCTAATAGAAATAAACACCAAATGACCAAAGATTTAAATCCCGAATAGTGAGTATCCCATATGCCAGTTCAGCATTCTGATTATCTCCGGTAAAGAAATGGGAAACTAAAACATGCACAATTATTTAAGGGTTTTATTATTCTAGAGAAAGAAAAAAAGACTAATAGAGTACCAAAGCAATAAGGCAATTTTAAATAAATGTTTATTGAATCCTGTATTCTTTCACCAATTACCAAGATAAATATAATAATAATAAACCCTGATGCATAATAAATAAATATAAAAATGTATATGAGAGTATTATAGTTATTTTAATAAAGAAAGAGAATGTAAAAATATAAAACATTAAGAATCAACTAGTGAGAAAGTGGTCTGAGATTCATAAACATGCACATGAAAATATTTCACAAACACTGAATAGTAATTAAAATATTTTAATGAAAGAAATACACAAATGAAAGATATATATTATACAGTGTTTTAGATAAGAAATTACCAGAATGAAAAAATAATAATAAGGGTACCACATAAAATCTCTTTATGTACTTCTCTGGGTTTTGTGTATGCCAAGTATCTGTTCATCCAGGATGGCAAGGACATATCCTTAACATGGCATCATTCGGCAGCTTTCATAATCATTTGCTGGCTGGATTCAGGAGACATTTCTGATGATATTATTCAGCAGCTTCCATGATCATTTTATGTCTGGACTTGGGAGACATTACTGATAACAAGAGTGAAGATGCATGAGCATACTGACTGTGGGTTCCTACCCCATGACCAAACCACTGACACAAGTATACTTGTGTTTCAAACATCAGCCCTTCCAGCAAATACAGTTCTGTGCTGCACTCAATATAATTGGCTAGTTGGAAACCATCTCAAAGTTTACTCTTCATCTGCATGATATGAAATATATATATATATATATATATATATATATATATATATATATATATATATATATATATATATATATATATATATATATATATATATATATATATATATATATATAATATGAATGGCTCCCTGTCTCTCTCTGTTATGTTCAACTCCAAATCTAAGTTTTAGTAAGCAAGTTCAAAAAAAATCCAATAAGTTAACAAGTCTAGTAAGTTAACATGAATGAGTGAATGATTGACTGCTTCAGTGAGTGAGTTATTGACTTAGTGACTGATTGAATGCCTGTGCCTGATTGATTGCCTGAGTGTCCAAATTACCCCAAATACCCAGTGAACAGCATATATAGCTCACTCATTACAATCCCAATCTAGGTAACCCCTCTAAAAAACATTTACTTAGCTAATTTTGTTAATGGATCCATACAATGCACGAAGCATTCCGATGAAATCCATTAATTAATTTCAAGAATTTTAATTTTAATTAAATTGATTATCTACTATGACCACTATCTGATTCAACACAAAAAAAGAAAAAAAAGATTATATAAGATATTTGCTGATAATCATATTACACTTAAAATATATTTTTAATTAAATTATATATCTTTCCTCTCCCACATTAACATAAATTTCAACAAACTCTTTTGTTGAGTTGAAATATTTGATAATTAAAAAAAGAAACAAAATTACTTATCTATGAAAAATATAATTGCCTGTAGGCTTTTCTTAAATTTCGAACAATGACCCCCCCCTTAAATGTGTTTGTGGAGAAAAACAACTAATGAAACTCTTGTGTTAAAATTGTCTATATGTTGTATCTTTTAAATATTTCCATTTCCCTTTCCTTTTACAAGCATTTAACAACAAAAAAATATAAATACAAGGTATGCATAAATATCTTTGCATTTATTTTTAAAAAATAAAAATGAACATAAAAATATAATAAAAAATTATTGTAAGCATATGCTAACACATTGAATTATAAATTATAAGCCTTAACATATCTACAGACATCTCTTAC
Source organism: Epiperipatus broadwayi (assembly GCA_028023455.1). Lineage (NCBI taxonomy): Eukaryota > Metazoa > Onychophora > Udeonychophora > Euonychophora > Peripatidae > Epiperipatus > Epiperipatus broadwayi. The sequence continues at coordinate 504,254 of JAQFVV010006265.1, read as the reverse complement.
TTACTTTATAACCTGCCTTAATTTTTATTTATATAGATGGTAAGTACCCCTTCTTTTAATGTTTTTATTACATGTTCCTGGCCATTTGCTTAAGTAATACCATCTTATGCTTGGCCATACAACGTGGGCCTGTCATTATATATATATATATATGGTACTTACGGATAATTTGCCTGATGACGTATTACCCTGAAGGCATACCGGTCTAATGTTGCGATTTTTAAGATAACGTCTCCAAGTGATCTGCAGACACATCTACTCGATAAGATGTGCCCGCATATCACGTGAACACGTCACGTTAAAAAGCGCAACATTAAACCGGTATACCTTCAGGGTAATACGTCATCGGTTGAGCATGTGATAAAAAACAAAAGGAACACCAGCATGCTTCTTCTTGGTCCTGGAAAAAAATACAAAAAAAAAAAATTTGTGAAAATTTAATACGGTGAATACAAATATAGTAACACAAAATTATTTAAAATGTACCCAACAAATTAGTGAAAATTTACATGCATGAAATACAAAATAAGGTCAATACAAAATAAAAAAATAAATTATTGAAAATGTGCCATTAATGGCGATCATTCGCTACTTTTAAAAACGTACTGTATAGCTGATGAATTTACGAAAAATAATTTGATATTTGTAGAAATATTAACCCAAAAATACAAAACCCAACAAATTAGTGAAAATTTACATGCATGAAATACAAAATAAGGTCAATACAAAATAAAAAAACAAAAAATTATTGAAAATGTGCCGTTAATGGCGATCACAGCGCGGAGCGCTGGAGTTGTTGGGGGGGGCCCTGGGTGTTTTTGCCAAGCGAAGCTTGTAGTACAAGATATAAAATACAAAATATAGCCAATGAATTTACGAAAAATAATTTGATATTTGTAGAAAAAAACCCAACAAATTAGTGAAAATTTACATGCATGAAATACAAAATAAGGTCAATACAAAATAAAAAAATAAATTATTGAAAATGTGCCATTAATGGCGATCATTCGCTAATTTTTAAAGCGTACTGTATAGCCGATGAATTTACGAAAAATAATTTGATATTTGTAGAAATATTAACCCAAAAATACAAAACCCAACAAATTAGTGAAAATTTACATGCATGAAATACAAAATAAGGTCAATACAAAATAAAAAAACAAAAAATTATTGAAAATGTGCCGTTAATGGCGATCACAGCGCGGAGCGCTGGAGTTGTTGGGGGGGGGGCCCTGGGTGTTTTTGCCAAGCGAAGCTTGTAGTACAAGATATAAAATACAAAATATAGCCAATGAATTTACGAAAAATAATTTGATATTTGTAGAAAAAACCCAACAAATTAGTGAAAATTTACATGCATGAAATACAAAATAAGGTCAATACAAAATAAAAAAATAAATTATTGAAAATGTGCCATTAATGGCGATCATTCGCTAATTTTAAAAGCGTACTGTATAGCCGATGAATTTACGAAAAATAATTTGATATTTGTAGAAATATTAACCCAAAAATACAAAACCCAACAAATTAGTGAAAATTTACATGCATGAAATACAAAATAAGGTCAATACAAAATATAGAAACAAAAAATTAGTGAAAATGTGCCGTTAATGGCGATCACATAAAAATGTGCCATTAATCGCGATCACATGCCCTACTTTTACATACATTGGCTAATGAATTTACGAAAAATAATTTGATATTTGTAGAAATATTAACCCAAAAATTATTTACAAATTAAATGTAATTAAGTGGAAGTTTGATAATTGAAGAAATATATAAAAAAAATTTTTTTTGTAAATTTAAAAAAAAAAAAAAAAGTTAATGCGAATCTACCATTAATCGCCATCTTGTATAAAATGTGGTGTAACACGACGTAGTTTCTACAAGCATTTGGTAATTTTAAAAACGGACTGTATATTGGTAATTTTATTAAAAAAATTATTGAAAATTATTTACAAATTCATTGAAGAAATATTAACAAAAATTGTTTGTACATTTAAAATAAAGATTTAATGCGAATATGGCATTAATGGTGACGTTACTTTTACATGCATTTGGATTACTTATTGTCTATATTCAATAATATAATTAATTCTAAAATTATAATTATTATAAAAAAAAATTAAAATTACTTACAAATAGCGTTAACTGTGGAGGACTGAATTGGGATATATGTTCTAAAATTGCAGCGCTTTGTACGACTGCCTCCACATAAACTCGCTCAAATATGAGTCCAGGTGCTGACGTGCTGGAAAAAAATCACTGTTATCAAGTGGATAGCAAAATCACAATAGATAGAAAAATCAAAAAATTTCCAAAATCTCTCTCCGAATTTTAAATCTCGCAGTTAAAAAAAAAAAAAAATTGACTCTCTGATGGATTAATCACGCCAGTCACTTCGTTGCCATGACAACGTTGTCATACAAAGATCGTCGATGCCTACCGGAAGGGAAACCGGTGGGTCAAATACGTCATCAGGCAAATTATCCGTAAGTACCATATATATATATATATATATACCCTTACCTCCAGGAAATATAATATATAATAAAATGGATCTAGCTCAGATAAATAGTTATGCTCTGCTAAAAATGTATATAATCGATAATAAAGATATTCTACATTAATGTCAATTATTTAACTAGCTCTAATTAATAAAAAATAATAATATCGTTCAGTTTTATGAATTAAATCATTAGACTAGGAAGTGAGATACAAGTGGTAATATGAATTACATTGATCCAATAACCTACAGGATATCACCTCATTGGCACAAGAATACTATCCTCCCTTTTATTATCTCAAATAATAAATCTATAGCATTCTTACGACTTCAACAATAATTAATTAATTAAGATAATACTGATAAATAAATCTTAATCTTTTTATTTAAAATAATCTAATTAAAATAATCTCAGGTTTTCTTACACTAATTCAAGTCAATCAAAATTACTGTAGTCAAGCATGATAAGGGATTTAATATAACCCTCAACTACACCTAACTAATAATAATAATAATAATAATCTTCAATGTATAACTTAATCTTATCTATTTTCCCCCATTATAATTTTCACCTACAATAACAATAATAATGAAATAATATAACATAATATTTTATCTTTCATATGGCATCTTAAATAAAATATGTGGTAATATATTATAATCTGAGAATATGTGTCAATGGATAATATTATAACTCTGTGTAATATTATAATTAATAATTAATATTTTGACCATAATCATACAATGATAATGTAAATGAAATTTCTTAAATAAATCATCTTAAGAAAATATTATCATTTTTAAGTAATACTCTTGTTTTTACTGTGAAAATATTATTTTTTGATTCAAACTCTCTGTTATCATCTGTTTCCAATGCAAAAATAAATTGATTCAATACACAAATTTATATAACAAGTTTAACTAATTTTATTACAACAAAATTAACAAATAACTTAATTACAATATTTGCAGTTCCAAATATTTCTTTATCATTACAATTTTCACTATTCTCAACAATAAATTGATAAAATAAAAATATAAACACTTAATTCTTTACTCCAACTTTTTTTAAACTATAATTTATCTATTTTAGATATTCATTAGAATTCCACTAATAACTAAGAATAATCATGGACATATGTAACACTTCAAATATACCGTTTGTTATTAATTGTCACTATGATATGTTTCCATTGAAATATGCATTAATTATGAAACCATAATAATACTACAATGGGATTACTTAATCATTTAAAATAGCTTATCACAATAGTACTGTTGTTGGATAACATATATCTATTCTGATTCAATAAAATAATTGGACTTAATTAACATTGTAATTATAATCTATTACACATCTTACTTAGTATTAATCTAATGTAAAATAGATATATGTGTTGATGTATTTCCTTAACATAAAATAACTATGAAATATAACTACTTGTTTCATTCTATGCTGTTTTCTTTCGATTCACAATATATTAAAAATATGTAATACATGTAAGCTTAAAATACTTAAATTATTTTTAAAATTTTTCAAAACAACTACACATATCATTTACATACTTTAACAAAATAATTTTATTAAAATATACAAAATATTCTATGATACTTTTCCTTATTTAATTTTTTATTCTCAATCTCATTTGTATTTATTTTATCATCTTTCAACATAAGAAAACCTATCTTATCTTTTCCAATAATTATTCTTCAACTCTAAAGTTATTTATCATTCTCCATTAAAATATACCACTCTGCACAATGTAATACATAGAAATCATGATAGCGAACCGATGTGTAGGTATAAGGGACAAACTAGTGTATTAACTCAATAGTACATATACCAGATTGTAACCATGGTAACAGTGTATAAAGAAAAGAGAGGCATGACTTATCTGTCTAATACTCTCCACTACAATAACAATGTCCAAGCAATTTCTTCAGCTTTCTGGAACATTATTATTCGAATACAAAGGAAAAACACTGCCCACAGAAAATATAGAAGTTACAGGGCTCCGTTATCTGTACCTGCATAATTATTAAAATCATAAAAACTATTCCTATTCCCATCATAAAAACTACATTAAAAGCATCACTTTGGTTTCATTTTAATTACTTCCAAAGTCACTACCCTTTAAAAATTTCTTTATAGATTTATCAACCTACATTGCCAAAAATTCTTACAACATATTCTAAAATAACAAATAATTTCACATATAAAGATAATGATGTAAACTGTTCAACAAGAAAAGATTATTAAACTTTCTTAAAAAAAATTCTTGAACAAAATACAAATGACTATTATAAATACTTTAAACGTTTAAGAAATAATAAAGTTCTTTACAAAAGAATTATATAATTGCAATCCTCATTAAGTTATAATATATTAGTAATATGGAATAAAAGTATGCATATTTTTTATAAGAAATAAAATCAGACTCCTATAAGTTGTTTGTGTGTACAATGTATTCACACATACTCATATGCTCATACAATAACATTACACAATGCATTGACAATCTAAAGAAAAGATAAAAAAATACATTATAAAATTATTAATATTTTACAACTATTACCTAAGTGATATTTCTACTTGTTAATCACTTATTTGACATCTTCTTGGCCCATAATCAATAAAATATTGCATAATATAACACTCATTCAATACTATCATACTTAATATATTCAAATCTTTTAAAAAATCATTAAATCTTTTGTAAAAATTATAATATTATTAGTAAGTAATTAATCTTTTATGTACCTTTCCTATTTGTAATAATAAATAAGAAAATTTAATACTAAGGTTAGTTAAAATACATATATAAAAACATATCTATGTAAACTTCAGCAATAAATGTTCTTTTAAAAATTTTTTTTTTTATTTCCTCAGGATTTTTTTACTCTTGCCTAACTCTTTTTGTTCTTTCCCCAACTCATCACAATGCACTGTGACAATCAAATGCACAAAATTTTTCATACCAGCTACCTAACTTTTCTAAAATACTTAATAACATATAAAAGTGATTACCCCGCTGATGAAGAACCTGCAAAAACCAAAACAATTAAATGGGCTGAGCACTTTCGAGGTTTTCCCTCATATTCATGGCCAACATTAAGTTATAAATCATTTATATAATGTTGCCAACTAATGAAATATGCAAATGTGAATGCAAATTAGTTTGTCCATTTTTTTGAGATAGAAAAACATGTGTCACATCTATTGATGGAATTGTTATCACTGATAACAAAATATGCCTCCTTGATTTTTATTTTGAAGTCATTGGCTTCATAGCATACTATCTTGGGGTTGTTGGGTTCAAACTCATGGCCAGCCTGCTTCTCATGTTTGAAGAATATTGAGAAGTTATTGTTGTTCTTTTTTGCTCATCTGTAAGTATAAATGTGTTGAGCAGCTCTATTATGAACACTGGCCTTGGTTTCCCCATAGTATGTGGCACTGCATCCATCCTGAGGGCATGAAATACTGTATATGACCTGGGGTGTCTGAGATGGATCTGTTATATCCTTCAAATTATTAATAAGTCTGTTATTATTAGGGGGAGTGCAGAAGCCAACCTTAAATTCACCAGCCAAAGTCTTTATCATCTGTTGTGATAATTTGGGAATATAAGGGAGGGTAATTTGTGGTTTATCTTTACTTATGTGTTTGGTTATTGATTTTCTGTAAAATTGATCTATTTTCTTTGTAATTAATCTGTAGCTGAATCCAACACTTAACAAATCTTTTATATAGCATGCAATATTAGTCTTCCTATCAGCCTCAAATTTACACAAATTTTGATTCCTAAATAAAAACAGTTTAAACCTGCGAATTTATGTGCTGTAGGTGAAATGGATTTCAGGTGGGTAAAACCTCTGACCTCAAGAGGCTTAACAACCATGAAATAATGCAGAGCTTTTCCTTCTCTGTGGACCAGCAAATCCAAATATTTTAGCTTCTGCCATTCGTTTTTCCAAGTGATGTTTATAATCAATTTAGTTTGCAGTTGTAATTCATTTTTAATATTGGTGATTACATCTTTTGGAGCTGCCATAAACACATCATCTACATAATGAACATAAATTAATCAAAATAAAAATGGTATGTCTAAAGCTTCTATTCATTAAATAAAAGTTTAAACATTGCTTTTAAATTACAGAATAAATATATACATAATTACACAATGGTGTTATCCAGCAGCATTAACTTTTTCCTTCTTGTGGAAATTGAGTGAACTCTAGTTGGCCCATTACATCAAAAGTTCTGGGAGTTTCTCAGTGTATAACCCCATACTGTCACTGCATGACACCTGGCTTGATTTAGCACACATACTTATTCAGGGGATTTTATGTGCATGGGTGTGTAGGCTGTGGTTATGAGGAACTATGCCATTACTTCTGCCTTCCTCACTTTATAATCCCCATCATCTGCTGCACTTGTGGTGGCATATTTTGCAGAATGATCTAGATTATTTGTATCTCTGAAAACAGGAAGGTTGTTAGCATTCTCAGATAGGCCACCTGCAGAATAAGGAACAGTGTGAGTTTCCTTAGCTATTGAGCCATATCACTCTTCAAGAATGGCATAATAAATACCATTCTGCCACTCCACACTCCAAAAGGTTTTCAATAACCAAGCAGATTACTGCTCAAAAGTTTGGAGTTTGTCTTCATAACAGTCCCACCAAGATTTAGCCTACCTCTGAAGATAATATATGGTGACATGTACTTGGTCTTGTGATCAAATTTTCTGAAACCTGAACAATTCTTGCAGGCTTTCTTTGTGTAATTTGGGGTTTTCACTCACCTGCCCATTGAACAATTTAATCTGAATGAATCTGGCCATATGGATTTGAGAGCTGGAGACTGTCACTAAATGCATTACAGGGTTTGAATCCCATCATGAAGCTCTTTAATCATGTCTGCCTTCTCTGGACTAGATGTTTCGTCCTTTCTCATGATTGCAAGGCTCTGGCTGACACCTCTCATGTCACTGTCATACTCCTTTGTTCCTTCAACCATAGGCCAGTCAAACATGATGTCTTTAATTTTAATACCATTTCCTTGTCTCACTTCTTGCCTCTATCTGCCTTACTAAAGCTGACTTAATATTAGAGGTTTCCCCATGACACTCTTTTGACTTGAACATTTCATGCTTCATTTCCTGCAGATCATCTATTATTCTATTCCTTTCTTCTCAAGCTAACTTTTTCCTATATGCCACATCCTCTTTGACCTCATATAATTTTTCTAGCATCTCCTGTGACAATTGTAAGTTCTTGATACTGTCTTCTTGATTATTCTGGCACTTATATCCATAATCTAAGACATTGTGGACTCAAGATAAAGTCTCCTGGAAGATGATCTCCTGCTGACTCACTCTGGAACAGTCAGCATAGATTTCCTTTTTAATATTTGGAGTCTCTCCTATGCTCCCCGAAATCAGCATGTGTCCTGTCCTAACCATTTTTCCAATAAATGCTAAATTTTGTTGTAGAGCCTGGATGTTTTGTGTCATATCAGCCCCATTTTTCTGGTTGGTTTTTTTATCATTTTACCTAAGGCTTGTATACTAGATTTTATTTCTTCTACTCTAACTTCATTATCTTATTTTATTTTTCTCTTTCAAACTTCATTTTTTTAATTTCTTGTTGCTCCATCCTTTGGAACATGTTCACAAGCATCTCCTTTAGGGTCTCACTTGCTCTCTCATCCAAACCCTGCTTTTATGTCACCCTAGATGGCTCATCTAGATATATTGGGCTGTTTATGGGCTCACACTGGCTAGCACTTACTTCTTTGTCATCTTTCTTTCTGTACTGCGACACTGCTCTATTATCTCTCTCTCTTTGATCTTAAAGTCTTTTCTTTGCCCTTAGTCTCCTTTTCTGGCCTTTTCTCTCTAATCTCTCTTTCTTCCTCATCTATCTCATCCTCAGTACTCCTACTAGTTGTATATATATATATATATATATATATATATATATATATATATATATATATATATATATATATATATATATATATATATATATATATATAAACTACAACCATTAAATGTCTGTATTTTTAAATTATATAATAATAATTCAAACAAATATATTTAACACAGTATTCAAAATTAAATAATATATTCTTTACCAGAAGTACTTTCAATTGTTTCACTGACAATCTTTATCAACTGTTAATACAAACGTACAAAAAATAACAGTTGATAAAAATTAACAGTTGATAAAGATTGTCAGTGAAACAATTGAAAGTACTTCTGGTAAAGAATATATTATTTAATTTTGAATACTGTGTTAAATATATTTGTTTGAATTATTAATATATATATATATATATATATATATATATATATATATATATATATATATATATATATATATATATATATATATATATATATATATATATCACTAGAATAAAAACTACAAAATTTTAAAAAAGGCATTTTTTAAAATTTTGTAGTTTTTATTCTAGTGAATATTTTTATTATATTTATATTATTTGATATTATATATATATATATATATATATATATATATATATATATATATATATATATATATATATATATATATATATATATATACCCCTCACCACCAACCACTATCAACACGGGAACACCAATTCTATGGATCATAGTATAAACTATCAAACTATTCTTAGTTTAAAACTATCAATGAGGCTCTTAAATAAAGTTTCACCTTAACCTAGCTCAGTTGAGAGATACAGTAGTCTATGAGGTGTGAAATGTATATTATATGTGGGAAGATATATTATAAATAATAGGAAATAAAACATCATTCAGATTCTTAAATAAATAAGAATTACATTGGTAAAATTCTACCATCTAAACTTGACTAATTATAGTATATACTTCACATCCTCCCAAAATCCACATGCATTGAACAACCTTTACCATATTAGAAATTTAAACTAATGAACAAAATGTAACATTTAGAAATTATAATGTGTAACAAGCTGGATCTGAACATAAACTTAACACATCATTACTAAATTTTAATTATACATTATTTTAATCTAGATAACTGAATCTATCATTTAATCTGAATTTAAAATTGGAGATCTCAGGGAAACTATTTATGGCATGGCTTAATCTAAAGTCTACTTCTCATCAACTAATATTTACTTATTATGAAAATAATAGTATAAACTAAGCAACACCTTAACTAAATAATGGCAGTTAGATAATGAGAGAAATTGGCACATTTTGATTTTAATTCATCATCTAAATAATTACTAAATGATAAAACCCTTTAGAAAATCAGTAAATAATTGTCATCTCATAGAGTGTTTGGATCAAGGAAATCAATATCATCATGTCTGAATATGTTCATCTTTAAATTAAATGAAAATACAATCATATCATATTAAATAAAATAAATGTGTGAGCATGTGTGGAAATATGAAATACGAATGTATGTTAAAGAAGAGTCTTGAATACAATTTTAAATAATAAAACATTTATTGCAAAAAAATATATATAGTTAAGTAAACATTTAATTTCTTTACAATTTGTACATATATAAATTCTGGATATATTAACATCATTGGTTGAAAATCTACATAACAGCAGAAATTACAAGATAATTTTCTAACTTCTTATCTGATACATTTTGTCTATCAAGTCACTTTGATTATTAATTAATCTAATAAGTCTATAACGAAAAACATAGATTAAATATTTCAATTACTTTATAAAATAAAACATAAATATTGGCTTTTTACTTTAAAATGCACATTAACTAAAATAAGGGGTTTGAAACATAAGAATAAGCATGGAATAAAATATCAAACTCTGTTTTGTAAAATGAAATAAATAGCTACATTAATTGAATATATTTCTATCAAACTATATATTTCAAAATGAAATAAATAACTCCATTAATTAAATCTATTCTGTCTTTACAAAAATGAAGCAAAAAAAAATCTATTAATTAACTATGCTTTATTTTGCAACAATAGAAATAAATAATCCTATTCATTAACTATGTTTTATCTTTGCCACAATAGATATAAAGAATTACTAATTATTTATGCTTTATCTCCTTTGCTTGCTTACTTACACAAATGATGAATAAATATTAAAAATTAATGATATGAAATCTTAAATGATACATGTAACATGATTTAAAACAATAATTAGGGTTAATACACTAATAATGGATTTTTCTATATCTTTCAAATTAACACTTTATGCAAGAGTCTGTATTATGATGTGTGTCATAAAATAAATAATTAATGCTAATCAATCCAATTAGTTTACTTATGAGGTTATGATACCATCATAATATGAAGACAATGGACAATCAAGCTTTAATCACTAATGTCACTACAGCTGTTTTATAAAAAAAATCAATTCTGCTTTTATCCTTCTTTTTATCAATAAATTATCTGACACTTGGCTATAGTATAAGATGGAAAACATTCAATAAACACATGGGGATAAAAGATTTTTACAATTCAAATCATATAAATAAAAACATGACAACTCCCAAGTCTACTTCTGAGATTAACTAAACTGGTGGGAACAAATCTCATCACCAAATAATCAGGTAGATAATATACCAAGCTTCACATACTCTAATTCATAATATCAAATATCAAAACTGGAGGATTTAATGTACTCCTATCAAAGACTTCATTACACAGAAATGGGAGAGATTTTTCAATCCCGTACAATACACTAGGAAATCTACCCATGTCAAATATTCAAATAACAAAAGGGGAGAGGTAACTCAATCCCATAAGTTACTCTACAACATAACTAGTTTTACTCTACATAACCACAAAAATTCTTTTGTATTCAAGCATAATAAAGAACAATGAATTCATACTTAAGAAAATCTCTAACTTTCCAATTTTTATTGCTCCATTCTCATCCTCCACAATCGATAGACTTTATATCATTTTTACTTCCAAATTACACATTATTATAGTTGAATTTAATATTACACACACATATACAAGCATAATAAAGCACAAACAATTTCAAACCTCAGTAGGTAAAGAACTACTGTCATAATATCAATTACTCATTGTAAAAGCAATAAGGAATAAATATTTCATATCTAATATAATATTTAGGACTTGGTAACATACTAATGACAGTTGAAAAACAACGCAAATAATTTTTATTGGCAAGGTGAGACAAATATTATTTTTATAGTGCACTTATATTTACACAGATTCAAAGTAAAAGTTTGGCTTAGATAAATGATAAATCTTTATACTCTAGGTTAAATAATTATTGAAAATAATGATTTTCTAATCTATTAAAAAAATGCAAAGATATACTATCACATTTTTTTGTAATGAAACTCTTTTAAAATAATTGTTCACCCCTTTTAACCTTAAATGGATGTTTCCATTTTTTGTACTATGCATGTATGTTATACTATACAACTTATATTAAACTAATAAAAAAATACCTAGCATAATTTTTCCTCATATTAAGCCTTTAATGACACGTTCTTGGAGAATAATAATACATAAATATAATATTAAAAATAATAAAACACTTCTTAAACTATATTCTATCTTATCAAATATCAAATAATAATAATAATAATAATAATAATAATAATAATAATAATAATAATAATAATAATAATAATAATAATAATAATAATAATAATAATAATAATAATAATAATAATAATAATAATAATAATAATAATAATAATAATAATAATAATAATAATAACTAAAGTTCTTTTTTCTTCCTTTCTTGGTTGTGAAATGAAAAGTTTATTGACAGTTTATAAATGAAAACCCTTAGTCATATCTTAAATAATAATGATTATTAAAACAAAGATAAATATTGACGAATACATAACACATTTTCTGAAGGAAGGCAAACAATATTATTTTGGAACCCAGAACAGCATATTCAATGTTCTTAGCAGTTAGCTAATGAACCGCTAGTAATATCAGATAGGTTAAATTTTTATTAATTAAAAAATAAACATTTCTTTTTTTATTATGACGCAAATAAAATAATAATTTATATTTCAATTATGGGATATATCCAAGCATTTATTTTATATTTTATTTTTAGAGCCATTCATGAACGTTGGTAATTATTTAAACTGATAGCACTTATTTAACTTTCCGTGAGCAGGTTCTTAATATTCTAAATGAAAAATTCCATCTCAAATAAGAGGACAATTAATAAAATAAAAGTCATATTCAGTTTCATCAATTTTCTAAATAGATTTCTCATAGTAGTTGAAAAAAAAATTAGATACTTAGTTGAATCATACATTTAGTCTTATTTTTAATAGGCAAAAAAAAAAATATAAATAGTTAGGCAAATATTTCAATGAAATGATAATAAAATAAATTATTCCTATGCATCTTTCTTAACCTTCTTCTTTATAACTAGCACAAAATTTATCATAAAGAGTTCTTGAGAGACTTAATAATAGTTCACATATTTTTTTCTGACATAATAAAGATATGCACATGCTGTAGTTGTTCCCTTAATACTATAATTAAAATTTAAGAATAATAAATTTGAAAAATAAACATACATTCTTCTGTCTTTTTTCCAAATAAGTTTAAAGATTAAATAAATCAAATGCAAAATACTATTATGCATTTCCATTTTTTCTTCAATATTGCAATTAAACTTAAATAATGTAGTATAGACATTTACATGCATTTTAAACAAAGGTTGGAGAATGTAAACAGTCAGCTTAAGAATAAAAATTGATGTATCCCTTAGTGTTGTTTAAGCTCTCATATCTGTGAACCAATAATATATTTTATACTTTCAACTTGAAATTTGGAAGAATTTAGATTAACAAACAAAATTGTACTTTTAAATTTTTTAAAAATAAATTGGAGATGAATTCAGTAGCAAAAGATTTGTTAGCAGTCCCCAGTAGAATTATATTTAACCCCTTTATATAGCTTTAAAAAATACCCAGCATTTCTTCTTCCAATCCAAAGTTGTTTTAATGTTTACAGTTGATCAGACAAAGACTTAATTTATGCTTAAAACTTTCTTGCAGAAAAAAAAAAACTATTTTGCCTTTTAAATAAATAAAAAAAAAATCAAATATTAAATTGAACTAAGAATTAAATATTCTGTACTTCTTAAAGTAACAAAATAAAAAACTAATGACAATTACTTTAAAAAATAAAATATTTTCTAGTATAATTATCATTCAATAATTCACCAGTTCAATTATCCATTAATTCACTTAAAATGTAATTAAGCTGGTTTTTGACACTATTATTTATGAAATTAAATATTTGGATATAAGATAAAAAAAATTAATGGTTTAATGAGGCATATTAATAGAAAATTTAGTTGAATAACGATATTGACATACATGAATATTTGCAAATAATGCACTACAAATACTAAACTGATATGACTAAAATGACAATTCTAATGATGATGAGCTAAACATATTTCACTGTTTACACTATAGATTAAAATATGAAGATTAAATGAACTAGAGAATCATTCAAACAAATCTCAATACAGCTTCTTAAACAAATAAAATAAATTAGCATCAACTCAAACTGAACTGACTATGTTTATGACAAGCCACCCCCTATCCTATCATTAATTATACCCTAAAGTAAAATACTAAACATCCAATAATTTCCAAATTACATTTCCAAGTACTTTTAATCACAGTTTTAAGTTATAAATAAAAAAATTAATGATTTCACATTATTTCATTTTTTTAAAAAAATAACATAATATCAGATATTACTGATATAATACCATACAATTACAATTAATATTTCTGGTGCCAAACCAGAAGTTCACAACTCACCCTTCCTTGTAATAAAAAAAATGAAATACACAATTAGCAACAACAATAATACATTAGTAATTTAAATATCATACACCAACATTAATTTTAACATGAAAAGAGTTTTTCTGGCATCTTCTCCTGTGACATTTGGAAGCTATTGATATTTTCTTCTTGCTCTTTCTTGCACCTATGTACTTCTAAGTCATTGTGGACTCAAGATAAGGCCACCTAAAAGATGGTCTCCTGCTGACTTACCCTGGCTCAGGTCAGCATAAATTCTCCTTTTAATGTTAGTACAACTTCAGTGGAGTCTTTCCTGTGCTCTCCCAAGTGCTCTGTGAAATCAGAAAGTGCCCTGTCATAAACATTTTCACAATAAATACTAAATTTTATACTTTCTGTTGTAGATGCTGGATGCTTTGTGTCATAATGGCCCCATTTTCTGATTATTTTTTTTTACTTTTGGCCTAAGGCTTGTATACTATTTTTTTTTATTTTTTGGTCTCTAACTTCACTTTCTTCTTTTGTCGATTTCTCTCTTCGTTATCTTCATTTCTTGTTGCTCAATCCTTTGGAACATGTTTTCTAGCATCTTCTTTATGTCCTAACTTGCTCTCTCTTCCAAACACTGCTTCTATGTCAGCCTAGATGGCTCTTGTAGGCACCTCAGGCTCTCCATGGGCTCATGCATGCTAGCACTTACTTCCCCATCATCTTGCTTTCTGTACTGCTACTATCCTCTATTATCTCTCTCCCTGATCTTAAGTTCTTTTCTTTGCCTTAGTCTTCTTCTCTGACTTTTCATTTCTAATCTCTCTTACTTCCTCATATATCTCATCCTTAGTAATATATATATATATATATATATATATATATATATATACTAAGGATGAGATATATATATATATATATATATATATATATAATCAACCTGCTATGAAACTCATTTGCTCTAATTTTTGGTACATTCAATGGCTAATTTACTGCCCCCTTTCTGCCCTTGACATCTATTTATTTTTTCCTTCATCCCTTAGTGCCACAGAAAATTTATCAACCAGCAATATATTATTGCAATTATTATAAAAAATAAATCTTATCAAAGCCTCAGATTGTTGCAGAGCTGTCAAACTTTGTTTTTTTATTTATGATTACCAATGTTTTTACAATAATTATAATAAATTGTGATTCCCCAGTACACATATACATATATAAAGTCTTGCCTATTTTGATCGGTATTTTAACCCTCCATCCAAATCTCTTTAAAAGGTAATGAGCAAAAAATTATAAAGAATGGTCCCCTGAATTTCTCCCTCTGACAAGAAATTAATAGAAAATGGCTCTGAACTTGTTCAAGTCATCCCCAGGCACCAGTTGCCAGTATGTAAAACACACATAGATAATTAATACAATAATTGACCCATAGTGTGTTCAGCTCAAATTCAATTGACCAATAATTAGAGTCTCTTCATAAAGATTTTAACTTGCATTTACATAACATTGACCTATTCAAAGCTGCAGCATCATAAACAAAAAATACTACAGATATATCTTTCAACGTGTATTCAATTCAGGGCTATGGAAAATAATTGTTGAAGCCCAATAATTTGGGTATCAATACCTGGGTAAAAATATATATATACATATAACTTATTGTGCCACAACCATTGGAAAACACTCTGTTCAGGCTTATGAGAGATAGTTTGAGCCCACACATTTGATGTTCCATACCCAGGAAAAACACCATATGCAAAAATCATTTTTGTACTTTCATGCAACAAAATCCAGAGTTCTGGCAAATTAAACCAAGACTGATCTAAGTGAGGGCTGAGACCTTGAATCAGATCACACCTCAGCTCTTCCACCAACACACCATTACTTACTACCCTATGAATGGCATATATAAGGCTATACTCATGATTTCCTAGTTCATGTGCCATCAGTAGCAAAAAGTGGAGCAAGAGATTCAGGGAATATTAAAAAAATTATTCATACTTCAAATAAACACACACATCTATGGCTGACTAGAAAATGAATATATCAATAATTAACACTAATATTATGAATTTTTACATAATATTTGGGATGGATTACAAATGATATGCAAACACAGAGATTATAAGTTAATATATTTTCATTATTAAATATAGATTAAATAAACAGGAATGCATTGAACAACACATGCATGTGTAACAATGATGATGAAAATTAAAAACAGACTCTCATCTATTGCACCATAGTTTAAAGAGTTTATTACAATTTTATTTATCTATGGTCTATTCATGCCTTACTTTTCCTATGCCCTCCCTATTAGGTTTGTGATGGTAAGGACCATGCAAGAATGATAATTTATCACCATAATGTTTAATAAAAGATCATCTAATAATATTTAATGAGATGCAATAGGATTTCCATGCATATTATATACATACAAAATCAGATTAATATTTAGATCAAAGCTGAAATCATATTACATTATGGAGGGATGAACTGGGGCTTTGTAGTATTATCTCTGATATTATGACATTATGTATATTACTAAAGATGTATCCATCTCAAATGTATAGTTAGTCAGGAGATTCAGTACCAAATATTCAATTCCTATAGACCATACAACTTGCTGTGAATAAATTGAACATATAGTTCAGTGATCAGAGCAGCTTATAATAACAATCTAAACCCTCATGTTCCAGTTCTAAAGAAGAGCTGTCTGAGCTAAATAGAAGTGGTGGTCGTTAAAATCAGAAGCGCATTCATATAAGAAACACACAACAAGATGTAAATGCACATGTGTGCTTTTTAAAGACACATTTGCCATGCTAAATATAATATCAATTAATAATGTAAGGTATGCAAAATTCTATAGTTTTGTTCCATGAGACTACTAAATGCCAATTTATAATTAGCATTCTTAAAACATGTTAAAAGAGATACTTATAGTAATATAATTTATCAATAAATCTGCACAGTTTATACTAGAATTGAAAAAAAAAAATGGTCTACCTCAAAAAAATAATTATGTTCACTTAAAGATATCCAATCAATAATAATATATTTTAATAATACGATAAGTTATTAAACTAGCTTTTATCAATAAATAATAATATGATTCAGTTTCATAAATTAAATAAATAAATATCTAATAAAATCATGAGACTATGAAATGAGTTTACAAGTGGCAAGATGAATACATTGAGCCAATATCCCATAAGATACTACCTCAATGGCATAAGAATAATATTTCCTCCTATTATCTCAAACAATAAATCTATAGCATTCCTATGTCTTCAATAGTTACTTACTTAATTAAAATTATCTCAAAAGAATAATCATCATATCTTTATTTAAATAATCTAGCTCAAATAATCTCACGTTCTTTTAAAATAATTACAGGCAATTATAATCGTTGTAATCAAGCATGATAAGGGATTTAATATCATTCCCAACTACATCTGACTAATACTAATAATAATTAAACAATAATAATAATATTCTTCAATGTATACTTTAATCTTATATCTTTTCTTATTGTAATATTAATCATGTACAATAAATAATACTATAATAATAGTAATAATAACAAGCCAGATGTCACATGACTAATATATAGCTTGCACTTACAAATATGTAAAATTAAGAGCGTGCTAATAGCTGTAAACAAGCTTTTTTTTTTTTTTTTATGATAAATGCTACTACAAGAGAAGGCATTCAAATCATTTTTATCTTGGATTGTCCCCATCCCAAGTTTCAGATCTTCTTCTAACAATTATCTTTTAGATAAATGCTTTGCTTGAGTTGTTTTTTTAGATCTAATGTCCCAACTCCTCACTGAAGAGACCCATATGTCGAAACCGGTCTGGGGATGGGGACAATCCAAGATAAAAATGATTTGAATGCCTTCTTTTGTAGTAGCATTTATCATAAATAAAAAAAAAAAAAAGCTTGTTTAGAGCTATTAGCACGCTCTTAATTTTAAATAATACTATAATGTAACTTTTTATTATCCACATGGCATCTTAAATAAATATGTGGCATGATCTTATAATCATGAAAATATGTGGCAACCAAAATAATGCTATAATTCTAGGTAAATATCTTATACTTAATTCATGACCATAATAATGATATAATAAATAAAGTTTCTTAAAGGAAACCATATCAAGAAAATGTTATAAATCTTAAATAATAGTTCTGTTTATGTTGTGCAAATATTATGTTTAAAATTCAAATTATCTGTGATTATGTAACTGTAATGTGGAGAAATTGAGTCAACAACAAAGTTTATAAAACAAACTTAACAAATTTTATTAACAAACTCAACACTAAAATATGTACATTATTTACAACATTCATGAACTTTGTTTACTCCCATTTATGTACTTTTTTTAAAAAAAAAAAATAGATTAAATAAAATAAAATAAAATATGGAATACAGAACATTGTTATATAAAAAAAAATCTATTATTAAAAATATTATCACAGTATCTCTATTACATTTATATTAAGTTTCATTAAGTCAGTAAGTTTTAAAAATTATAAGATAAATTAGTTAATTCAATACATATATTATTGTTATTTAATTCTTTCAAAATAATTTTATTATTCTATATAGACATTCCTAACTTCTTAATAATATGGATAACTGCAATTAATAGCATAGCAATTAACCTAGAATGCTTAATAATTATTAATTTTAATATCAAATAAAATGTGTGTACTTATGATTACTTATATTCTTAAAAAAAAAAAAAAAACACGATTTAGTTTTATCCTTTTACTTATAAAAATATGAATCATAATTAAGTCTTTCAAAACTTAATAATTAAACAACATCTTTATAAACCCACTTTAATTATTATTTATTCATTTATAATAAATAACAATCAATTTCAAATATGAAAAGTTTTATGATTTTTTACTGACAAATTATATTCTTGTACTCTTTGCATTTATTTCTATCTTTACTTAAAAATAGTATAACCTATCTTATTTTTTTTAATAACAATTCTGCACCTCAAATTTATTCATTATTTCATATTATAAATTTCGTTCTTCACGATGCAATCCATGAAATTTTGGTAGTAAGTAAACAGGTAGGTATAAGGAATAAACTAGAGTTTTAATTCAATAGCACCTCTAACAAATAATCATCATGAAAATAGTGTATAATAAATGAGGTATGACGTCTTTGTCTAATAACCTCTACTATTAAATATAATGTCCAAGCTATTTATTCAGCTCTATGGAACATTCAACTTCAACCCACATAAACACTGCCATGAACATATAAAAGCTATAGGGCTAAGTTATGTATACTTACATAATCATTATTATTAACTACCCTTATTCCAATATAAATAAATCCTACATAAAAATATTACTTCGATTTCATTTACCTCACTACCAAACTATTATCATTAGAGATCTATAACTTTACATCACTAAATTCATTCCCACATTTCTATAACAATAAATAAATTCACGTATAAATAACAATCTAACTGCTTAATAAGAAAAGATTACTTCATTCTATGATAACTCTTAAACCCAAAAATATAAACAATCAGTATCAATATAGTACTTTAATACTTTACTCACTTAAAATAAACATTAGGTTCAGTTATAATAGAATCATATACTTATATTTCCCTTATATTAAAATATACTTATAATATAAATAAAAGTATGCATATTTTAAAATGAATAAATAAATTATAAGCTGTGTGTATGTATTGTGTTTTTCATATACGTTCTCATACATCCACACAAAAAAATAATAAAATACATTATAAATTGTCAATATACTTATTTGATGTTTCTGGATCACGAACTAAATAAAACATTACATATCATTTATTCCACATTACCATACTTTAAAAATATTAGGGTTTTTTTAAGAAAAAAGATTAAAGATTTATATAAGAATTTAATCACTAGGTTGTGGCTCACCCATCGGCAATCAACAGAAGAGAGGCCTGCTATTCCCTGTCTCGTAAATGGTCCATGTAACATCTGCACATAAGTTTGCATAAAATTTGCATAGTTTTACAGTTATTAACAGAATAACTCGCCATGAATATGGGACTATAGACTGTCCTGAAAGCACTTGGCAGTAAAAATTTTGACAATTTATTAATAGCTTCATTACCTGTGCACATAGCACATATATATTTTAATTTATTTAAGTGTTAATGAAGTAAAATCTTAACTATTTAATGTTCCATGATCCTACCCTATTTCTATTCTATGAATAAGCATTAATATTAATTTTTAATAAAAATAACTCAAAATCATATTTCAAAAACTCCATCAAAAGTTCATTCAGAAAGTGTCTTTTCCTCCTGGTACAGCACTTGATAACAAAACTTTTACTGACACGCATGCTCTGATGATTCCACTTTATAAAAAGTATATGACAAGGTTCTTCAAATAAAACAAAAACAAAAGTAAATGTGAGCCAACCTGTAAAATATCTGGATTGCTTTATAAATCACTATGGATCTGCCCTTAAGGTTTGTAGAAATAGTTTATGGTTCTTCTTTTTAAAACATTAATTATTAAATGTATTTATGACAAAATAATTTCCAAAGTTGTACTATCTTTTACTCATATTTCTTGTTGGTTGATGTTCTTGGATACAGCAACTAAAACAGCATTCATTCATATTTATGCAGTTTAAGATTTCCATAAATAATTTTTATCTTTCATATGACCAGCATATAATAATTAATTTATTTTTGAAGATTTCTTCTTCATACAATATAAAGCATTTTGCTAACGATCTTAATTTTTATATCTTTAAAAATTATCATGACAATTTTAAAATCGATTATTATTTCAGCATCTTAAAATAATTCTTTGATCAAACTCAAAGGTTTTTAAAAAAGTTTACCACCCTATTTTAAATAAGCTTTTTAAATAAAAGTATTTTCATATTTTTTTTTTACTTTCCATTTCTGGTGAACTTTTCTAAATCTCCCCTGTGAAACCCAATTTGCTAAATTCAATAATAAATTAATAGGACCAATTAATATAGGCAAAATTATGTGCCTAATAAATAAATAATAATACGACCTTTTTATCCGTAACTTTAAATTTAATGATGATTTTTTCATGTTTAGTTTGACATTAAAATTAGGTTTAATAAATTAGCAGGTAAGGAATTACTTAGCTTTTAGGCTTGCATCTCAGTATTATACGATCTTTTAATAATGAATTACTGTACTTTTAGAATTTTAAAATAAATAAACTTGACTATTACTGTTATCCTTACTTAACCAAAGTTGTAGTAACAATGACCACAATATTTTAGTAACCTGACAATCCCTGCACACCTGTTTTATACCTAAAAAAATTACAGATTTGATTGGTCAATTTTAAACAATGCCCTGCCAACTGATTACAGAAATGCTGTATTAAAATTAAAAAATAAATGATGACTCATCAAATATTTACAAATTATTACATTATTTAATTACTAGTTAGTTTTTACACTTTATTTAAAATCAATTAAACTTTTCAAAAAAAATTTAAAATCATATCACAATATTTATTATTACTTTTAGCTTTTTTAAAAACGTATTTATTTTTAAATCAAAATAAAAATCTACTTTTACTTATTACATTCATTTTAAAAACCCAACTTAATATTTATAACAATTAATAATATATTTATTCTGCAATAGACAAATATAATACTTTTAAATCTTATATTACAATTTTTAAATAGTTTTACAACCTTACTAGAAACTTCCCAAGCACAGGTGTGAATATCTACACATCACGTGATTTACAAAAATAAATGAGACACTCATAATTTAACTGGAAATAAAAATAAATGTTTTAAATTACAAAATATTACATAAAAATAATATTATAGCAAAATTTAAAATAATTCTTTTAATATTATAAAATCGAATATGCACTTTTCTCTCATATCATGACTTTTAATAAATGAATTTTAAGTAGAATTATGAAATAAACTTATTATTATTAAATATTCTATTTATTTAACTTTAAATTATTACTTTTAAAATTTACTTTAAACATTTATTTACAACACTTATTAATGCAGTATTTATTATGGGCAGTTTTCCTAACCATACAATATTATAATTTAACTTAAGTTAACTATTTTTTTATAATATCAACATAATATTATACAGTAAAAAATTCTTATTGGCCCTAACTAGATTTTTTAAATGATCGTCAATACATTATATAAACTATTCCTTTACTTAGCTTTGAAATTTAAAATTTTCTAATAAATTACTTTAAATAATTCATTCCAACCTAAACAAAAGGGTACAATATATATATATATATATAAACCTGAATATACCGTGCCCCACGTTTGGGCAAGCCACTTTAACCTGAATATACAGAGCCCCACGATTAGGCAAGCCACTTTAACCTAAATATATAACTCAGACCCACAACCGTCAGGCCCTACGACTGGGTGGTCTCTTTAGCCCAATCGTATATCAAGCACCAGTTGGGCGGTCACTTTAACGTTTATATATCAGGTCACTTTAACCCTCACCTATAACCTGCATCTTTTCACTTATTTATAATTGCCCAGGTGCCAATTCTATAGAAGATAGAATAAAATTTATCATTGTAAATTGTTCTATGGCTTAGCTCAGTTGAGGTTATAGGATATGGTCTTTATATATGAGGCCAACAAGGATGATAAAATGTCTATAAACAATAATAGTATAAGATTAATTTAAATATGTTCAGATCATCTATTCAATAACAAAACCATTGCAAAATTGTCAATTACTACATTTAATATAGGATAGATAATGATTAGGAACGGGTACCTTTATATCCATATCACTATCTATCCCAAGCAAAGTAAAATGTATTATTGGCATTGTAATACTGAGATTTATTACAACCAGACAAATTAAATAAAACCTGACTTATATTGACAAACTTATATCTTCTATAATTATGTTATATTAACAAGATTTATGTGTGTAGAAATGAAGAATCGAACGTAAATAGTCAAGCAATTCATTTGGACTTTTAATTCATTAAAAGTATTTATTTAAAAAAAATATTTTAAATAAAAGACAAAAGAAATAATAATAATAATAATAATAATAATAATAATAATAATAATAATAATAATAATAATAATAATAATAATAATAATAATAATAATAATAATAATAATAATAATAATAATAATAATAAATATTATTTATGCACATTGATAACCAGTTACATCTCTTCTAAGGTAAAATTAAAATTGACTACTATTTAATATGTTAAACATATATCTTCGAATATGTGCATTTGATTATATTGTAAACATAATGTATTCATGAAATATATTTTATTAGATTACTTATAAACTTGTATGATGCCACAAATCAATCATCTTTTACATATTATAAAAAAAAAATATTTAACACTTATCTGTTACAATGGGTGTAAGTCATCTAACAGTAACTATACAAAATAAATAAAGGCCGGGAAAATAATAAACAAACACTGCTTAAGAATTAACGAATATCTCCAAACTTAATCTACATACTCTAATCGTCCCTTGACCATCTCTACCCTCAACTCACATTTAATATAATTCATATATACCGAACTTACAACAGATAAGGTTTTAATTCATTATTTTCCTTTAAATATACTTCATTACTAAATCGCATAATAAATACAACATCTTTAAAACAATAATCTATAGCATCACGCACACATCTGAATATCTAGAATCACCTATAATATAATTTATAAATCATACAAAATAATAAATTATCATACTCTAATGATAATGAAATTACATTGTTTTGTTTTGTTTTTTTAAAAGAACACAAAACAAAAACAAAAAAAAAAATTGTTTATACATCTATTGTAACCAAAAAAAAAATATTTGTCAATATCTTATTATCACATATTAAGTTTTTTTAAAAGAAAATTGAAGGTTGAAAGTTAAAGAAACTTACATATTAATTTTAAAAACATTGGTAAATTATAACATAAAAAAAAAATGTCTATCCGATTGTTAAGCATAACTTGTTAAGAATAGTAAGAGTTTTTTTTATCATAAAATTCTGTGATGCGCATTAAAAATATTTGCATGCATTGACATTATTTCACTATATATATATATATATATATATATATATATATATATATTTATGCGACCAGCAAAGTTATATGGTACAAAATGATCCTCTAGTTATGAAATTAAGTAGATAATTTTTTTTTATTTTAAATTTTAATTTGCAGAAGATTGATAAAAAATGAATAGAATTTAATATTATGCATTTGATTCTAGCATCTAATGAAAAAAATTGTGCTAGCGTTATTTTATACAATTTTGCCATTTTAATATTAATCAGCTTTAGTAATATTTTAAAATAAATCATAATAATCACTTATCTTATGTGACATCAAGGTATTTTTGAAAAGTAGTGAACCTGAATCATAGCTTAATAGAAGTTTGGGGCTGATTTCCCTCTGGGTCTATCTCTTCATGGTTTTATTACTCCAGTAGTATAATAGAAATTTTCCATAACATATAATTAGAATCCTTGCGATGTTTTTTTAATATTTGTAATACTTTTAGAAAGTTATTGATTCTTTTAAGTTTCTTTTTTTTTCTTCTTCCACAGAGCCGGTTTTTTTTTACTTTCCAGTTTTACACTCTATGTCTTTCTCCACTCACGCCCTCTGTGTTTCTATGACAATCAACTTTGGAAGCTTGCCAGAAATATTATTTATAAAAAATTTTAACAATAAAATGTTTAAGTGTAATAAACATAGTAATAAAAAAAATATTACATACTAATTACTAATTTTAGAAATGTTATTTACGATTGCAAATAATCTTTATCATTTTTAAAACATAAGATTCTAAGACAATATATAATCAGTAACTTATAAATAAAATATATTAAAGCAAATTCTAATTAATAATATATTTATGCATCTGCCAATTATGACATGTAAATCCTATACTATACACAAACATCTACCACTAAACATATAGTCCAAAACTCCACCAATCAATATACCCATTTAAGATTTTAATTTTGTTAAAATCTCAATGTTAACTA
The DNA here is from genome assembly GCA_028023455.1 of Epiperipatus broadwayi. Classification (NCBI taxonomy): domain Eukaryota; kingdom Metazoa; phylum Onychophora; class Udeonychophora; order Euonychophora; family Peripatidae; genus Epiperipatus; species Epiperipatus broadwayi. Next base: position 478,860 of record JAQFVV010006265.1, on the reverse strand, counting down.
GCACAATTTAAGTTTAGTTTTCCTAAAAAACTTAATTTTAAAAATTAGATTATATTACAATTAATTTTTCTCAACTAATTACTTTCAACCATGTTTAGCACAAATGTGACCTTCCCACATTTCTTGCTGGTGCCAACCTGGAAGGTTACAATATATATATATATATATATATATATACACACAATAAATCTCTGTTGTAAATATAATATATATATATATATATATATATATATATTACGTTTTCAGAGCAGAGATTTATGTGTGTGTGCTAAATAGCAAGATTACTTAAGTATGAGAGAGCCTTTGATCATGTCTCTCTCAAACTTTATTCATAAAATTAATCTTTATTCTGAACTGGATATAGCATAAATTGTAAAATAAACATATATAAAGCAAATAAGAAAGGCATGACTGCAGATTAAAAAGATAGAATAATAACTGAATAAGTTATTATTAACAAGCATTTAGAATTTTAGATTTAATTTAATAAATAGGTCAGTTTACAAGTATTCTTTTAAAAGTTAACTTATATTTTACAGATTGAAATTGGTGTTTAATTTATTAACACATTATTTCAATTTAAAAGTTTTTGCATGATTAATATTAGCTAGCATAGAGTTTAGATATTTATTTACAAGTTTATGAAAATTAATTTTAAAGAGCTTAGGGGAAAATTGTTACTGCAACTTCTTTGTTGATGCTTCTATGTAGTTGATCATCATCATTCTCAGCTAGGCTAATCTTCTCCTGATGTCTTCTTAGCAGTTTACTGGTCTGCCCATTTCATATCCACAGACCAATCCTCTTGAACCTCTTGAAAAGAGATCCATAAAGGGTAGGGCCTTAGCTGCCAAACTCTATTTTTCTGTCAGTCTTAGATGACTGGCAGCACTTTTTCTATTGAATATTATAAAAAAGTGAACCCTATTACACAAAAATTTAAGGTTATTTATAGATGAAAAATTGGTAACTAGAGTGCCCTGTTTACAACATTCTGCAAAGTTTTAATCAATATTTTAATAAACATAAAAATGAATTCTTTGGTCATTTCTTGGCTAAAACAATCATAGTTAATAAGGTCACTCTGCGTTCTTAGTTTAATTTTTAAAATACTATAAAATTTTGACTCAAAGCATTATTAATTACTTACAGATGGTTTTCTAAGCATTTGCATATTTTTATAAAAACAACTTTTTTTAAGTGTTTAAGTTTGTAAATGTTTTCTTATATATGTTTGTGGAACTAACACAGGAATTGAAATTTATATAAGAAAACATTTAAATAAAGAATTTTTAACCAGTAATAATTTTAATTTATATTAACTTAAAAGAGTTGTAATGCTTTTAAGCCTATTGCATTATGGCTTTTTTCACATATATATGTAGGTGATTACATAAATATAACAATGTTCACAACTTAATTTAAGTTATACCATTTTATTAATTTTAAATTTGTAAATGTGTATGCATTAAATGCATACAAACCCTAATATGAGTATTAGATGTGCACCTATATACAAATATATACACATACATGCAAATATATGTTTTTACATATAAGATACGTTATTAGAAACTTATGTACATGGACTGTTTAGGTCCAAATGAATTTATTTAGTCAATTTTCTAAAAAAATTAAATTAAATATATATTTTAATTAGTATGATTACTGTGTAATGTTGACCATGTGTTTAAAAGCTTTGTTAAAGGAAAAAGAGATTATTAAATGCATAAAACTGTACTAATATATTAAAAATAGTCATGTAAAGCTAAATAGTGTAATTTTGTATGGTTGGGAAAACTGGCCATAGTAAAATAGTACATTAATAAGTTTTCTAAAATATTTTAAAGCTATATGTTAAAGTACTAACTTAAAATTAAATAAATAGTGTATTTTAAAATGGAAATTATACTTAATAGTTGTATTAAAAATTATTTGTTAAAAATTGTAATATTTTGTGGGGACATATGTGTTTAATTCCATAGTATCAAAATTACTATTCTAAATTATATTATTATATCATTATTCTTTAATATAATATTTTTGCAATTAAAGATTTATTTTTGCTACCAGACAGAAATCGATACAGTTTGTTTCAGTGTTGAGTCATGTGTCATGTAAATATTCATACTTGTGTCTTTACAAGTTTTCTAGTAAAGTTTCAAAATTGCATTAGAATTGTACTATAGAATTGAAAATATTTATTTGTCTATCACAAGATAAAAATTAGCTATTGTAAAATATTTATAAGGTTTTTAAAAACAAATGTAGTTAATAAAATTAGATTGTTTAAAATGGATACATTAAAAATAAGTGTTTGATACATTAATAAAATATTGTTTTTAAAATGCTATTTTAAAATGTGTAGTTGGGTTAAATAAAAATGTAAAATTAATTTAGAATTAATATTTTTAAATAATATTAAATATTTTATGAGTCATAGATTTTTTTTTAATTTTGATGGTGTAATCATAAGTAATATGTAAATTAGATCATCAGATAAAGATCTATAGTCAATCAAATCATTAATTTATTTTGGTATAAAAACAGATGCTCACCTGTTTCCATGTCCTTTAATAAATTTATGCTTTAATAATATAATTGTGCTTTTAATAGGTCAATTGGGTCATAAAATTGTGTCTTAAAAATCAATTTGTGTTAAACAGTTCTCTAAATAATTTATTATTTGTAAAATATTAAAGTATTGGATAGTGTACTAATTGGATTTATGTTTAAATAACATAGTATTTAAAAAATATTAGCTTATCAAGTTTAAGTCATGCACTGTTAAAGTAACAAAAATTCTGTATCAAGTGTTTTATTGAAACTTAAACCACTCACAATAACTATGAAATTCATACCAAAAATAATTGTATATCTGTGGAAAGAATGGCTGGATGTATGGACATTAAGAGAAAATATATTTCTAAAATTATTAATTGAGAGAAATATAATATTGGTTATATTAATATTTTGGATATTATGGAGACAATTAGAGAAAACAATTTGTGGAAAAGTAAATGTAAATGCATTGTATTGTAAAGAAAGATAGCCATATGTAAAAAAATAAAGCTATATGGTAAAGATTTTTAAGTCTCAATATTTTGAAAAAATAAATATAGTTTTTAAAAAAGAGTTGCAGTGAACATTTTTAAGGAAAATATTCTTATTAAGAATTTATTCTGAATTTTTATTAAAAATGATGGAGAAATGAAGATTAATATTACTGCCAATATATTTTATAAGAGGAACTGTCAATATTAGAGGAGACCACATTTATTTAATAATATTTAAAAAAAAACAATATTGGAAATTATTATTTGGAAAAACAAAAATCCTTGGATAATTAAAATTATCCTGATGTAATAACTGTATGCCAACTTTAGTGAATTATGAAATGCTCATTTCCATGGAACAAAAATATGCAATTTTTGTATAAATATGCCTGAACTGACATAGCTATAATAGATGCATCAGAAATCCTATACAGGATCCTATATAACAGGGAAAATTCTAGAGGATTATTTTTTAACTTTATAAATTGATATCATCATTAATCATCATTATTCTGAAAGATATAGACAAATGACTATAATTTTATAAACTTTCAAGCAAAAATTAATGATAATTTTTATAGCTGAATCCAGATTTCAAAAGTCAACTTCTTTTCATTTTTCTTTTTCATCATTTTTTTAATCATTTCAATACATTTTGCATCAGGGGAGAGGAGTTTTGTTCTCAAGTGTTAGACAATGGTTGTCATAGCAATGTACGGTGGGGGAGTGAGCATTTATTAAGACTTATAATGGAAATATCAGAAGAAAAAAACTTTCTTTTTTAAATTACTTTATGATGGATTGAAAATTTACGTAAATATGTTTTAATTATTTTATGTACTAATAATATTATTATTTTTATATTATGGTAAGCAGGAAAATTATATACAAAATATTTACTAACATAGCCTAATAATTATCGTAAAGAATATTTAATTTTCTGTAAAGTTTTTTTTAATATTTTTTGAGTATGATAGTTTGCTGAATACATGCTCAAATATTATGTAATATTTTATGAAAGGTGGACTGGAAAACATCTAAAAGTCACATGGGTAAAATTTATCAAATATTTTTAATGATGTATTTGTTTTTTTTTCTTTAGATTGCTTGGAGTATTTTATAGTATTATTATATGAATGTATGGGTACATGTGAGTGCATTAAACTCGCATAGGAATTGTCATTATTATTGTAAAATATGAGGTAGATTATAAAAGAAAATATGCATACTTTTTTATTTTATATTACTGACGTAATATGATTCAATGATGAATATAATTTATAAGATTCTTTAGTAAAGAAACCATATTACTTTAAAAATGTCTAAAGTATTAATTAAATGCATTGATACAGAATTATTTGTGTTTTATTGAGGAATTTTGAAAATGAAATAACCTTTTCTTGTTGAATAGTCTAGACTATTGCATTTATATGTAAATCTTATTTATTGTTTTAGAAATATGTTTGATAATTTTGGTGATGTAGATTGATAAATCTGCTATAACATTTTAAAATGGTAGTGACTTGGAAGTATGCACAGAAACCAAAGTGATGCTCATATGTAGGATTTATGGGGAATAGAAATAGTTTTATTATCTTAGTAATTATGCAGGTACAGATAATGAAGCCCTGTAAGTTGTGTATTTCCATAGACAGTGTTTTCCTTTGTATTCAGTATTAATGTTCCAAAAAGCTGAATAAATAGCCTGAACATTATTTTATAGGGAAGGTATTAGACAGAGAAGTCATGCCTCTTTTCTTTATAGGGACTGTTACCATGTTGACTATCTAATATGTTTATACTATTGGGTTAATACTCTAGTTAGTTCTTCATATCTACTCATCTGTTCGCTATCGTAATTTCTAAGTATAGTATCGTACACAACTGTATTTTGAAGGAGAATAATAAATATTTTTTTTTGGAATTGTAAGATTGTTATTTTAGAAGAGGATAAGATAGGTTTTTCTTGCTTTGATTTTGTGTTGAGATCAAAATACAAATGAGATTGAAAGTAAACTTAAATATGAGGATAAAGAATCATAAATATATCTGTATTTTATTAAACTGTTTTTAAAAAAATGTATAAGTGATAATAAAATTATTCACGAGACTTTTTGAAAAAGATTTTGAACATTTTTATCATACATGTAATGCATATTTTTAAAAAACAATACATCCAGAGAAACAACATAAAATATAACAAGTATTTATATTTTATAAATATGATTTTTATGTTTAGAATACGCATAAACACACACATAAAATTTTATATTAAATTAATGCCAATCAAGGTGTATACAAAATATGTTAATCATATTATTTTAGTTAAGTCCACGTATTTAGTAACGAACTGAAATAAATATTTTTTTTTTTTATAATAACAGCACTATCATAAGAAAAGTTATTTGATTAAATGAGTATAAATCGATAGACATACATTGAAATAAGTGATACTTCAGTAGTTTATGTTTATGTTTTTATAATTTGTGTATGCTTATGGAAAACATATTATAATATAATTCAATTGGTAGAGAATATAGTATAAGCTATAATTGTATCCGTGAATATTATTAGTGACATTATGGTGATTGTAGTAAAGAAATACAAAAAGTTCTATGTCAGGTTGAAGGCTTAGGTACTTTTAGATTTTATTATTTTATTTTTATTTGAAATGAAGAAGTATATAATTGATTCAAGATTTTAATTGTAAATAGTGTACATAGTTTTTTTTTTTTTTTTGCTAAAAGTGTTATAATACAATTTTGTTAAACTTCTTTTATAAATTTAGTGTTACTTTGAATTTTTCACACCACATACACGTGATTTTTCAGATATATTGAACAAAATATAATATTTGCACAATACAAATAGGATTATTTATTTGAGAAATTACAGTATTTCATAATATAATATATTTGAGAAATATCATTCTTACATTATTATTAGGTTGGATTAACTTTAATAATTTAAAATGGCATAATAAGTGTATATTTACCGGTCTAATATAATCTGAATAACTTGTGTGTTTCCGAGTGCACTCGCAAAACGATTCTGGGGATCCTACCTAGGCAAATATTGCGTCAATCGCTTCGACTTAACATTTCATTCCTTTAGTCCCTCTAAAATGGCATATTCAATCTACTGTTCTTTCTTCTTTTGGCTTAATTCCGGAATGGCAGATGATCTACACTTGATTCAAACAGCTTCAGTTATGAAGGCAATCGGAGATGTTGACTATGGTATATATTTACATGGCATAGGTAAAATGGCTAGAGTCTGAACACTGACCAGGCATGATGGTGATTCTACCTCATGCAATCCATGAGGTCACTTATATATTTAGTTCAGTTCGCACAATTTACTTCTTCAACTTTCTACTTTTCAGCTAATGTAACAGCTTCTCCTAATAAATTTTCTTCAATAAAAATTTAGAATATCTGCACTTCTTACACATCAGACTAGCAGAGCTCAACTGTCCGTTTTTTCAAATTGATTAATCAATCCCAGTTGCCTTTCTCCTTATCGCTGGTATTCCTTTGTTCTCAAAAATAGATTTTCTTATAAAAATGTCAACAAAAGGAAAACCACTTAGCGATCTTAGACTTTTCCTTATCTATTTCTTTTTTTTCTTAAATTCCTGAACTTTTAATTACAAATCCTTTTGTTGACTTTAACCAACAAAAGAGATCGAAAATAGTTCAATAACTAATGGCATTCCATGTTCATTTTTCTTAATCAAAATTATTTCTGAAAAATCCATTTAAATAAAACAAACACACAAAAAAATATATCCATTCAAGCAGTTGGATATTGCTTTCTTTATTTTTCTTTCTTTTTATTGAACAATGAGATCCATTTGGCCAATTAATTCAGGAAGTTTATACTCACAAAAGAAACTTTTCTTTTACTTGCTTTAAAATGTTCTAAATTTTTACTTTCTTGTTCTCAACAATAACATTTACCTACATATACGTATGCCACTTATAATATATGCCTACAGCCCTCATTCCAGCAAATACACATGCGCTTGATCTGTGAGACTTTTACAAATAATTATATAATACTAATAATATATAAAAAAATAAAAAAAATATCTACAACTACATTTTCGTTTCTTTTTTGTAACAGGGTTTGAACCCAGTTCCTGTTATAATATATATAATTATTTTCATATAATTTCTTAATAATATCCACTAAAGCTTCATCCATTCCCAAATTTGCTAACCTTATCCATAATCTATTTCTATTTACTCTATCATATGCCTTCTGTATATCCATAAACCTCATATATAACAGTTTACCTGAATTCCTACTCATATCCATATGTTGTGTAATGACAAATAAATTATCTCCTATACACCTATCTATACTAAAACCTCCTTGAATTTCCCCCACTACATTATTACATTCCATCCATTTTACAACTCTTCTGGCCATCATATATGAGAAAACATTATATAAAACTGATGTTACTGCTATTGGTCTATAATTATTTAACTTTCTATGATCCTTACCCTTTCTTTTAAATAATAATCTTACTCTTGTATTACTCCAACTACTGGGAATAACTCTATTATGTGCCATCTTGTTAAAACAGAATAATAACTTTACTTTTGCCCTATATCCTAAGTTCATTACCATCTCTGCTGGCCATCCATCTAAACCTTTTGGCTTTTCACTTTTCAATTTCTTCTCTACCTAATTTAGTTCATTTTCTGTAAACCTAATATTTCCATTATTATATGGTTTCATGCTTTCTATCACTCTATCCTTCACATCTAACATCTTTTCTATATTCATTACATATCTATTTAAGATTCTCTCTAAATCTTCTCTGGAGCTACACTCTATTCCCTCATCATTTAGTAATAATATCTCCCCCACCCCGCCTACATTTCTCCTTTTAATATAATTCCAAATTTTTTTACTTCCATCTCTTCCACTTTTATTAATATCCTCCAACAATTTACTATTCAATTTTATTCTCCATCTATAATTATCTATTTTAACCAACTTCTTCTTTTCTAAGTACTTTTCCCATTTAGCATTAATATCTTTTTTACTTTTCTTGTTATTAATAGCACACTTATATTTTCTACATGCTTCTTTCCTCTCTTTTACACTTTTACTAATTCTCATTTTTATTACTTTTATTCTTCTGAATATTCTCACCTAAAACCCTATTTGCTACTTTTTCTACTTATTTACACCAGTACATATACTAACTCTTTCATGATTTCTTCAACTTGTATTTTATACTCTTCCAACTTATTCTTATCATTCACTCTCTATCCACATCTTTCACTACTATTTCTACTTTTATTTCTATTCTCCATGACATTTCTAACCATTTTAATTACAATAAAGTTATGATCACTAGTGCATACTTTTTTTCATTATCAAACACCTTAATTTTTCATATTTTATTCATTCCCTCTTTCTCTACCAATACATAATCTATTGTGTGAAATATATTATTTCTAAACAATATGTATTGTTCCTCATAAATATTTAATAAATTCCCAATATTCAAATTCACTTTCTGCCAAAATTTCTTCAAATGTTGTCCATTTTTATTATCTACATCATCAATTTCTTGAATATGTCCATTCATGTCCTTTATAACCATTATTCACTTCTCCTTTTCTTTAAAACTTTGTATACCCTTAACTAGACATTCATATATATTACTGTTCCACTCCATTATAATTTGATTATCTCCAGTGGCTATATAAACTATAGCCACCATCCATTCTTGTCTACACAACCTTATTTCAAACTACAAATGTTCTTGACATTTAACAATATTTAAATATTTTTTTGATATAACACCTATATCACCATCCCATTTCTCTTTTTCTTTTCTATTTATACCCTGCCATACCAACTGTTCGAAAAAAGTTTCAACTTCTTCTCTTAGATGTGTTTCCACTACTGCTAATATCTCAAACTCTTCATTTTCAATTGTTTTATTTAATTCCATCCACTTTTCTGGTCTCCTATCACCTTGCATATTCAAAAACCCAATTTTAACAATTTTTTCTTTCCTAACTACTCTTTTATAAATTCTTTTATTGTTTTCTTTTCCATTAGATTTATAAATAACTTTCTTACCATTAATTTTACAAACCCATTCCTTTTCCAAATCTATATTTATATCTAAATCATATTCCTTTTGCTTATTTCTTATATTCTATCCATTCTTTTTATTTTTAATAACATTACAATTTTAAATCCCACCCCCATTTATAAGTTTCCCGAAAAATATTTTTTATAAATCAGACTCCCTACTACTTCACTTCTTTGTTTTTCTAAATGCAACCCATCTTTATTATACAACTTCCCCTTTCCAATAAAATAATCCCACACATCCACAAATATAACATTATTTGGCTCACACATTTTTTTCAATCTCTCATTTATAGAACATGCCATATCTAAGAAATACCTCTTGTCAAATTTTGGTAATAATCCAACTACTCCTACTCTTCGTTTAATCATATTCAAATTCCAATTCAATTCTACATACTCATCCATTATTCTCTATGATGATTCTGATAAATTATTAGTCCCCACCATAAGATACACATCTCTACTACCTTCCTTTTTACTTTGTCTGCTACATCCTTAATTCTAGCTCCAGGAAAACATACTCTTGGATACCTGCTTCTATTTTTCCTTGCAATTATATCCCCACATTCTCTAATTTGTGAATCTTTTATCAATACTGTTTTATAAGCTACTTTCTCTACTCCATCCATAACATTTTCTAATATCTTCTTGTTCTCCTTATCTATTTCTTCCTTATCATTCCTACTCAATAATTTCTTTATCTCCTCACATTTTATCTCTAATGTTTTTAATTTTACTTCTACATCATTCACTTCTACCTCTATCTTATTTATTCTTTAACTAATCATCTCCATTGTGCTATTACTTTCTCCACCCATATTTCCTGACACTCCACTAAAACCATACTCTACCCTATCTTCCTTAATTACATTTTGCTCTCTTTTCACTGTCTTTCTCTTTAGACTATCTACACTTAAAAACCACTTTCTCACCTCTTTTAGCACATTTATAAACTTATTACATACTTCCTAGTATTATTTAAACATTTCAAGTAATAAACCTCATCACATACAATACATTCTACCACAGCACACCTAATTTCTGTTTTCCTATTATATATGCATTGTGGAATACAAATGCAATCCATATTCTTTATTTTACATATTTTTTAACTTTATATTTTTTTTTAAGTAAATTTTTTTTAAATTTAAAAAAAATCTTTAAATAACAAATTTACTAAAAACTAATCAACAAAATAACTTTTTAAAAAAAAATTATATGTATAAAATAACAATATATAAATAATAAAACAAAAAATCACTTTTTTTATAATTTCTATATATATAAATAACAAACTGAAAGAACTTTAAAACAAATAAAAACAAATAAAAGACACAATTTTCAATCTTTCAAATACTCTTAACCACTACATACACAATAATAATTAATATTAATAAATATTAGTGCTCCCAGACACAAATATTAAGATAAAAAATACTTGTCTTATATTTATTGTCTTAGTTGTATAGCCAGTAATGAACAATAATAATAATAAAATTTAAATAATAGTAAATTATTTAAATAATCTATTTAATTAACAATTGAACTACCCTCTAGCTGCCAAGTTCGATAACTTTTGTACAATAAGAGAATGGATCCACCTCTTAATGGCTTTTAGACCTTTTCTATGTAAGCCATCCAGAACAAAAAAAATTCACACGTCATTATATTTATTCATTACTAAAATATTATTTATCATTACATATATAATATGTGTTAATTTATTATAGAATTTTAAGAAGTGAGTGAAAGATCTCCATTCTATACATTTAATATCAGTTATTTAAAGATCAATTTGCATTAAAAGATACAGAGATTGATTTAAATTGGCACTCTAGCTGTTATTGTTCTGAATGGTTGTACATAAAAACATCTAAAAGACAGTAAGAGGTGGGTCCATTCTCTAATTGTAAAAAGTTATCGAACTTCGCAACTAGAGGGCAGTTCAATTATTATTTAAATAGATTTGGTAAAATTTTCATGTCATTATATATATATGCAACAATTTTAATGCATTGTTAATAATTTTTTGAGTTATTTTTTATTAAGCCATTTAGTTTGTATTTGCTACTCAGACTTATTCTAAATATAATACTTTTACCATCCAATATGCTTGTATTATCCACAACCCTGAGAAACATTTCAATCCACTAGGAGACATGTTGAAAGGGCAGTAGTAATTTGTAAATAGTGATGATGAAGTGTTAATGAGTTTTCTAAAAGTTAACTTTCTCTTTAGTAGGTTTTGTGCCTTAAAGGTTCATTTTTTAATGTAAACTGAAAAACAAATAAAATACTTTTGGGAGGACTTATACTTAGGTCATAATTCATCATCATCATCACCACATTGGTTAATATTATTATATATTTGAATTGAATCATTTTATTCAAATTTTATTGACTATTCAATGTTCATCATATAAACATTTATTTAAATCAAAATTTGCCATTTGTATATCTTTGGATCCTGCTTCAAACCTGTTTACTATTGTATATTCATCGTTAGAAAATCTTGGCTGTAAATTTAAGTTCATTTAATAATTACAGTTATCATTTATTAAATAATTCACACACACACACATATATATATATATATTCTAATGTTAATCACTATATTCATTTGCCTAAAAAGATTGAAGCAATCGACCTGATCCTCAGATTGAGCTTCACAGCCCACTCAGAATCTCCCACCCCCAAACCATATTCAAACTCCATCCTTATGCAATTATACATATTTATTAATATATTTTGTAGCTTAACTAATAAAATGATAACTGATGTAGATATATATATAGATATCTTAATCTAACTAATTTTAATAAATAACTATTTGATTTTATTTTAATTCATATGCATGCATAATGGATGTGTATATATTATAGGTGAGGGGAGATTACTTTCAAAATGTTTATAGAAGAAAAATGTATATTATTAGTGTATATTTTTAAAATTATATTTAATATATTATTTATTTTAATCATGGTGGTCAGAAGAATTAAAGATGACGCAATCCTTATAAGAAGATTCTCAAATGTAATTAAGACAATTTATCGGAAAGTCATGTAGTCCATTTAAAACATATAATAATTTTATAGAATAATGTAACAATCCATTAGTGAAATTTTATCCACTTCAATTTTTTTTTAAAATTATAGATCATTATTTAAAACAATCATTCGAGAAATTTGTAACAGGATTGCATTGTCTTTAAAACTTACTCAAACAAAAGGTGCATCTAGGCAACAAATTCTAGATCCACTAAGTACATAAAGTGATTCAGGTCTAGCAGCTAAGTGCTTTCCAATATCAATGGAAAAATTGTATAAATACTGCTAGATTTGAATCCAGAAAAGATATGCATAATACTTAAACAGCAATGGCAGATCTAATCCATACTTGTGGTAACAACAATACAATGTATTGTGAGTAGAGAAAATTTCACCTTTCTCTCCATTCAAACATGTTCTTTCCTGCAATCATCCCTCTGGATCCCATTACCCATTTACTTCAATATGATTAGAGACTGAATAATTAAATGCTACATGTCTGACTGACCAAATCTAGATCTAGTTTACCATTTCCAATGGACAATGAATCATCAAGAATTGCCACTAATTTTACAAAGGTAAAAGAACTTTAGCCATTGCCTAATGTCTAAACTTCTAAATTCAGCCTTCCATAATTATTTTCTAATCACCCTGTCTATATTTAGGATATCATTCTATTAGATAATTAATATTGTGTTAAAATGATTTATAATTTACTTACCACTAGTTTTTACATGACTCTATATAACTTTAATTTCTTTTTATTATTGACCCTCTATTAAATAAGTCTGTTTTCTTTTACTTTCATGTGGCAATAATATTTTTTCACTTTTATTATCGTGTTTTATATATTTATATTTTTAAATATGCCAATAATCCCTCAAATTTGCCAACATGTAATTTTCCTTTTATTTCCCCATATCTACTTTATGGGATAACTGGATTAATTGTAATTAAAACAAGTCTTATTTTTATCTGAGCAAATGCTTGTGAATTTGGGGGAAAACACATTAATTATCTAATGTCATTGTAAAAAAACACAGTATAAATCTGTTTTTCTAAGAAATGTTTTTTTTTTTTCATTTAAATAATAAGTGCTAATCTTAAACTGGATTTTGATTATATGAAATTCTGTTATTTTTGAAATTAATAACCTCCACCCCATTTGTATATGTTTAAATTATGTTTAGTACAATATACAGCATTTATAACCGTTCTTATATTTATTTAACATTGTGGGAAGTTTATAGATCAATTAAAGTAAGTGGGAAGGGGATTTTCTATTCTAATAATTATGTATGTTGGTAATAAGGTTAAATAATCCATTACTGTTTAGTATTTAAGTCATACTATTACATTGGACATTCCCAATTTCATTCATCCTTAGTGTTAAAATATTATATATTTCTCATTTAAGCATTGTATGCAAATAGGCCTCCATGTTCAAATACACCTAAGTGTGTCTTCATGCTTCGTTCCCCGGGATTTTCAGTTATCTGGATTCAGTATATTCATCCAAGTCCAAGAACACGGCTGGCAAATCCCCCCATGGGACTTATTTTGTTGTATGAGCTATTGACATATGGTTCACTCAGGGAAATACCTGGCCTATTGTTATTAATAGTCAACACCTTCATTCTGTGAACCGAATCTGCCAAAGTAGAAGAGTTCGGCCACCATTCTTTGTCCTTAAATTTGGAAGCACATTTTTCAGATCCGGGATTGGATCATCTAATTCCACCATCATGCATACAGTGCTCTCTTAAAGTTCTCACCATAACTCAAACTTATGAATGTCCATAAACCATAATTTTATGATTTGACTAAACAGATCTATTTATTTTATTTATTGATATTTTCATATGAGTGTTTTTTGCGACGCCATTATATATGCATGTTAACAAGCTATCCCACACACGTTTCTCACTCAATAAAACTGAGATCCTTTCACTGATTAATAAAATATATTTTTTGTAATAAAGTTAATATTTCAGTCATAAAATAATCTTTGTAAGCTAAATCGGTTAAGTGCTACATAGTGTTCTTTCTGGGGTTGGATTTGGTATCTCACAAAAAAAGTTCCTCATAGCGCTAAATTAATTGTTCATTGGTATATTTATCAGTTATTGGCATATGAGCTAGATGCAGTAATAAATCAAATAAAGTAATCAATCAAATCTGCCATGTTATAAACAAATATTATATGATTTACCTGTTACTGTCTAAATGTCATTCAAATTATATGTACGTTAAAAGGCCAATGATTAATAAAATAATAAAAAAGTATTTATTCATATTTCTTTAAATTAATAAATCTTATATATATATCATAAACGTGCGGAATTATTGTTTTCTTTTATTTAAATATTAATATCTTAGTTATTAAATTATGCTCATCTTGACTAGATGATCTCCCGCTAATCTTATAGATATAATTAATATAAAAAGTCACGAGCTTTAAATGAGTCAAACTTATATTTGATGCTAAAATATTCCATTATATAGATTTAAACTAGTCTTTTTATGTCTCTGCTTTGCCGGTGGAGAGAGATAAATTAGATTGGTATCGGAATTGTTGCTCATAAGTAGGTAGATCTGGAAAATAGGCAAATAGGGCAGAGTTCATGAGTGTTCCTGACTTATGTATCTTGTACATGATTGGACTCTAGATACTTTTGTCTACATGCTAGTTCTTGTTATATGAACAGACAAAACCGACCGGTAAGAAATCGGGAAAAGTCTCTACAACACCTTTGAATGAGCACTTCATTGACAGATATTGTTAGCCAAAATATTTGTCCTATACTAATTTTAATACTAGTCAGTCATATCTATTTTGTAAAAATCTCCACAAGGAATAGTTTTTTTCTTTATTAAAGTGTAGTTACAATTTGATCACTAAAGTGAATATTCTATAAACAGTTTTCATATTAAGGTGAATAACAATACACATATATTAAAAAATGATAAATCATCATCAATGTTATGTAAATGTTGTACAATTGTAAATTAAACTTCCAAATATACATAGAAAAATATTGAAAGATGATAACATTTGAGAGAGTATGATAATTTTGGATGAAATATATATTTACATCTTTTATCTCCCTTCTATGTTTTGCACTAGTGTATTGCTCACAATCTGTGGAGCTCAACAGCTGTGAATTGTGATATTACTCTGTCACTTATAGAGCGCTTTTTTTTTTTACAAACCTGACAATAATTAGATTATTATTATTATTTATCTAATAGTTAAATTATTTATCTAGTTCATTCAGGGCGTGGATTTTCTTGAAACAGAAGTCAGTCAAATCTAGTTTATTAAGAAAATCATATCTATGAAATACTATGGTAATTTCAGACAAGTATTTATATCTTATTAAATAAAAAATAGGGGACATTTTGCGATTTGACATATTAATTGTTGTAAAATTAAAAAATCATGACACTATTTTTTTACTTTTCAATTAGTAATTGCAATTTTATGCCTACATGGTTATTGCATTGGTATAATAGTAATCCTGGACTTCAAGATACATTGATCTTAGCACAATTCTATCGCTCCTAAAGCTAGAACTTTTTATGAATTCCTGATTAGTCATTTCATATTTACCCCCCCCCTCATAGTTTATAGCTTATATCAGGGTTATTTGGAAATTAAAAGTTAAGTATATTTTTAGCATTTATATATTAGACAAAAGCCGAAAAATCAAATCATTTTTATTTATGAAGAATTCAGGTATACATATTTAATATTTTCCGTTCTATATATTTTAAGTGATTCTCGATTAATTTCTTTTTTTGTTTAATAATTAATGAGACAACTTAGTTTAAGAAAGTAATTAATGTACAATAGAGTTTAAAAATTCATTTATTATTTATAATAATTTTTTATTTTATAAAACTAGCATCCCTACTATCGCATTTTACACGCATATGCTCGAGGTTATAGCCTCAGTAAATATTATTTATTATTTATAATAATTTTTATTTTCTAAAACTAACATAATTTTTTTATTCAGAAATCAATAGTATTTTCTTGAAAAGCGTATAACAATAATAAGCAAAAACATGTATAATGCTTGTTACAACACTAGCGATAATGATTTACTTTTTACACCATTGCATACTACAATATTTATTATTAAAACTTTAGGCTTTCCACTTTGGGCATTCGGATTTATAGGTAACCTTTTATGCATATTAGTATTTACAAAGATGGAGTTGGATAAGCTGATGAAGAAGTTGTTTATTCTTTCATCGGTTTGCGATTTTGTATTTGTGAATTTACCATTGCCTCTTGCCTATTATATTTATCAACTTCATGAAAATCCCCAGAAAGTCCTAATGTTTTATCTCTCTAAAATGATGACCTGCCTACTGGCAACTTTTGCTGCGTTTATTTTTATTTTGATAATGATAATAACGTCATTCAGATTTTTATCTATATATTATCCTTTACATTATAAATTATGGATTAATTCGCCTCGAATTAATAAAATATTATTATTTTTTATTATTTTATCTTTTTTAGTGAACCTTCATTTCAAAGATTGCTTGAAACTGACAATCTTTTGTTATCAGAGGTCTGAATTATGGATTCTTACATTCGATACGAAAATTCTTTATTCAGTAAATACAATAGTTTTTAGCATATTGCACGGTTTTTGTTTTTGTTGCATTCCTTTGCAAACATCCTTTATTTTAAATTTTATGATAATTATTAAATATTACAGGATTAAGAAAAAAAGGAGGGAAATACAAAATATCCAAAGAGTGAATAATTTTAAAGAAATGAAATACTTGTTTATTTTACTCAATTCAATGCTCGGAATTCATTTTGCTGGTACGGTAGTAACAGGGGTGACAGTTTTTCACTTTTTTGTTGACCACTATCTTTTTCCATCGCCTATTAAACTTTACAATTTTTTTTACTACTTTATGGTCGCCATGATTATAGAATACGGAAGTTATACATTACCTTTCGTTATTTATTTTTTAGCTCATAAAGAATTCCGAACTGTATCATTGGCTTTGTTTTATATCAAATAGAAAACAATGTCAAACAATTCAAATAAGTTACAACATATAATATTAATATACAGTCAAACAGAATCTAGTTAAATGTAGGTTATTAACGCTCTTTTTATTTTGATATAATCTGACAGTAAATAAATTGAAAGTTATTAAAAAATATATAATATGCAGACTAACAAAGACGCCACCGTTCATTATAATATTTATCCATTGTTCCAAACTAGCAGTATAGATGTATATCTTAACCAATTAGGCAATTTATTTCTAATACATTATTACAATTAGAGTTATCAATATTTTCATATCATAAATATATCTTAATATGTTTTAAGAAATATATTTGCTATATTTGTTTGACTACTTCTATCCCTTTCTAAGCAGAAAAAAAGATCGGTTCTATATTAATACATTTCTATGTTATAGTCATTGAACATATATATTGCAACCTCGGGAAAGAGAGAAAAAATTTATTGTATCCCATCAAAAACGTAAAATATCCCTAACATAATTGAATAAGGAAAGACTCTTATATTATATAAATCATACTAATGGTATGGTGAGGGTCTTTGCTCAGTGGCGGTTACATATAATTTTTAAATGGATACTCCAGAGATATCTATTAAGATAAAGGGAAATTTTTAAAGCAATAATAAAAATTCATATTATACAATAAGTAATTAGAACAAACTAGAAAGATGAAAACTTCCCTCTGGATTATAAAACACTTTTAAAATCTAAATTCTCCTCCATCAAAATATATTCTCTGAGTAAAAAATAATTTCACTTAAAGTAACATCTATGAATCTTCATTTCAAATATCTTAAATAATCTAATAATAATCTAGGCTATTCTACTCTTATAGAGTATAAATTCAATGTACTTTTCTAATAGTACAGGGGATAACAAAGGATTTGTTTTACCACATCCATGATCATAATCTAAATGAGTAATTGACCAATTAATGTAAAATAAATAATGATCTCAGGGTTTTTTGTAACTTTTTAAAAATTGTACTTTGACATGGTGTTGCTAAATAAATGACACATCCTGGCAGAGCATAGGAGACATATACTTTTCTTATAAGCTAATTCCTTTCTAATGTCTTGTAACAATAAGAATAAGTACCCAAAGTAATATTTAAGCTGTTACTTAATTTCTACCCTATCTCTCTATCTATATAATTATTTATATATGTCCTGATTATTTGTTTCTATCTATCCATCCATCTATCTATATATCTATCTATATGTGTGTCTGACTATCTATATATCTATCTCTCTATCTATCTACCTATCTATCTATCTATCTATCTATCTATCTATCTATCTATCTATCTATCTATCTATCTATCTATCTATCTATCTATCTATCTATCTATCTATCTATCTATCTATCTATCTGTCTGTCTGAATGTCTGTCTATCTATTTATCTATCTCTCTGTCAGTCTATCTATCTATATCCATCTATCTATCTATGCATCTATATATCTGACTGTTTATCTCTATGAATATATGTATGTCTATCTCTCTATCAGTCAATTAGTCAATCTATCATTCTTTTCTTCTATCCATCTGTTTCACTATCTTTCTATATATCTATGTAATTATTTGTCTATATGTTTGCCTATCTACCTATTTATCAATAATTCCATCTATATATCTCTTTTTATCTCTTTCTTTATTTGTATGTGTCTGTCTATTTGTCTATCTATATGTTTACCAATGAATCGATTAATTAATCTGTATCTATACATATTTATCTAGCTTTTTATTTATTTATTTAACTATTTTTTGCTATATAAAACTATCTGCCTATCTATCCACTTTTTTATCATCTATCTTTCTTGTTATGTAGTACCTATCTGCCTATACTACTTTCAATTTATCTATATATCTACCTCCTCACTTAATTACTTCATTATCTCCTTTCTAATTATTTACCCACATATCTGTCTGTTTATATCTTTCTCTATATATTTATGTCTGATATATATATATATATATATATATATATATATATATATATATATATATATATATATATATATATATATATATATATATATATATATAACAAGTTACAAATTGTGCAACTTGTCTTTCAGCTTGCGATAAAATATTCACTAGATAGAGCTTAGCTTTATCATTAAAGCTAAATCTTCAGCTACATAATTGTTTAATATATTAAAAAAAATTAAAATAAGTTAATTTCTATAGTAAGCCAATTTGTTAGGGCATGACACTCAAATGCTAATGCCTTCTATAAGTTATTGTGAAGAGCTTCAATACATTAAAACTTATTTTTAAATATCTTATTGTAATGTTTCAAACTCATTTGTAATTGTAGACAACTTTTAATTAGGTACTTTAGGAATATTATTATCATAAATATTAATAAATTAATAGTAGACCAATATTGATGGTCAAAACTATTTTAATAAAGGTACTAGTGTATAAAAATCAATGTTAGAGTTAATCTTCAAAGGTAAGTTTGAATCTTTAATGCTCATTATTAGCTTTTAAAGTACTTGCTTTTATAAATGCATTTTATTTAAGTTGTTTCTTAATAAAAGTATATTTTTCTTAATGTCTGTTGAAAAAAAATTAGATCAACTAAATAAGTTTTAGTTAGTTAATTAAAGAAAAAAAATTAATAGTAAAAGCTATTAATTTTAAATAAAAGCAAGCAGTAGTAAAAATGTGTGTGTGTTTGGATAATAAATTTCAATTTTAATTATTTGTTGTAATGTTAGTTATCCTTAAATATTTATTTTAAAAACCATTATTTAATATCTTTTCTTATTAAATACTGTATAAGAGTGTTTTGAAAAATGTAAATTCATCTTTTATTTAAAAATAATGTAATTTATTATACAATATTTTGTTTAATTTGTATTGTAATAATTTTTAGTTTTATAAATAATTGTGTTAAAATGTAATATTTTTGAGTGAAATCTAGATAATTATATAAGTATATTTTAGTGGTGTTTCCCAGGATAGAAGTTAATATTTAAACTTTAATGAATTATAGTCAAGGAAGGGCTTGATCTAAGTGTCAATTTCATCCAATAGAATCATCCACATGATCAGCAATATAAATATATGGTTAGTTTCATGGAATTGTTTGCTTATTACTTGTTACTTTAATACTTTCTACTTGAATTGTGCAATTTTACTGGAAAATTTATTGTTTATAACAAGTTTTTATTTTGTTTAAAGTTAAACATGTATTGCTATCTAATTTTCTCCCTCTGAAGTTCTATGTTTTGAAATTACTAAAAGAACTTTAAAATCTACATATTCAAAAACATTTAATACTATCGGTTGCATGTTTTATATACTCAAATATGAATAATGTTATAGACTTTATCCCTATTGCTGGTATTTCAAACCAGTTGTTAATAGTGTAAAAATGTTTTTATTCATAATAATATGCTGAAAACTTTTTTAAAAGACTTTAAAACATTTGAATATTCTTCAGCAACATGTGCTTAAAAAAGTTTTTAATTTTTTAAAAAAATGCTTTTCTTTGGAATTGTTCAACTTTTGCATGAATAGATCATTTAATTTCATAAAAAGGAACATAGTTAATGATAATGGAAATTTTATAAATTTCTTACCTGAATATTAAAATAGTGCTTATTTGATAATCATTAGTATAGCAGCAGAACGACATTGGAACCCAAATTCCTCAACTAGCTAATAAAGGTGAACCTAAATGAAATGCATACCAACTGGTTCCATCATTACAAAAAAGGTATAAGAAACATAGATCCCACTTGTCCAAACTACTTAACACATAAATAAACATTTGAACACTTTATGCTTTCTTCCACAGGATTGGGAAGGATTAAACTTATAATATCACAAAATAGTATTATTGAATACTATAAGATTCTATCAATCAAAGAGTATATTAAGAAAAGAAACTTCCTCACCATTAGGATTGCAATCTTTGTTACATATTACATGTTGGTGACATGATGTAAATTAAAGTTTAGCATTCCCCAGCTGGAAGCAAGCTCTTTCTTCTTTAGAACTCTTTCAAAACTCCAAAAGAAAGACAAAATGCTCTCCTAAGTGTATTTACATAAATATACATGGAAACTCTTCAAAATACCTTGCCTACAAAATGACTCAAATCCTAATGAATGGTGAAATATATAAATCTCAGAGAGACACTCAAATATCTGATTAACATCTAAACATAAATTCAAATATCTTCAACACACACTAATTTATCTCTGACCTATGATCTGACTAAACAAACATATCAGTTATCATTTCAATATATACACACTCTTGGAGAACTTATAACATTATATACATTTATAACTATCATACAAAACTTTGGTATATACCTATTATCAATAAATCTAATTTTTTAAAAAATAGAAATTACTTACTTGCAAAGAAGTCAGTTTTATATTTATTATTATATTTAATATTGTTGTGAAAATTTATTACATGACTATGTACTTGTTAAAATAATATTCTAAAATATTAATGGAATATTTGTTGGAAATGTCATGATTACATTAAAGTTATTGTTTGACCTAAATAACAGAAACAAATCATATTCTCTATGACTGAAATGCAAATATTCTAGAATTATCACTTTTTATTCAAAATTATTCTGCACTTAGTATGTTTTATTACAAATCTCTTCTACTATATTTTGTCTTAGTTTTTAAATATTTTACTCAATAATGGACTATTGTTTTTACCAATGAAATAAATGCTTCTTATATTTTATCTTCAATCTGTGGTTTAAAACGAGTTCATAAGAAATTATAAATTCAAATAAAATGTTATAGATGCATCAGTATTTTTGTGCTTTATTTGAAATATTCTTTGTGAAATTTGAATGACCATTAATGTATTTTGTGCTCATGTTCACCAAGAAACCTATTGATTACTAAAAATATTTGAATGCTGTACCAGTAATTTGTTTTCTGTATTTTAACAAGTAAAGAAATTGTTAGCATTTGCAGAATAATAATTACAGAGACTCTATCCTGTTGAATAGTAGAATATCCAGGATGAAGAACTTTTATTTATTTATTTTTGGTAAACTGGGTATAATTTAAAGTTTTAGTATTATGCTATTGTAATTTACCATATATTTTATTTATTTTATTCATTTTGGCTGATATGATTTTAAAAATAAATTATAAGCTATATTATACAGAAGTTCACAGAATATTTACCTGTTATAACATTATATTCTTAAATGTTAGTTTTCTTTTTGTATGATGTATTTATTCATTTGAATGTATATGTTTATAATGAAGAAGGTGAAGATGGTTTATATTTTTATTGCTTATTTACAGACATGCTTTTCTTAAAACAGATTTTGCAAATAATTTTTACATTATTGATTTTATACATCAGTTAATTAATGTACTATTTATTTAAAAGATGACAACATTAACCTCTCTTTCATTTTTGATTGTACATGCTTATTTTACCATTGTGGTTTCCAAGTGATTATAGCTTTGTTTCTTTCTTGTGATATTTATTGTGCTAGCACATGTTTTATAAAGAGAAACTACATCTCTCTCTTATTATAGTAATAAGTTTTGTGTCTCATATTGAAGCGTAAAATGCTTTATTTAGGGAAATTTTTTTTATTCCTATTATATATTTTATAGTTAATTCTCATTATTTGTTACCCTCAAATATAAGTATTTAATTGTAAATTCATGCTGTAATTTATTTAGTATTGCCTTTTTTATATTTAAATCATGGATATATTGTATCATATATTTTTGTATTAAACCATACATGATGTACTCCCATGACTATTTTATGGCAAATGATATGATAGTTTGTTTTGAGGAACATCAACTTTCTCTTCTGTTGCATTTTGTAAAATTCTGAATGAAGGTTGTTAATTGTTTTTGATGTGTAGATCTATTGTACTGCTTTTCTGGTATTATAGGATGTAAAACCAGTAAACCCTTAATTTGGAAATTAAAATTGTAATTTTTGGGCCTCAATAAATGATATGCATCTCCTTCAGCATTTATCTCATTGCTGGATTGGTAAGTAATATTTGAGGTTTAAATGTATTCTTTATGGGACAACCTCATGGTGATTGTACTGTGAAAATGGAGAACTTCTTATGGTAATATTAATACCGAGAAATGATTTCATTAAACAGACAAAGTTAATAATAATCAAGAATTAATTCACCTATAAATTTATTTTTACTTTATCTGTAAACTTTAAAATTATATTTCTCCTTCACAATTGGATTCTGCTGGATTTTTTTAAAATAATTTACCTTCTGGTGAGATTGTAGATTTCCAAATTTGTTATCTGTTCAATGCCTTTATTGTTAAAATAAATGTTTTTATTGTTAATTTTGGTTTCATAGTCTTTCAGTCATTACCTTCACATATTGTCCAGAAATCTTGATACTATCACATTTATTGTGGAGTTATCTTTTTTATTGAACATTAAAAGTACATAAACATATGAAATTTAGTATAATAATCACTTTGTTAAAATGTTTATGTAGATGTTAGGAAAGCATCTAGGAAATAAATTATTCATTTTCTTAACTATTGAATGATCACTTTAATTAATTGCGTTTATTAAAAGAAGACTGCTTTAGTGATAAAATTATTTTCTTTATTCAGAAGATTATCATTATTGATTAATACATTGTAATTTTAAATGATAAAAGTATTTATCCCAAACTCATTAAAAGATTTAGTATGAAATGTTATGTGGTATCCTGAGTGGCCATAAAATCCCCTATCCACTCATTATATCTGAATGCTATCCTGGTATATTTTATTTCAAATTAAGAGTTTTTCATGAATTTATTTAAAACTATTTTCCTTAAAATTTAAATTATTGGCAGTTAAATAGACATTAATTTATGGGTAATAGTATGGTTCCTCATTTTATTATTAGGATTTTATTCATTGCCCAATGATCCTTAAATGAAAAGAGTAAATGTTTAGTATTGTAAAATGTTAATTACAGAATTTTGAGGTTTTAATATTACATAAACGAGTATGGAAGAAATTGTTAGGCAAAAGAAATTCAGTTTGATAAATAACGTGGCATAAATGTTAGAAAACATATTGTTTTTCATTCAAAAACTAAATGTGGATTTGAACATAGTAATGAGATGTTGATAATTGTTAGTAAAAGATATATAGTGAGAATGGTATAAGAAAGAAAATGATTTAATATAATCTAACTATATACATCCAATATTAAAAGCCTCCCTGTAATGTGTGAGAGTTCTCTTAAAATTCTCTAAATGTTACGGATTATATTTACAATGTTTATTAATTGCTATTATTATCTTTGTGGCTTCCTTTTATTGTAACATATAGCATTGGTAAACTCCTCTCAGCTTAGCCTATAGCCCATAGTTTATTTTAGTGTTTATTATTATTTTTATATTTTAGGTTATAATTTATATATGAACTTGTCCATCTGACTACCTGATTAATGTCTAATTATCTGTTTATTTTTTGTTTATTTTTTAATGTATCTATTACATACATGTTTATAAATCTATCTATCTATTCATCTATCTATAATTATACATCTCTTTATTTTGTGTTTGTCTAATTATATTATATATTATAAACTATCTACCTGACTTATCTACTTATTTTCTCATATATATTTATGGATTTATTTATCTATCTACCTATCTATCTCTCTGACAATCTTTCTATGCACCTATCTTTTTCTCCCTGTCTATATCTAACTAATCTATCAACATATTAGTTAGCTACCTATCTTTATATTATCTACTCATCCTTGTACATATATATTTTATCTATCTGTATTTAAAGCATTTGTCCATCCTGGTTGTTAAAATTTATTTCTAAAACTTCTTCATTTATATTGTACAATGTTCTTCCAAAATTTTCTGTCTACTTCTATTTTTGTTTAATTAATATTTATTCTCCACAGCCAATGAAAACAATGTAAATAGTTTAGATTTTAACAGCAGTTAGAGGCAACATATGGGTTAAATATGTATGTATGTATGTTAAATTCCAGTCCTACCATTCTAAAATTGTTAAAGAAGTAATATCTGAATCATATGCATGTTTTTATGAGCTCTCTATTTGTCTGCCTATTTACATATCTTATATGACTAGTTACTTATCTATCTATGTATCTGTCAAAATAAAAATCTATATATTTCTATCTATCTCTTCATTTACTTATTTCTTATTTTATCTATATATCTATTTATCTAACTATTTACCTATCTATCTATATTGTAATGGTTAAGTTTTGTATAATCAGCCAACAAGACCAAAAGACTAAGCAGGAATTCTCAACTAACAGACACTAAATCATCCCCATGTCTCTAGTTTAAACTCCTACTTTGGGTTACTAGCCTCAACCATCTGATTAAATCCTTGATATCACCTAACTTCTCTTCTTCATACAGCTCAATGTGATTCAGGGTTTGAGCACGGGCTCTCTCTTTCTCTCTCAGGGTTCTCCAGTACTAACATTGCTTTTGCACAGGCACCTATTATTTTTTTATTTCATTACACCATCATTATTATTTAATTGAATATTCACAATTATCTCAGGGCTTACGTTCGATCACTAGGTTACAAAATGTGGATGCATTTATTCTTTATTCTACAAATTCTGCTTAAATAACATCTTATAATAATACTTAAATGATAAATAAATAAATAGCTCTGACTCACAACGTACACATAATTTAATTAAAATAATATTGCTTTATTACAATATTGACATAGCTGACAAATATAAGATTATGATTACCTACTGGCTTGTGCAACACTTCTGGAACATAGTGGTGGCTAAAAATAATTGTGTGGGCTCAGTATGCTTTATCAGAGAATATTATTAATCATCAATCCATTCCAGGTTTGAATTTATGCATAACAACTTATTTGATAGGGGAGTCACTTGTGTACAGGTTCGAGTTCAATTTACCCAGGGTTGCTAAGATTGTATGGAATGGCAAAATGCTAATATTAACTAGAAGTTCCCATGCTACCTAGAGATTGGAGTCAATGGCATAAAAAATGAAGATGATCAAAATGTCAAATCTGAAGGGGAGGTTCATCACAAAAGGGGTGTATGTTCTTGGTGTGGAGACACACCTGTTTCTAACTAAAGGCACATGCCATGGAGAGCACTACAAGATGCAGCAATCCAGTATTTGAGGTCACCAAGAATCTCCGGCTCTTGTGGAACTCAGACTGGGGCTAATCTATTGATTGGCATCTGGCCTTTTCCTTACAAAGTTTGATCACTTGGATGCATTAACTGTACAAAAATATATGGAAATTCAAATAATAATACTAATATGACTATTGCCACACCTGTAGAGGTATAGAAACACAAATATATGTGTATAAAAGAAACAACAATAAACTCTCCTCTCATATGAGTAAACACCCCACACATACACACACACACACACACATATATATATATATATATATATATATATATATATATATATATATATATATATTGTACCAGACCATTCTCCCTGTGGAATTCTTTTCCTAATCTTGCACTGAGCATGAAGTGACCAAGATTCAACAGGTAAAGAAATGGATACCAATTTAGCCGATTGTCTGTACTCATGTATAATGGTACTTCCAGCTAAATTGATAGAAAGAGTGGATTGACAGGACTCTTCCAGTTAAAAACACAACCTTTAGTTGATATCTTATTTGAATGCCCGAATATTTAGAACAATCGCAAGTACACACCTTTGAAAAATCTATTTACAAAATAGACTTTTGCGTGCCACTTCTAGAAAAGATTTGAAAAATGAATTTTTCACCCTCCTAGAAGGATGTGCAATACCATATGTTCAGCGGAGCATAAGAATAAGATTTAACACCCCGGTAGAGCAATATCCCTTGTGGCTAGCTCGGTCACTCTATATCTAGGGTCTTCAAATGGGTAAGTTAAAAGATTATTATAGGTACATGGTTGATAAGGAAATGACATATTTTTTATCAATATAAATAATAATATGAAAACAAAACAAATTTAATATTATGATTAAATATTTATTTAATCCCAAATACCCACCACCGTTTCATACTAATAATGATATAATCACAAAAACACTAAATAATTAATTATCACAAACCCATATATATATATATATATATATATATATATATATATATATATATATTCGCGGTGTTGAAATAGATAAATACAATTTTAAATAAGAAAATAATAAATCCCTAAAGCTATTTACAATGTTTATAAGTAATGGAAGTGGTCTGAGCTCCTTTTACCCAATAGAAATAAATTTTACTTTGTGTGTATTTGATATACAAATATGAGATTTTCGGTCATACAGGCGCTTTTACTGATAACTTTAAAACCTTTTTATTGATCGCAAATAATAAAAAAAGACAACTATGCATACGCATATTTGCATTATGAGATATTTCACTAATTTCATATTTTTCAACAAGTCAACAAGGTTGCATTGGCTCAGATACTATATCGTACTCACCATAAGTTACTGTATCTACTTCCCTCTTGCTATAGATAAATTCCTGTACATGTATATATGCGCAGCACAATTATACACTTACTATTACTTTAAATATAAAGTTATTAGAGTACTTGCTTACAGGGAATCTATAACAGATCAATCCCTTCTTGCACTCATCATAAGGTGCAGCAGTGACAAAAAAAATAACTTAAAAAGGATATACGGTTAAATACATTTTTAGATATTCAGCATGAGATATCGTATTTATCGAATATTATAAGCATATGTACGCATGTACATACATGTATATCCATATATGATGAATTCCAGGAGTAACAACAAGAGGAAAATGAATAGCAACAAAAAAAAGAATCTCATTGCAATCTTTGTTGAAAATACTAGAATTTGAAATAGAAAAATTGACTCAAAGGATTTAAGTAAAAGCTTTATCATTTACGCCCTTAATAACCATAAATTCACATACATATGCGAGAGACTCTCTCTCTTTTTTTTAAATGATTAATAATAATAACAAAAAAATAATATATTTAATCGGAAATATCAAAGTTAATTATTTCAATATTAATAAATATCTTAAAATAAACTTATATCTGCATTTTCATTCTTCTCCTCTGGGCTCTGAGTGGGCTTCAAGTTAACTGGCTGTGTGGTGAGGATTTCATCCATTTAGCAAGGTGGCATTTGTCATCATTATGGGTGGCTGGAATTGGCATGGTCACATCTTGGCAGCTTGGGACAGAGAAGGGCAGTGCACCGGCTGGTTGTCTACCCCACGGTCATTTTTCTGAACTCTCTGGTAGATTGCCCCATATTTTCTTCTGTTTGTATATGATAATATTTTTTTATTAAATGTTCATTTGCTATTTGACTTGTTCATTAAATCTTTAAGAAATCATTAGTTCTTAAAAGAACTGTATAATGGATTTCTTAGAAAATGTCAGCAGTAGTCCTGTTCATAAATTAATCTCTAAGTAGCTGGTTGCTTGGATAATTCTGGAGCCAAAAAAAAGTGAATGACTTGCTCAGAATGACTGCCAAAGAAAGAATGAATCTCACAGCACCGACTAAACTATATCAATCCCACTAGCCCTCTGAGAAGTATGAATCAACCAATCCTTTCAATTTATCTTATCATTTAGATTATAACATTGCTTACAATTTTTCCGATTAAATTTTACATTTTAGGGTTTGATACAATGATTGGTTTCCATCTTGAAAAACCCAGACCACTTGCTTACAAAATCAATTCAAAAGAATTTTTAAAAAGATAACAGTTTAATTATAGCATTATCAAACATTTTGCTTTTGATCAGATTTTTGCAAAAGCAATTAACATTATTTGCTTATGGAATAAAATTACCATCTTTAGAAAAGTAATTAAAAAAAATATACAATTATGTTGAAAAATAAAAAAAAACAAATACATACAATGACATATCATAAACAATATACAAAAAGGAAAACAAAAAAAATCACGAGTTTATTATGCAATATTTTGTATGTCAATTTCATATTACTTTAAATTGGTGTGTGTGGGTATTTTAATGCTCACACCAACTTCCATTATTTAATATAGCACATTTATATATTTGTTGTGCCTAATATGTACAAATCTATATATGTATCTGCTGTAATATTTTTTACAGCAGATTTTGTGCAAGGCCATTTGATAATGCCCGGCACAATATATATATATTGTACCCTTTTGTTTAGGTCCAAATGAATTTATTTAGTCAATTTTTTTAAAATTTTAAATTAAGAATATATTTAAATTTGGTATGAATACTGTGTTATGTTGACTATCTTTTTAAAAGCTTAGTTAAAGTAAAATGAGAATATTAAATGCATAAACCTATACTAATATATTAAAAATAGTCAAGTAAAGCTAAATAGTGTAATTTTGTATGGTTGGAAGAACTGGCCATAATAAAATAGTGTATTAATAAGTCTTTTAAATAAGTATTTAAAGCTGAATTTTAAAAGTAATAATTTACAATTAAATAAATAGTATATTTTAAAATGAAAATTATACTTAATAGTTGTATTAAAAAATTATTTATTTAAAAATGCAATATTTTGTCAGGACGAATGCATTTGGTTTTATAGTATCAAAATTATTATTCTAAATTTTATTATTATATCATTATTCTTTAATATAGTATTTTTTCGCAATTAAACATTTATTTTGTTACCAGACAGAAATCTGATACAGATTTTATCTGAGTTTTTAGTCATGTAACTTGTAAATATTCATACTTGTGTGCTTACAAGTTTTTCTGCTAATAAAGTTTCAAAATTGTTTTAGAATTGTACTATAAAATTGAAATATTTATTTGTCTATCATAAGATAAACAAATTACCTATTATAAATATTTAATTAAAGTTTTAAAATGAATGTAGTTAATAAAATTGGATTTTAAAAAAAAAATAGATACATTAAAACTAAGTGCTGCATAAATTAATAAAATATTACTTTTAAAAGCTATTTTAAAATATTTAGTTGGTTTAAACAAAATATAAAATTAATTTAAATTAATATTTTTTAAATAATGTTAGATATTTCATGTGTCATATAATTTATTTTTATTTTTGATGGTGCAATATTAAGTAATATGTAAATTAGATAATCAGCTAAAGATCTATAGCCAATCGAATTATCAATTTATTTTGATATAAAAGCAGATTCTCACTTGTTTCTGTGCTTTTTTATCAGACAATTGGGCTTCAGTCAGTAAAGTGTGTTTTAATCAGTCAATTCAGTGCTATAATAGCTCTCTTAATTATTTATTATTTGTAAAATATTAAAGTATTGGATAGTGTACTAATTGGAATTATTTTTAAAAAAGAGAGTATTAAAAAACTATAAATTTATCAAGTTTATGTCATGCACTGTTAAAAGCAACTAAGATTCCCTATCAAGTATTTTATTGAAACTTAATTTTAGCATCACAATAACTATGGAATTCATATCAAAAGTAATTATATACCTGTGGAAAGAAAGAATGGAGATACAATCCTTAAATGAAAATATATCTTTAAAATTATTAATGAAGGGAAATATATTGGTCATATTAATATTTCAGACATTGTATAAAGAATTAAATAGAAAAGTTTGTGGGAAATTAAAAGTAAATGCATGTTATTGTGAAAAAAGATAACTTTATCTAAAAAAACACAGCAAAGCAATACAGTAAAGACTTTTAATTATCAGTATTTTTGAAAATATATTGTTTTTTTAAATAAGAATTGCAATAAGTGTTTAAAAGAATATATTCTTTTAAGAATTTATTCTGACCTTTTATTTAAAATGATGGAGAAATAAAGATTAATATTACTGCAAGTACATTTGATATGACAGGTCATCACTATTAAGAAGACCACAATTATTTTATAATATTTTTTAAAAAATTAAATTGGAAATTATTAACTAAAAAGAAAAAATCCTGATGGAATAGCTTTATGCCAACTTTAGTGAATATTAAATACCAATTTCTATGGAACAAAAATGTGCAATTTCTGTATAAGTATGCCTAAACTTATATAGCTATAATAGATGCATAAAAGAAGTCAAATATAGGATCCTGTGGAATGAAAAAACTATGGAGAATTATTTATAAACATTATGAATTAATATCGTCTTTAATAATCATTATTCTGAAAGATAGAAATATAGAACTATAATTTTTATAAACGTTCAAGCAGAGATTAATGATTATTTTTATGAATGAATCCAGATATAAAAATCGACTTCATTCTTTTGTTTTTTCATTTTTTGTTTTCATCATTTTTTTTCAACTGATCATGCATCTGTGGGGGAGAAAGTTTTGTTCACAATTGTTAAGACAATGATTGTTGTAGCAACGTGCAGTGGGGGGAAATGAGTGCTTATCATGGACTCGGGTTTTACATAGCTATGTTTTTTTATTATTTTATGAACTAATAATAATATTAAGTTTTTATTATTATAATTGTAGATAAAAAAAAATGAAGTATAAAAATATTTACTAATATAGTATCATAATTACTGTAAAGAATACTTAATTTTTTTTCTATAAAGTTTTTTTCCATACAATTGAATGTGATAGTTGCTGAATAAATGCTTATATTATGTAATATTTTATTAAATGTGGACCAAGAAAACGTCTAAAAGTAATCAACTAGCAAAATTATCACTATGGGTAAAATTATAAAATCTTAATTTTTTTATGATGTATTTATTTTATTTTATTTAGATTGCTTGAAGTATTTTATAGTATGATTATATGAATGTATGGGTATGTGTGAATAAATTAAACACACATAAAACTTATATGAGTTAGATTTTAAAAAATATGCATACTTTTATTTTGTATTACTAATGTAATATAAATTTAAAGATGAATATAATTAAATAATTCTTCAGTAAAGAAACTCTATTATTTTGAAACATTTAAAATATTGAGTTCGTACATCTATAAAAATCATTTGTATTTCTATTGAAGAATTTTTGAAAGGTTAAGTAACCCTTTCTTGTTGAGTAGTTTCGATTGTTGAATTTATATGTGAATGTTATTTATTGTTTTTAGAAATATGTTTGAGAATTTTGGCAATGTAGATAGATAAACCTATTAAAAAAATTTAAAGTGGTAGTGACTTGGGAGTATTAAAAAAATTAAAGGGATGCTTAATTGTAGTTTTTTGTGGGGAATATAAAGTTTTATTATCTTAATAATTATGCAGATACAGATAACGAATCCCTGTAACTTGTATATTTCCATGGACTATGTTTTTCTTTCTATTGAAAATTAATGTTCCAAAAAGCTGAATAGATAGCTTGGACATTATTTTTAGTGGAGGTTATTAGACAGAGAAGTCATGCCTCTTTTTTTTATTGCACTGTTGCCATGTTGACTATCATATATATTTATACTATGGAGTTAATACTCTAGTTTGTTCTTCATGCCTATGCATCTGATCGTTATCATAATTTCTAAATATTGCATCATACAGAATAGTATTTTGAGGGAAAATAATAAACAATTTTGTAATTGAAGGATTGTTATTTTGGAAGAGGATAAGATAGTTTTTTCTTGCTTTGAATGATGTTGAGAATAAATACAAATGAGATTGAGAATAAAATTAAAATAAGGATAAAGAATCATAAATATTTCCATATTTTAGGAAACTATTTGTTTATGAAAATATATGTGATAATAAAACTATTCATGAAACTTTTTGAATAATTTTTGAATGTACTTATCATACATGTAATGCATATTTTTAATGGATACTACATCTAGAGAAACAACATAAAATAAAACAAGTAATTATATTTTATAAATATGATTTTTATGTTTATAAAACACATAAACACATATATAGAGTTTTATATTAAATTAATGCCAAGCAAGATGGATAAAGTATGTTAATTATATTATTTTATTTGAGTCCACTTATTTTATTAATGAACCAGAATATATATATATATATATATATATATATATATATTATAACAGTCCAATGGAATGGAGGTCATTTGAGTCTTACCATATCTACCCTACAGAGCGCCGCTAGGCTACTTAGAACCTAGAAAATTTATATAGTAGGCAGATACATAAGTTAAGACTCACATTTCACATATTTTATTCAGACCATCATCCCAATGCCACTATCTCAGTGGAACAGCAGAGATTTATGAAATATAAATTCTTATTAAAATATATTTTCAATATTAAAAAAAATAAGAAAAGCCACTGCCAGTAATAACACACACACATTTATTTATGCACATATAAATAAACAATTATTATTCCAGTCTAACTTTTATTTTTTTACAAAACATTATAACTTATTTTACTTTAGATTTTAATTTACAACTTAACTGTCTTTATTTTATTTTAAAAGTTCACACAGATGAGTTTAATAATATCTTTAAGAGTGTTGAGTATGAATAGAATACATAGATCACATTTGAAAAGAAAATATTCTATCCCTGATTTAAGCTTAGGCCAAAAGTTCATTCAAACCAATGCCAATCCATCTTATATATCGATGTATTCAATGTAGCATTAATACAACAGCACAAAATACCATACTGTCAGAAAGGTACATCTGAACAGCATGGTTAATAGATGACATTGACTCTCGGCCAAACAAGAATGATACATCTGTCTGACAAGAAGAACAATAAAAAACTCCATAGGAAGGGACTGTGTTTTCCATTTTACTATCCCCTTCCATAGGCAAAAAGGGGGTGTGCGGCATATACTGTAATCCTGCATGTACCGAATCTCATACTACATCTACTAATTACACCAGTATATCCAATCTATTCACCCAATTTAACTACAAAACAAATAACCCAAGATTACCCTCCCTTAAACTAACATAACTTTATGAATCTATGCAACCATTCATTCCCCAAATTAAGTTTAGCATTTATTTAGTTTACTTTAACAAAAAACAAAAATCATAATAAAAACTAAAAAGAACAAAAAAAAAATGGAAATGATTTTAAAAAGTAAATACATCAAAAAAATTCCTTATTAATAAATTAAGTTGGTCAGATAGGATTCTATTTCTATAAAATAGGGAACAAGTTTTAGAATTTAAAGTTCCTATTCTTTTCATATACTGGAGTTTTAGAAATATAGTTAAAGCTTATTAGAGTTCATAAAGTTCTTACAGTTTAAAAAAAATTCATCTTTATCAGGTGCTTGCAGTTTGGGATCCAGCATTAATTCCCCCGATGTCCTGTGGTCCATAGTATAAGAAAATGATTGGTCATTTCTCTTTCCTTCTTTTTTTTTCAAGCAAAACTGAAAGGATTGAAGAGTGCATCTTTTCAATCCCTTCTCCTGTAATACATATAGCACATTTCTGCTGTCACATCTCTATCTTCTCTCCCAACTCTTTCTTCAGTCACTAATATTTATTTCCAAACTTTTTTCTTTTATATTAGAATTTTGGATTCAGTGGACATTACGTCATGATGATGGTGATGGTCTTTTCATTGAGGTCCAATTTCTGAGGGATTTCTTTTATTGGCTATTAGTTTCTATTGTTTTTTCTCTCCTAT
The DNA here is from genome assembly GCA_028023455.1 of Epiperipatus broadwayi. Taxonomy (NCBI): domain Eukaryota; kingdom Metazoa; phylum Onychophora; class Udeonychophora; order Euonychophora; family Peripatidae; genus Epiperipatus; species Epiperipatus broadwayi. The sequence goes on along the minus strand of JAQFVV010006265.1, from coordinate 444,006 downwards.
CTGACCTTTTCTTATATATTTTGAAATGCCCAAGGGCTGGTTCACTTGGACTAATTAAAATAATCATTTCCATTTTACAACAACATTAATTAATTTCTTGTACAAACTTAGATATATTTTTATCTTTAAATCTTTACTGAAAATTTAGTTTTAAAATACTTTTTTTTCTTTTTTTCTTAATAAAGTTTTCTTTTAATAATTTTTTCATCTGTGCGATATTATATAAAGTTTAGATGACTTTTAATTTTCAATTTTTAAAAAACAATTTTTTATTTGTGAACTTTATTTTTAATTTAATGTCTAATTTTTAGAAAAAATAATGTAACGGCATATGTGCCCGTTACAATATATATATATATATATATATTGTAACTAAAAATAAATATATTTATTCCAATCCACGTCATGCCCAACTGGGGTCCATTTGTAACTGAATACACATATGTTATGACAGCTGCTATAATTGGTAATTAATACATAAGTGATGATATCTATTACAAAATGGAACCTGAGGCCACTCTGACTTCTTCTTATCTCAGGTATATGGCCTATCTCTAACCCTCTTTGGATAGCCACTTTCTAATTATAAAGAAATATATAAAATATGACAACCAATTTGTAACTAACATAAATCTAATACCATAGACCATTTGCAACTATCATCAACATTAATTTAGTCACAACAATAATGAGATAAATAAATTATCCCATTTCTAAGCACACAAAATAAAAATGAAAATTCATCACTATAATCTTTTAAGATTTAAAATATTTTCGATATTGGGAAGTCATTGTAACCAACAAATTATACTAGCCATTGTCATCAGACAAGCCAATATTAGCTATAGCAACTGAACAAAATTACAATAAAATTCATGGTGTGCATTATGCTTATCTCCAATAATAGGTTCTCTTAACCAAGAATCCTTCCTTCCTCTTTCCATAAATATAAGACTAATCATGGTAACATTCACACACTGGTGCTATTTATAACAACTTATAAAATAATCAGATAAAGTTAATATTATGAAGTTGAAAAAGAGACTTGATCACTTTTATTCAGTTTAGCTAAGTACATGTGGTTTCCCTGGGCACCATTAGATTGTTTTAAACCTAGATAAATATTATATGTCCATGGTGTACCAGGTTCAAACCCCTTCAGTACATTCTTTACTACACTTGCATTTGGATGAAAAACAAAAAAAATGGCATTCTTATATTTTATACATATCAATAGAATTATAAGATCCCAATACCATAAAATTTATATATCCAATACTTTCATAGATATTACCAGCTCAGTTTAAGTATATTGATGAACAGATGCATGAATACTCTTACTAATGGTTTACAAACAAACATAGTGAAAACCATTACTTACTTATATGGCCATTAAACCTAGTTATTAATTTAATTATTCATCATAATATAATGATGATGATGATTTCACCCACAGCTTTTATAATGAACCCATAACAACAAATTTATCTTTTATAAGCATATAGGCACCTTCTTAAAATCATATTATGTTTAAACTGAGATTTAATTATAATAATCAATAGCTCAGATGATTGATCATAATGAATAGTATGGTCTAAAATATAACCTCTTATATATGTTTACAGTTATTTACTTAAAATACTATTATAGTTTAAAATTACATCTCAATCACCAATATTTATTAATGATGAGGAACAATTATCATGAATCTCCCCACCTGATATTTAGCTTTTTATAAACCCCTATTTACTAAACATATTAATTACTTTTAAGATTGGATTTAATGATTATTATTTATTTAGTGATGATGGTGTTCATAATTAATCTTATATTATAAAATTTAGATTCTGATAAATCTATAAATATTTACTTGAATAGTATTATGCTTAAACAATGATGTAATCAGTAATATAATATCCACCTTTGATGAGGATTATCAAAATTCATGGGCACAACATAATTTTAGCTTTTTACTATTAACTCATAATTACTCAAACTTTGGTTATATGTCAAGCATGATCTCAAACATCATTATATGTAAATTAATATCGAATGCTTAACACTTACTTAACATTTAGGAGTAATAGTGATTAATTATAAGTAAAACAAGATTAATAAAAAAAAATCAACAATTCTAATAATGATAACTCGGAAACCAAATATGGTATAATTATATTTATTATCACTCTTCCTCTTAATAAATCAACTTGTTAAATATACAATTGATGGCAATTATTATGTTAATTAAATACACAATTAAATCAAAACATTTCAATACTATGTGCATAACCAACTAACTTTATATATCTGAATCATGTTACTTCATATTTTATAATAAGCTGGCTTACAATGACATAAAAAATATTCTATTGAATCCTTATTTAATATCTTTTCTACCTATTATATATGTCACTAAGGTAAATTTATACAATGTGTGTGTGTTCTTTACTTTCATACATGTGAAATCCTCCTCTTTAATTTGCTACCTTAAAATAACTCTGTCTAACCTATTTTGACTGGCTGGTATCAGCATTCATACATGCACACACTCTGTGATATGTCAAAATATATATTATATTTAAAATACATCCTTTTATATTATGCATTGATACATAAATCACATTAAGAAAAACATTATTAAAACTTTGAGCAAAAACAAACCATATCAAATTTAATATGCAAAGAGGCAATAAAAAAAATATTATAAAGCATATATTGATAGGTTGTTCATTTATCACACTGAAGAAACAACAATTATAAAAAAAAATTTAACACTACAATATATAATTTAAAAAAATTAAAAAAATTAAAAACTAAGTTTAATGAATTTAAACTGTGTGTGTGTAATGCTATGTAGTATTGAGAATAATACAATCAATAAATAAATTCTTAATATTACTGTATCAAAAGAAAAAAATGCTTGACTATAGAAAGCAAAGTTTACTTTTAATAAGTAAATAAAAAAAAATTTTAAACAAATTTTAAAGTTACTCAATCAATTTTCATTTCTTATTAATGTCCCAGGTTCAAATATTAGACTGCTTTCTTATTTATAGCTTTGACTGGTTGTTTTGGATTGTTCCTACCATTTTAAAAGTTATTACAGGCACTTTTGATAAATAGGAAGAAAACTTTTTAAAACTGATTTGTAAATTAATTGAGGTTGGTTGTATAGCTTTTATACATCTTCCTCTTTCTTCTCTTTTTTCGTCTCCTTCTTCCTTTCAAAGATGATCCTTTAATCAGCCAGGAGACAAAAAAGAAGCCTCTTAGATAGCATATGTGGTTGGTTTTAATCTCAGCCATTCTTTGGTTATCAAAGACTTGTATATGAGTCCACAGATAAATTGGTGAATTTAGCCTATCATTTGAGGTCTCAGAGAACAAAATGGCAAAATTAGCACTGCATCTTTATTGTTTTATAAATATCCAAAATATATAAGTACGATTTTATATTATTTCACCAACTTCTTTTAAAAGATGCAATTTTGATCCATCTCTTTAGATTAATTTGGCTGTGAGATTATTTATCTAGCTGCACATCTTCTTTTATGCTGATTTTAAAGCAAGTCTCACATTTTCTTCTTTACCTGTTAAAAGAGAAAAAAATCAACAGCTCATCTTGATCTTAAAAGAAACAGCTGAAAAACTTCTTACTCTTTAACTTCATTTCCTTTAACTTTAACTGCCCATTCCTTTAACTGTAACTGCCTTATCAATATCATGCCTCTCTCTTATATATCTCAGTATTTCTCATCAGAAGGCTCCCACAAAAATAACTATCATTTTGGAGATAGCAATCAAAGCCTCACACATAGACAGTCCAAAGTAATCAATAAGAAATTAATAATTATTATATCTACTTTTGTCAAAGCATTTTTCTCTCTTTGGGACAATCTATGATCCAGATAACATAAAAAACAGAGTTTACAATCTATGATCAGCAGAGATATGTGTAATTGTCTTTCTGTTTACACATCCACACATGTGTACTTTTTATTTATCAATCTATTAATTATATAGATCTTTTACACCAGCCTGTTTTATTTTAAAGAAATAAAGCTAAATAACTGAATAATTTATTTAATAATAATTGACCAATATATTAAACATTATTTCTTATAACATTCTCTATTTACTACTGCCTATTAATAACTATTGTTTACTAACTATATACAACACTCACATACAAATATGTCTGTATTTCTTCAAAATAATATATGCAAATTTATAAATAAATATTTAAAAATACAGTATTTAAAAGCTTATAAAAAATATATATGTATAACAGTCACTTAGGAGTGCTTTCAACTAACTTGTAGCTTTGTCAGCTATCACCTTTAAAATGTCAGCTTTCCCATAATTGAATGATGTCAACTTTCCCCTAATTCTGTGATCTTAATGTTTGCTGCTTGCCTATTAACCAAATGTTGCTTGTATTTACATATTAACATTGCCTCTTTAATTTTCCTTTTACTATTATTTCTTTCAGTTTCCAATATTTTTACATTGTTATAATTAAAATCAAAACCATATATACATGATTTATTATGGTCATAAAAGACAGAAGCTGATAAATTATCATTATTTTTAAAATTTTGTTTTGTATTTTGAACCTTTTAAATAACAATAAGTGTTCCTTTGTTCTTTTTTCCAATGTGCACCTCGATTCACCTATATATCCATGGCCACATTGGAAAAAAGAACAAAGGAACACTTATTGTTATTTAAAAGGGTTCAAAATACAAAACAAAATTTTAAAAATAATGATAATTTATCCGCTTCTGTCTTTTATGACCATAATAAATCGTGTATATATGGTTTCGATTTTAATTATAATAATGTAAAAATATTGGAAACTGAAAAAAATAATAATAAAAGGAAAACTAAAGAGGTGATGTTAATATACAAATACGAGCAACATTTGGTTAATAGGCAAGCAGCAAACATTAAGATCACAGAATTATGGGAAAGTTAACATCATTGAATTATGGGAAAGCTGACATTTTAAACGTGATAGTTGACTAAGCTACAAGTTAGTTGAAAGTGCTCCTAAGTGACTTTTATACATATATATTTTTATAAGCTTTTAAATACTGTATTTTTAAATATTTATTTATAAATTTGCGTATATATTGTGCCCTTTTCTATAGGCCAGTAGTAGTTTATAACAGTCAATTACGAAAAAATTTTAAATTTAGAATATGTTCTTTTAATGCATTAATTATATTAAGTCAATTATATCTTTAAAGTACAATTTGAAGCTAAAGAGAATATGTAGTATATAAAATCATTTAAAAATAGTTATATAAAGCTTTAAAATATTGTTGCATACGGTTGTAAAAGCTGGCCATATTAAAGAACACAGCTATAAATAATTAAAAGTATATTTAATAAATTCGATTTTAATAGTTTAAAAACATATGATTTAATAAATGCTATGTTTAAATTTATAATCATATTTAATAAGCAAAAATTAATATAGTATATTTTTAAAATAAACTTTGTGATGGTGAAAATTATATCTAATTCTATATTTTCTAAATTATTCTTCCAAATTTTTTTTAATTATTTTATATAATATAATAAGTGTATCAATTTTATTCATCTAGACAGAGAAATAGATAGAAAAACGTCTGTCAAAGTTGTAATCACGTGATTGTTTTAATGTATATTATCACACTGCTTGTTTGAATAAATAACAAAGTTTAAAATATTTTAAAAGTTATATTATAGAATTGGACAGAATTGTTGCCTATCATAAAAGTAAATAATAATATATATGTAATGTTTAAATAGTTTTAGTAAAATAATAATTTATTTAAAAGTAATATTTTAAGTAATGTTTAGGTTTATTACGTCATCATTTTATTTTTTAAATATAATTCTACTATAAATTGAAAATCTGTAAATTTGTTTTCAAGTGGGATAAGAATTGACCAATAAAAAATAGGTATTTTTTTTACAGAGGATAAATATCGTTGTAACTAAGATAGAGCGGGAGAATAAAAAATGTATTGAAACCGGAGAGAGGTAAAATTATAACTATCAAACGATAGTATTTTTAAAATCTTTTATTTTAGTCAATTTTTTTTTTTGATACTTTCTTATAACTTTATCTGCAAAAAAAAAAAAAAAAACTAATTGATAATTTTAAAAATATTTTTTGCCAAAAGAAAGTATAAACGAAAAATATTTAATAATTTCGTTTTAATATGTTTTTCTAATTTTTTAAAAAGTTGCTTACCAGTCATATTTTGTCTAAAAGTTTAACCTAAACTACGCAATAAAAATGGATATACTACAAAATAAAATGGATAGAAATTATAATGCTGAAGAAATATTTATTGATACAGCTTTATTTATGCATAACCGAAGAACTGTTTTGGGGACATAAAAACCACAGCTTGGACATTATACAGAATCTAATAAAAAAATTGGAAACGCATTATTATGCATAGGTTTATTCAAGATTTATTTTTTAAATGGTAACAAGATAATTATATATTGGATGAATTATTTCATAATATGATATTCAACGGAGGAAAATGTTATATCCTTTCTAAAGGTAACATTTTTTTTTAAAATATTTTCGAGTGCAGAGTTGAATAAAGAACCCAGGAAAATATGTTACAGAAGCATTTTGTATTAAAATATCCATTCTTCGAATTATTAAAAATGTACTTGGGAAAAATTTGTTCAAAAGTATTTTAAGTTTTATTTTAAAAGAGATGTATAAAAATACGAAGTGAAAGTTTTAATGTATTAGGAAAGAAACAGAGATAAAAGTGAACACATAGATGAATAAAAAAAATGGATCCATGGAAAAACGAATAGTACTTAAAAGTTTATCGAATATTTTTAAAAGTTAAATTAAATGGATTGATGCATCGGATATGCAGAGAATATTGGTAGAGAATATTAAGAAGCTTCACGGGATTAATTAATATTATCGTCTTAAAAAATTAAAACCAAAGATTATTTTCTAAATTTTACTAAATGAGTTAATAATGATTTTTGTTTTAAACTTTAACGCGCTTGGAGAACATTTAAAAAAAAAAACTCTAGAGAAAATAATAAGCATTTTGGACTTATCAGAACTATCGTCAAGAAAAATATGTAACTATAGTTTTGATTTTTTTTATTTTGTTGACCTAATTTAAATCTGAAATTTTATATAAGATTAGGAAAAACATAAAAACATTAATTTGTTAATATTAAAATCTTATAATATAACAATCTAATAATTTAGCTAAAAAATATTAATATAAAGTGTATGGGTATGAATTTTTTCTATATCTGCAATGCTCAAGTGGACAAAGGAAGCCTACTGAACACGATGACTAGATAAAGGTTATTGGTAATAATAATAACTATTAATAATTTTATAATGTATATTTTTGTTTTATTTAGATCATCCATAAATTGAAAGAATGAAGTGTAATAGTTTTTAAAATTATATGTAAACGCATTTTTTATACAACATTTTAAAAAACATTGTGAGATAGGATTGATTTGAAAATATGTACACGACAATTTTTTTTTTATTTTTTTTTATTAGTAATATAATCCAACATAACAAATAATTGTGTGATTCTTTTTAAAGTTTTTTATGATATGGGAAATTCAAATATTGTATAAGTAAGTCGTATATGATTAAACATACAGAGCAATGAAGTAAGCAGACTTTTCTTATGGGATAGTAAGATTGTTTAACTATTAATGATTTTTGTTTATTGTTTTGTAAATGCAGACAGTTATTTTATCGATGTAAGATGTAGAAAAATCTTGAGAAATAATGTTGAGATAGTGGCTTGGAAGTACTATAGTTAGCAGGAAACCAAGATGATGTATATTTAAATAGGATATGATAAGGAATGGGAATAATATTTAGTCTGTATGTGGTTATCAGCATAGTTAACATAGCCCTATGACTGATACATATTTTATTTGGACAGTGTTTATATTTCTTTAAATATTTGATGTTCTAATAAAGCTGAAGAAATAGCTTTAACATCGTCCCTGTACTAGAGGATATTAGGCAGATAAATGTCCTACCTCTTCGCACTGTGCCATGATTTTGAGATATGTTAAGAATAATACTCTAGCTTTCTTCCTTAATCCTATGCATCTGTTTTCGCTATCTTTATTTCATATAACTGCATCGTTTAGTAAGATATGTTTAAGAGAAATGATAAATAATTTAGAACTTATGTTATGCTATCGTTTTTGGATAAGATTAGTTTAGTTGCTTATAAGGAGCAGAATGTTATAACTTAAAATTGAAGATCCAAAATATCCTAGGGAAAGAAAAGAATCATAAAATACATTTTGAATTTTATTTCGGAAATGAAATATAAAATTTTAAAATAAGGTATCTAAACAAAGATATTTTTAAGTGATAATAATTTTGAATGCTTTAATATATATTTTTTAAGAGAAAATAAGTATTGCATATTTTTTTTAAAATACAATAGTACAAAGTAGATTATGTAAACAATATGCATAGTATTCTTGTTTATTGATTAACAGAAATCTATTGATGATTAAACTTATATCATACTAAAGTAGGGCTTAAAGAAGAATATATTATGATTAGTAAACATTGTGTGATAAATACTAAAATCTAGTATTGAATTTTGGATAATAGTTTGTGTAACATCTTTGACTTTGCAAGATGAATTTTTTTTAATATTTTGAGAAATCCATACTCATTATAAAATTTTGTTTTCTATGGAATGTTTCTAAATATGAATTTTTTTTAAAAATAGGATAGTTTAATAATATTAGAGATAAAATGCTGTTGTTAATAAAGTAGATAAATTTATTTGTAATAAGTTAACCATGATGAGAAACCAAATAATAACATTTTTTTTTAATTTTGTCCTAAATCTAAATAAAATATAATTGAAATATAAATTATTTTTTTATAACCAGGTAGATCAAACTGTAAAATAAAAAGGGTTAAGGATATCCACTGTAAATAATGTAAATAAATTGTTTAGTTATTTATTGTTAGTAATAAACTTTGTTAAATTTTGTTATTTAAAAAAATTTGTGTCAGTTATTTGTTTCTCCACATCATTGCATGAAAACATGATATATGCTATAATAACTGAAACAAATATATAATTTTGCACAAAAGATAAATAAAGAATTATTTTAAGAATTTTAAATATTTTATTGGTATTCATTATAATTAAATAATCATAATCTTGCATTATTTATTGGTCATAAATCAGTTATCACAATATTATATTAAATTATATGCTATCAGTTGCCACACATATTTTGTTTGTCAGATTATTAAAATGCTGCCACGTATTTATTATATCATTACATGAAGAATATTATTATTGTTATTTATTATTATTAGTTTAAGTGTAGTAGATTATGACATAAAATCCCTTCTCATATTTGACTACCGTATTTTAAAATTAACTTAGAATAAATTTTATGAACCTGAGATTATTTTATTGAGCTAGATTATTAAATAGAAGATTAATATTTAATTATTAGTTTAGTCTTAGTGAGTGGAAGTTATTAAAGTCGTAAGAATACTATGAGTTTGTTATTTGAAATAGTAATAAGGGGGGATAGTGTTCTTATGCCATTGAGGTAGTATCCTGTAGGATATTGGCTCAATGTAATCTATCTTGTCACCTGTATTTTCACTTCAAGTCTCATGAAAATATTAAATATTTATTTAATTCATTTTATAAACTGAACCTTATACGTATTTTAAATTTAAGCTAGTGAAACATTTTAATTTTAATACTGAATACTTTAGTTATTAACTAATAACTGAGCTAGAACCTGTTTTTATTTTATACCATACATTATCTGGAAGTGAGGATGCAGAATTACAAGGGCAGATTGTGGTACCCAAACATGGTTGGCCTGTTGTGTAGTGGAGCTACACATAGACAAGGGTAGATTGTGGCGCCAGCAACATGTTGGGCCTGAGTACTTAAAATGGGAGAGTATAATGGGCTTACATGACATGGGGAAGTCTCGGTTAGATTTTGCTCTTCCAATGTGACTGCACGATGTGTAGTTGGGAATACAATCGATAGGTCAGATTGTGATACCCAAACATTTAGGCTACGAGATATATTAGGAAAGTAATTAAGAATATACAATACAAAAGTTAGTATTTGAATTTGTTCGCGTAACTTTAGAGATTATTGATAGTATATCTCACAGAAAATAGATAATTTAATATTTTATTATAGTAATAATTATTTAGGATTTGATTATTATAGTGAATTAAGTGTTTATTACTAAAAATATTGCAATTTTATGTGGTATATAATCTGATTGTTTAAAGAAAATATTATTATATTGTTTGTAAAACAATTAGCAAATAAAATTTTAAAATATGCATATGTGGCTAACGATTATTTAGTATTCACTATGACCATGTCAATTATTGAAATATTAAAAATATATTTTGAAAATGCTTTAATATGTGCAAATTATCTGTGAATCATGCATGTGGGAAATAATGTTGTGACACACATAATGTTAATCGTTATTGTTATTTAGGATTAGATTGTATAAGGTGTAAAGGAGGTATTATCTATAGTTTATTGTGGGTGATGGTTAGATGGGGATAAAAGAAACTGGTAAGGAACTATTTTATGAAAAATTAATAGTAATATATTGTTTAAATATTGAGTTTTGAAAAAGCATATTTGTAAAAAAATGAATAATCAAGATAATAATTTAGAGAGTGAAATATCTGAGTTTATTGTCGATGAAAGTTGTGAGGAGAAATGAGAAATAGAAAACTTAATTGAAATGGAAACAGTTGTAGATAGTGTCCCAATTATAGATAGTGAAATGAAAGAAGAAGAGGAAGAAGTTATAGAAATTAAAACAGTGGAAGAAAAGATAACAGTATCTAAAAAGGAGGTAGAAAACTCCCAAATATCTCAAATGTTATTGATGATGAAGGAGATGAAAGAAGATAATGAATAAAAATAGAGAAGAGATGAATGAAAATATGAATAAAAATAGAGAAGAGATGAATGAAAATATGAATAAAATTAGTGAAGCTCTTAGATGAAAATATGAATAAAAATAGAGAAGAGACTGAATGAAAATATGAGTTAAAAATAGAGAAGATAGTAATATAAAGTTTAATATTCTTAATGAAAATATGATTAAAAATAGAGAAGAAATTAATGAAAATATGAGTAAAAATATTGAGTCTCTTAATGAAAACCTAAATAAAACAAATATAAGATTAGAATGTCTTAGTGAAAATGTGGACAAAAATAGTAGTGAAATCAGAACTTGTGTAGAAAGTATGAATCAAAAACTTAATGAAACCTGTAAGACGGTAGAAGATTTTAAGGTGGAAGTATAAGATAAATTTAATAATTTGGATTTGAGATTTGATAGCAATGAAAAAGTCATTGGTTCTTTAAAGGAGGAAATAGAGCACATAGATTATAAGAATCAAGAATTGCTAAAAAATAAATTTTCCGAATTTTCTGAGAATACTATAAAGGGTTTGAGCAAGCAAATAGAAGAATCTATTAATCAGTGTCAGATAAACAATAGCAACTTAAATCAGAAGCTTAATAGTAATAAATCAGATGTTGATCACGAAATTGGTGAAATAAAAGATCATATAGATCATATAGATGAAAGTATTAAAATTGTTAAGGAAGAGGTAGTGCAGACCAGAATAATTGCGAAAGATGAAATGGAGAAAGAATTAGTAGAGAAGTTCAAGGATTTGATAGTGCAAACTAGGATAGATGTAAAGGAAGAAATAGAACAAGATTTGGTTGAGAAATTAAAAGATCTTGGTATTCAGAAAGATGATGAACATAAGTATAGATCTAAAGTTGGTGAGAATATGAAGCGTTTACAGAAAGATGTAAAAGAACAGGCACAGCAGTTGGAAAAGAATAATAATGAGTGTAGAGAAATAGTAGATCAAAACTTGGATAAGTTTAAAAATGAACAGAAGTTATATGTAGAACAAGTGATTGGACAGATAAATTTCGAAGAAAAGTTGCAACAAGTGTATGAACAAATGGAGGAGATTAAGTCCATAAGTAATAAAACTTTAGAGTTAGGCAAAGAAAAAGTATTGAGTAGTAAATATGAAGACTGTATAACTCCATCCCCAATAGATAGAATAGAATATCTAAGAAAAGGTGAGGATAACCAATTAGAACATACTAATGTTAAAGAAATAGACAGCAGACCAGTTAGGGAAAATATTAGTTGTGATGGAGGTTCGAATAGCTCGATGGCATTACGTTTTATGAGGGTCAAACCGTTTAGAGGAGACTATACCGAAAACCCATCTGAGTTTCTGAATAGTTTGGATGAGCTATTTTCAATATGTGTTCTAACAGAAAAGGAAAAATTAGCCATCTGTAGTAATCATTTAGGTGGCACTGCCAAAGACTGGTGGCAGTCGCTCTTTGAAAGGCCAAATACTTATGGTGACTTTAGATATTTAATTATAGGGAGTTTCTGGAACGCAGACAAACAAGATAGTATTAGGTTCCAGATAACTCAAGAAAAATATCACTCTAGCAAGGGCAGTTATACTAGTTTCTTTCGAAGCCAGGCTGTCCGATTGAAAACGCTTACTGCATGTCCATTATCTGAAGGGCAGATAGTCAGGATAGTACGCCATAATTTGCCCAGAAATGTGGAGCAATTATTAATTGCAGCAGACCGTTATTCGATAGAAGATGTGTCAGAGATATTAGATGCACTTGAAATCACTGAAACGTCTTTAGACAGTAGATTCAAAGCAAATAGGGAAAGAAATAATTATCCGTTATCAAATATTAACATTAACAATAATAGTCAAAGATTTCAAGCAGGTCTTGAGAGGAGATATAATTCTAGAGATAGAGATAGGGTATCTCCCTATGTTAAGAAAGCAGTTAGATTTGATAAATCTAGGAGTAGGGTAGAGGTACAAAATAGTCAACCCTCTACTAGTGGTATTACTACAATTTTAAAAAGACCAAATGTTAAAACAAGTGAGAAAAAGTTAAACTGAAAAGGTCTTTGTGTATTAGTTCCTCTTTGCAAGGACCCGGTGCTAACAAATTGGGGAACGATCAGATGTGGATGCTAAATACTTTGGATTTAGACATTGATTTTTTAGAACCCTTTACTATAGGTGAACCGCCTATAACGTATCAATGTCCGGTTGTAATTTTAAATATTGAAAATATAAAAGTTGAAGCATTGATTGACTCCGGAAGCCAAGCTTCCATATTATCAGAGTCAACTTATAAAAATCTGGTATGCATAAAAGGTGATATACCTTCATTGCCAGTAAAACAAATACAAGTAACTCTGGCAAATGGAAAGAGAACGAAATTAACAAATAAACAAGTTTGGATTACCTTCAAAATTAATAACACAGAGTTTGGGCATGTTTTTCTTATTATGCCTGGATTGATACATGAAGCCATAATAGGTGCTGACTTCATGATTTTAAATGATTGTCAAATAGATTTTTATAACAAAATTTTTACTTGTAAGAAGGAAAGGCTTAATTTTGAATATGGTGTGCATAACCTTTCCAATCAATTACTATGCATCCATAATACATTGATTGATGCTAGCATAAAGGCAAAAATTGAACATATTTATGCAGTCGATTCTAAATTAAGTGAGAAATTATATCAATTAATGTATAGCTTTAAAGGCATTTTTTCTAAAATCCCTGGTATAATAGAGGGATATACCCATCGTATTAAATTGAAGTGTAATGATCCTTTCCATCAAAAGATGTACCCGATCCCTTACCAATATAAGGACGAGGTACAGAGTCAAATAGACATGATGCTAGAGTGGGAAATAATAAAAAAGTGCCCTTCTCCTTACGTAAACCCATTGGTTATTGTAAAGAAGAAGGATGGCAATATTAGGGTATGTTTGGATGCTCGCATGTTAAATACTATAACTGTGCCAGAGCGTGACATTCCTCCACCTGTACATGAGCTCCTAACTAAGTTTCATAAGAGGTCAATTTTCTCTACATTTGATTTAACAGCTAGTTATTGGCAAATACCGTTACATGAGAATGATCAGCAATACACAGCATTTCGTTTTCAAGGCCAGTCGTATGTTTTCAGACGGATGCCTTTTGGTCTCATTAATAGCGGTGCTGGCTTAATCAGATGTTTGGACATGATTTTTTCAAAGCAATTAAAGGAAAAAATTGTCATGTATGTGGACGATATCGTCATTGCTTCTGACAGTTTAGAAGAGCATCTCCAACACTTAGAAATGTTTTTTAATGAATGCGCTATGAAAAATGTCAAAATTAATTTGGAAAAGTGTTCAATAGCAGCTAAAGAAATTACTTTTCTGGGACATTTAATAAATGAGCATGGCATCCAGCCCCATCCAGAAAAGATTGCAGCTATTCAACGCTTTCCCACACCAAAAACTGTAAAGCAACTGAAATCATTTTTTGGGTTGTGTAATTACTACAACCGCTTTTATCAAAATTTTGCTGAGGACACTATACATTTATCCAAATTGCTAAAAAAGGCTGAGAGGTGGAAGTGGACCACTAATCATGATAGTGAATTTAATTTGATTAAAAATAAATTTTTAAAACACGTAATTTTAATATATCCTGATTTCAATAAAACATTTTATGTGCAAACAGATAGCAGTTACTATGGTCTGGGTGTAGTGTTATTTCAACTCGATGAGGATCAGGTACCTCATGTATTGTACTTCTTGAGCAGACATCTGAGAGGTGCTGAGTTGAACTACACTATAACTGAAAAGGAAACCCTAGCTGTTGTCTGGGCTTTTCAGAAATTAAGGCAATTTTTATTAGGTTCTAGTGTGATTGTATTGACCGACCATAGAAGCTTAGAGTTTTTAAATAAAAGCTACCTCAGTAATGAGAGACTTATTAGGTGGAGCTTATATCTCCAACAGTTCAATTATAGAGTACTCTATATTGAAGGGAGACAGAATATCCCTGCTGATATTCTTAGTCGCCACCCTATCTGTTTAATGTCACAAAATCCCAATAGTCAAAACATAATTGTAAGTAACGTAGATTTGGTTAGGGATGAATCTATAGCTGATGATTATAATAATCTCACTATGATTCAGAGTCAGGATATCAGATTAAATAGGATCATGACTATCTTAAATAATCATGATAATATAAACAGTAAAAATAAACGCGTTAAAATGATTTTTAGAAAGTATAAAATTTATCAAAATTTGCTTATGTATAATATAAATTCTAATCAGGGGGAATCATGGAGGATAGTTGTCCCTAACTCCATGATTGATAAACTGATCATGTACGTTCATAGTAGCTATGGGCACTATGGTGCACCAAAAATTATGTATGTTTTAAAATCGATATTTTTTTGGAATAAAATGTATAAACGCGTAATTAAAAAGATTAAAACGTGTAATATATGTCTAAAATCTAAACATTGCAGTAAATCTTACGTGGGAATCATGCAGCCCATTATTCCAGATCGTCCTAATGAATTATTAGCGATCGATTTTTATGGGCCCCTTCCACCATTCAATCGTCAGAAATTTATACTTGTAACATATGATGTTTTTAGTAAGCTAGTCTCAGCCTATCCTGTACCTAAAACCAGCGCTCATTATGTAATCAAATGCATGCTTGATTACCAATTCCCTTTAGTTGGAAAGCCAGAAATAATTCTTACTGATCATGCAACCGCTTTTATATCTGGTAGATGGAATGAGTGGATTCGAACTCAACACCTCAAACATATTATGAGCTCCATTAGAAACCCGCAGTCTAATCCCTGCGAACGTGTTATGTGGGAGCTCGGTAGATTATTCAGGGTTTATGTAGCCGATGATCATAAACAATGGGTTCATAAACTCTCTGAGGTTATTAATTATATAAACAGTACTTGCAATGAATCCACAGGTTTTACACCTTTCCGTCTACACTATGGCAAACATGAAAATTTACTAATTCAAACACCTATACCTATGATAAGAGAGCCAATAGATGTAAATCAAGATATAAATCAAGCTAAAGTAAAGCTACATATTATGGGTGCTAAGAGAGTAAAAAAATCCCATAATAGACCACATCCATTCAAAGTTGATGATTTAGTTCTTGTTAGAACACCCCATGTTAGCAACCTTCAAAGAAATCAATTTAAGAAATTTCTTGAGTTATACGAGGGTCCATATAAGATTTTTAGCAAAGTAGGAGAAAATGCTTTCATGTTGACTACACCAGATGGTGAAAAAGGGACGTACAACGCTAGGAGTCTAATCCCATACCCATCAGAAGTGTAGAAAAATTTTTTTTTAGTATTACTAGTTGAGATTCTGAGTGTAATGTCCAAATATTTTATAGGTTTGTATTAAAAACAGTATATTTTTTTATATTTCAGTAGTACAAGATAGAATTTGGTTATAGCAAGTGATAAAGATATTAAGTATCAATGGATAGAGTAAATATTAAGATAGATGTTTAATTTAAAATTTTTATTGGAAGGAGGAGGTTATGTGCCCTTTTCTATAGGTCAGTAATAATTCATAACAGTCAATTACTAAAAAATTTTAAATTTAGAATATGTTCTTTTAATACATTAATTATATTAAGTCAATTATATCTTTAAAGTACAATTTGAAGCTAAAGAGAATATGTAGTATATAAAATCATTTAAAAATAGTTATATAAAGCTTTAAAATATTGTTGCATATGGTTGTAAAAGCTGGCCATATTAAATAACACAGCTATAAATAATTAAAAGTATATTTAATAAATCCGATTTTAATAGTTTAAAACATATGATTTAATAAATGCTATATTTAGATTTGTAATCATATTTAATATAGTCAAAAATTAATATAGTATATTTTTAAAATAAACTTTGTGATGGTGAAAATTATATCTAATTCTATATTTTCTAAATTATTCTTCCAAATTTTTTTGTAATTATTTTATATAATATAATAAGTGTATCAATTTTATTAATCTAGACAGAGAAATAGATAGAAAAACGTCTGTCAAAGTTGTAATCACGTGATTGTTTTAATGTATACTATCACACACACTGCTTGTTTGAATTAATAACAAAGTTTAAAATATTTTAAAAGTTATATTATAGAATTGGACAGAATTGTTGCCTATCATAAAAGTAAATAATAATAAATATGTAATGTTTAAATAGTTTTAGTAAAATAATAATTTATTTAAAAGTAATATTTTAAGTAATGTTTGGGTTCATTACGTCATCATTTTATTTTTTAAATATAATTCTATTATAAATTGAAAATCTGTAAATTTGTTTTCAAGCGGGATAAGAATTGACCAATAAAAAATAGGTATTTTTTTTACAGAGGATAAATATCGTTGTAACTAAGATAGAGCGGGAGAATAAAAAATGTATTGAAACCGGAGAGAGGTAAAATTATAACTATCAAACGATAGTATTTTTAAAATCTTTTATTTTAGTCAATTTTTTTTTATACTTTCTTATAACTTTATCTGCAAAAAACTAATTGATAATTTTAAAAATATATTTTTGCCAAAAGAAAGTATAAACTAAAAATATTTAATAATTTCGTTTTAATATGTTTTTCTAATTTTTTTAAAAAGTTGCTTACCAGTCATATTTTGTCTAAAAGTTTAACCTAAGCTACGCAATAAAAAATGGATATACTACAAAATAAAATGGATAGAAATTGTAATGCTGAAGAATATTTGAAATATTTATTGATACAGCTTTATTTATGCTTAACCGAAGAACTGTTTTGGTACATAAAAACCACAGCTCGGACATTATACGGAGTCTAATAAAAAAATTGGAAACGCATTATTATGCATAGGTTTATTCAAGATTTATTTTTTAAATGGTAATAAGATAATTATATATTGCCTGAATTATTTTATATAGTATAATATTCAAAGGAATAAAATGTTATATCCTTTCTAAAGGTAACATTTTTTTAAAAATATTTTCGAGTGCAGAGTTGAATAAAGAACCCAGGAAAATATGTTACAGAAGCGTTTTGTATTAAAATATCCGTTCTTCGAATTATTTAAAATGTACTTGGAAAAAATTTGTTCAAAAGTATTTGAAGTTTTTATTTTAAAAGAGATGTATAAAAATACCAAGTGAAAGTTTAAATGTATCAAGAAGAAAACAGAGATAAAAGTGAACACATAGATGAATGAAAAAATGGATCCATGGAAATACCAATAGTACTTAAAAGTTTATCGAATATTTTTAAAAGTTAAATTAGATGGATTGATGCATCGGATACGCAGAGAATATTGGTAGAGAAGATTAAGAAGCTTCACGGGATTAATTAATATTATCGTCCTAAAAAATTAAAACCAAAGATTATTTTCTAAATTTTACTAAATGGATTAATAATGATTTTTGTTTTAAACTTTAACGCGCTTGGAGAACATTTTTAAAAAAAACTCTAGAGAAAATAATAAGCATTTTGGACTTATCAGAACTATCGTCAAGAAAAATATGTAACTATAGTTTTGATTTTTTTTTATTTTGTTGACCTAATTTAAATCTAAAATTTTATATAAGATTAGGAAAAACATAAAAACATTAATTTGTTAATATTAAAATCTTATAATATAACAATCTAATAATTTAGCTAAAAAATATTTTAATATAAAGTGTATGGGTATGAATTTTTTCTATATCTGCAATGCTCAAGTGGACAAAGGAAGCCTACTGAACACGATGACTAGATAAAGGTTATTGGTAATAATAATAACTATTAATAATTTTATAATGTATATTTTTGTTTTCTTTAGATCATCCATAAATTGGAAGAATGAAGTGTAAAAGTTTTTAAAATTATATGTAAACGCATTTTTTATACAACATTTTAAAAAACATTATGAGATAGGATTGATTTGAAAATATGCACACAACATTTTTTTTTTATTAGTAATATAATCCAACATAACAAATAATTGTGTGATTCTTTTTAAAGTTTTTTATGATATGGGATATTCAAATATTGTATAAGTAAGTCGTATATGATTAAACATACAGAGCAATGAAGTAAGCAGACTTTTCTTATGGGATAGTAAGATTGTTTAACTATTAATGAATTTTGTTTATTGTTTTGTAAATGCAGACAGTTATTTTATCGATGTAAGATGTAGAAAAATCTTGAGAAATAATGTTGAGATAGTGGCTTGGAAGTACTATAGTTAGCAGGAAACCAAGATGATGTATTTTTAAAATAGGATATGATAAGGAATGGAAATAATATTTAGTCTTTATGTGGTTATCAGCATAGTTAACATAGCCCTATGACTGATACATATTTTATTTGGACAGTGTTTATATTACTTTAAATATTTGATGTTCTAATAAAGCTGAAGAAATAGCTTTAACATCGTCCCTGTACTAGAGGATATTAGGCAGATAAATGTCCTACCTCTTCGCACTGTGCCATGATTTTGAGATATGTTAAGAATAATACTCTAGCTTTCTTCCTTAATCCTATGCATCTGTTTTCGCTATCTTTATTTCATGTAACTGCATCGTTTAGTAAGATATTTTAAAAGAAATGATAAATAATTTAGAACTAAGGTTGTGCTATCGTTTTTGGATAAGATTAGTTTAGTTGCTTATAAGGAGCAGAATGTTATAACTTAAAATTGAAGATCCAAAGTATCCTAGGGAAAGAAAAGAATCATAAAATATATTTTGAATTTTATTTCGGAAATGAAATATAAAATTTTTTAAAATAAGGTATCTAAACAAAGATATTTTTAAAAGTGATAATAATTTTAAATGCTTTAGTATTATTTTTTTAAGAGAAAATAAGTATTGCATATTTTTTTTAAAAATACAATAGTACAAAGTAGATTATGTAAACAATATGCATAGTATATTTTGTTTATTGATTAACAGAAATCTATTAATGATTAAACTTATATCATACTAAAGTAGGGCTTAAAGAAGAATATATTATGATTAGTAAACATTGTGTGATAAATACTAAAATCTAGTGTTGAATTTTGGATAATAGTTTGTGTAACATCTTTGACTTTGCAAGATGAATTTTTTTTAATATTTTGAGAAATCCATACTCATTATAAAATTTTGTTTTTTTATGGAATGTTTCTAAATATGAATTTTTTTTAAAAATAGGATAGTTTAATAATACTAAGAATAAAATGCTGTTGCTCATAAAGTAAATAAATATACTTGTAAGAAGTTAACCATGATGAGAAACCAAATAATAACATTTTTTTTTAAGTTTTGTCCTAAATCTAAATAAAATATAATTGAAATAAAAATTATTTTTTTATAACCAGGTAGATCAAACTGTAAAATAAAAAGGGTTAAGGATATCCACTGTAAATAATGTAAATAAATTGTTTAGTTATTTATTGTTAGTAATAAACTTTGTTAAATTTTGTTAGTTAAAAAATGTTGTGTCAGGTTATTTGTTTCTCCACATCATTGCATGAAAACATGATATATGCATAATAACTGAAACAAATATATAATTTTGCACAAAAGATAAATAAAGAATTATTTTAAGAATTTTAAATATTTTATTGGTATTCATTATAATTAAATAATCATAATCTTGCATTATTTATTGGTCATAAATCAGTTATCACAATATTATATTAAATTATATGCTATCAGTTGCCACACATATTTTGTTTGTCAGATTATTAAAATGCTGCCACGTATTTATTATATCATTACATGAAGAATATTATTATTGTTATTTATTATTATTAGTTTAAGTGTAGTAGATTATGACATAAAATCCCTTCTCATATTTTACTACCTTATTTTAAAATTAACTTAGAATAAATTTTATGAACCTGAGATTATTTTATTGAGCTAGATTATTAAATGGAAGATTAAAATTTAATTATTAGTTTAGTCTTAGTGAGTGGAAGTTATTAAAGTCGTAAGAATACTATGAGTTTGTTATTTGAAATAGTAATAAGGGGGGATAGTGTTCTTATGCCATTGAGGTAGTATCCTGTATGATATTGGCTCAATGTAATCTATCTTGTCACCTGTATTTTCACTTCAAGTCTCATGAAAATATAAATTTTTATTTAATTCATTTTATAAACTGAACCTTATACGTATTTTAAATTTAAGCTAGTGAAACATTTTAATTTTAATACTGAATACTTTAGTTATTAAATAATAACTGAGCTAGAACCTGTTTTTATTTTATACCATACATTATCTGGAAGTGAGGATGCAGAATTACAAGGGCAGAATATATATATAAAACAAAATCCCCCCTTTTTTAAAATATAAGAATATATATGTGTGACTGAGATATATATATATATATCAGTCACATATATATTCTTATATTTTAAAAAAGAGGGGATTTTGTTTTATATATATATATATATACGCAAATTTATAAATAAATATTTAAAAATACAGTATTTAAAAGCTTATAAAAATATATATGTATAACAGTCACTTAGGAGCACTTTCAACTAACTTATAGCTTTGTCAACTATCACATTTAAAATGACAGCTTTCCCATAATTCAATGATGTCAACTTTCCCATAATTCTGTGATCTTAATGTTTGCTGCTTGCCTATTAACCAAATGTTGCTTGTATTTGCATATTAACATTGCCTCTTTAATTTTCCTTTTATTATTATTTTTTTCAGTTTCCAATATTTTTACATTATTATAATTAAAATCGAAACCATATATACATGATTTATTATGGTCATAAAAGACAGAAGTGGATAAATTATCATTATTTTTAAAATTTTGTTTTGTATTTTGAACCCTTTTAAATAACAATAAGTGTTCCTTTGTTCTTTTTCCAATGTGGCCATGGATATATAGGTGAATCGAGGTGCACATTGGAAAAAAGAACAAAGGAACACTTATTGTTATTTAAAAGGTTCAAAATACAAAACAAAATTTTAAAAATAATGATAATTTATCAGCTTCTGTCTTTTATGACCATAATAAATCATGTATATATGGTTTTGATTTTAATTATAACAATGTAAAAATATTGGAAACTGAAAGAAATAATAGTAAAAGGAAAATTAAAGAGGCGATGTTAATATGTAAATACAAGCAACATTTGGTTAATAGGCAAGCAGCAAACATTAAGATCACAGAATTAGGGGAAAGTTGACATCATTCAATTATGGGAAAGCTGACATTTTAAACGTGATAGTTGACAAAGATACAAGTTAGTTGAAAGCACTCCTAAGTGACTGTTATACATATATATTTTTATAAGCTTTTAAATACTGTATTTTTAAATATTTATTTATAAATTTGCGTATATTATTTTGAAGAAATACAGACATATTTGTATGTGAGTGTTGTATATAGTTACTAAACAATAGTTATTAATAGGCAGTAGTAAATAGAGAATGTTACAAGAAATAATATTTAATATATTGGTCAATTATTATTAAATAAATTATTCAGTTATTTAGCTTTATTTCTTTAAAATAAAACAGGCTGGTGTAAAAGATCTATAAAATTAATAGATTGATAAATAAAAAGTACACATGTGTGGATGTGTAAACAGAAAGACAATTACACATATCTCTGCTGATCATAGATTGTAAACTCTTTTTTTTATGTTATCTGGATCTTAGATTGTCCCAAAGAGAGAAAAATGCTTTGACAAAAGTAGATATGATAATTATTAATTTCTTATTGATTACTTTGGACTGTCTATGTGTGAGGATTTGATTGCTATCTCCAAAATGACAGTTATTTTTGTGGGAGATCTCTGATGAGAAATACTGAGATATATAAGAGAGAGGCATGATATTGATAAGGCAGTTACAGTTAAAGAAATGGGCAGTTAAAGTTAAAGGAAATGAAGTTAAAGAGTAAGCAGTGTTTCAGCTGTTTCTTTATGGATGTGTAGATGGATTCCTCTTTGGCTTGCATTATGATGGTAGGGTATTATTTGAGCTACATCTTGATAGAACTTCTTGGGCTGCCTAACTTCAGTGATGACCTTGGAGAAGCCGATAGAAGACTACACACTCATGCTGGTAGGGATGGTTAACATAATTGTTTTCTTTTTAGGCAGGGTAATGAATTTCTTGTTACTGATATATTTTACTTAGAAAATATGGAGTACGTGGCAAAATTTCTTCCTATTAAAATTTTGGAGAATACATGAATTTAATTTTAAAATAATACCCAGAATAAAAATTATAATCAGAATGAAAATTATAATC
This sequence comes from Epiperipatus broadwayi, assembly GCA_028023455.1. NCBI lineage: Eukaryota > Metazoa > Onychophora > Udeonychophora > Euonychophora > Peripatidae > Epiperipatus > Epiperipatus broadwayi. The sequence goes on along the minus strand of JAQFVV010006265.1, from coordinate 420,760 downwards.
ATAATAATTGAACACTGCCCCTTTCAATGCTTATAAATCCCATGCTATACTGGGGGTTAGCTCATGAGTTTACTTAATTGATTTCAAATCCACAATGCTAATTGCTGTCCAGTAATTCTTCACTTCCTCATTCCTTATATGTCATCCAGTTGTGTTCCTGATCATTATATTCTATCTAACACCTTAAAGTTTCTAAATGTGTTAAACTGTAACTATTTTAGATGATGGTATGTGTAGATAGAGATCTATGGCACTTACATTTCTTTCCTTATTGGCTACCTGCCTCTCTCCTATTGTAATAAATATTTTAAAATTTTCTTTGATTTTTAACTTTAATAAAATATAATTTTCATTAACATGCAATTTCATGACTTAAATGATTACCTTGCAACTGTATGAAAATGATGCAACCTTGTACATACACAAACATGCCTATCACTAATGTGAGCAGTTTTAATAATAAATTATACATATACGATAGGAGATAGGTTGATTTAAAATAAACATGAAGCAAGTATATCTGCATACAGCTATATACCACTTCATACCTGCTAAGTTAGACTTGGTAAAAACATAATGAGAAAAAGAACTTGCTTCCTTTTTTACAGTGAATGAGTGATCCCAGAATGTGTACTTCATGTTGGAGTGTTAGTGCATGTCAGTTAATTATTATTTCTTAGTACACTGTTCTCTCTATTTTATTTTATTTACACTATATTCTTTACCTAAGGTTTATTTTATTCCTCAAATTAATGTTATATTTTAAAAGTTTGTCATCTGGGTGGTTTCTTTATTCTTTTACTGAAATCCTCCTCCTGAGTTATAAGGTCTATCATTGTATGGTTCTACATTAGGGCTGTGGTATATTTTATGGTGACTATCTTCCTTGTTTTTCTCAAAATTGCTGAAGTCAATGGTCGCAAGCAATTCTGTCACTTCACCTACATTATAACCTTGTTTACTTAACATGATGTGTTGTGTAGCTAAGGGTAGGTTATATCACACATTATGGGTGATGTGTCAATCTGTCTTTGGGAATGCTGTCAACACTTTCATCCATGCTACCTGTCTTAGAAAAAATTAAGTCCAGATCTCTGCCCCTTCCTTGTTATATTTTTTTTTCTGGGAGATGTTGTGCATAATCCCATCTTCTCTCTTGTGATTCCAAAATGTGTTCAATAATGCTTTCTATTCTGTGGCCATGACTGGTGGTGATGTTCATGTTTGCTCACTGATCTCTTTCTGTTTCTTTTATATTATTTATGATCACTGTCACTTGTTTATTACTATGTAGAGTATAACAAGCCCTCAAAACTTGAGAGATGTCTCATCAGGATCATTCGCATGTCTCCCTGGAATGCTTTGACATGGATGATCTTCATGATAGGTGACAGACTGGGACTTCTACTTATCCATGCATTTATTGGTGTAGGGTTTTTGCTTGCTTGTTCCTTCAGTGCATGCAGCTGTTGTTCCTGGATGTTTTGTATCTGGAGATATGATATAATAGTCTATTCCATCCACACTCTCATGCTCCCTAGCATCTACCTGAGGTGCTATGGTCTTCCTGTCTTTGGATAGTGAGTTCTGCTTTTCTGCTGTATTGTTCTTGTTCACTGTTATGTCTCCCAGCTCACTTGTCAGCTTCATCAGTGTCTGCATCATGTTCTCCATTTTGCTTTCCAGTTTTCTTAGTCTTTCAGTTAGGGCCTCCTTGTCAATTTCAACATCTTTGACTTTATGTCATTGAATTTTATCTCCAGGTCTGATCCTTCCAGTTTTTCTTCACTGCCATTATTTCCCAATGAAAATGTATAATGTTTTTTAATGTTTTTTTATTTATAATTTAATTAATGGTATGCTTCTCCTGGTCATCTTTATTTGATGCTGAGTTCCATCCACCTTTATTTTTTTGTCTGAAAAAAATTGCTCTATTATATTTATCTATTTATTCCCAAAAATGTCTGTCCTATCCATCTTTATTTAATCATTCTAAAAAAACTACACATTATTTGATTATTTTATATCTATGGACCCTCCTCACATATGTGTCCCCTTTTTTCATATGTGTTGCTGGTCAGATCACTCACTCTATCGGCAAAAAAAAATTGAACAAAATTATTTTAGTGCCTCTTTCCTCCATCCATGCTAGTCTCAACCTGACATTCTCTCTAATGAAAAAAAATATTCATCTTGTCAGTCGAAGTATAACTCTTACATATGAATCCACAGCTTTGTTTTCTACAGTTTTTTTCCTTAGGTTTCATAAGTTATATTGCTATTCTATCTAAATATTTCAAGATCTAGATTTACAGTATTATATAAGCACTAATTAATTATATGTATATGACCAACCAAATTTTGAAATTCATAAATTAACTCAAAATGTGCTTCCATAGTTGCCTGGAGATGGGTTTATGGAGCCTTGGTCAAGTTTTGTATAATCAGTAAATAAGACCAAAAGATCAACCAGGGACTCTTAACCAGAAGACACTGAGTTAATCCCATGCCCCCTAGTTTAAACTCCTACTTGGGTTTACTAACCTCAACCACCTGATTAACTTACCTTATGTCACCTACCTTATCTTCTTCATACAGGTCAATGTAGCTCAGGGTTCAGGAATGAACTCTCTCTCTCTCTGGCTCTCTCAAGATTTTCCAGTTTTAACATTGTTTCCTCACAGGCACTGTTAATTCTTTTTTTATTATGCTATTGTTATTATTTAATTGAATATTCACAATAATCTTAGGTTTGCGTTCAATCACTAGGCTACAAAACATGGATACATTTATTTTTTATTCTACAAATTCTGCTTAAGCAACATCTTATAATAATATTTAAATGATAAATAAATAAATGGTTCAAAATCACAATACAAATGTACATGTAATTTAATTAAAATAATATTAGTTTATTACAATATTGAACCAACGGAATATTTAAATGATAAATAAATAAATGGTTCAAAATCACCATACAAATGTACATGTAATTCAATTAAAATAATATTAGTTTATTACAATATTAACCCAACAGAGAGAAATAGATGACAAATATAAGATTAGGATTATCTACTGACTTTTCCAACATTTCTGGAAGATAGTGGCAACTTTCAATATCTGCATCTGTTCAATATGCTTTATAAGATAATATTGTTCATCATCAATCCATTCCATGTTTGAATTTATGCTTAAAAACTTATTTAATAAGTGAGTCACTTGTGTACAGATTCAAGTTTAAGTTAGCCAGGGTTTCTAATGGTTTTATATGAAGGCAAATGGCTAATATTAATTAGAAGTTGTGGTGCTACCTAGAGAGTAGAGTCAATGACATGCAAAATGAAGATGATTGAGATGTTAATATGAAGGTGAGGTTCATTGCAAAAGGGTGGATATCCTTGGCACAGAGGTGCATCTGCTCCTAACCAAGGGTACATGCCACAAAGAGCTCTATGTGGTGTATGAACCCAGGATTTGGGTCACCAAGAGTCTCCAGCTCTTGTGGACTCCAGACCAGGCCTAATCTATTGATTAGGAACCAAGTTTGACAACTTGGATGCATGAACTGTACAGAAATTATGGAAATTACAATAATAATACTAATATGCTCATTGCCACACATGTAGAGAGGAAGAAAAGCAAGTATAGGTATGTAAAAAAACAACAATAACTAAGCCTTTCTGCCATATGAGTAAACATTAAGAAAGAAATTTATAGATATATAAATCATGAGCATGCCCATTTAACCTTCTATGATTCATTTTAATAATAATATAATCCCTATCACAATATCTGTTTCAATAATCTTAAATCTAAAATATAATAATCAAATAATGTTCAATTCTTGGGCCAATTATGTATACTTGGAATGAGCTGATATCACAATTGATTACTTGTTATAGTTTATATGTGAATTGCAGTTTGACTTTATACAAGTATTATATTACATCGATAAGCAGTGTAATATGTACATTTAAAGAATGTGATTAATGTTACTTCTTGCAATGAAATATTAATTCAAAATATTAACTTATAGATATTACTGAATTTACAATCATTTTATTATAGAGACTCATTATTTTATCAAGAAGCATTATCAATTTAGTGTTATGTGAAATAACAATTTAAAAAAATATATATTTTATTACCAATATCTTAATAATATTATTTGTAATGCTTAGGTTAGATCACACACCCACACACACACAATATATATATATATATATATATATATATGTGTATATAAGTGATATCCATATATATATATATATATATATATATATATATATATATAATGGAATCACTTATATTTAATAGCCCTAGTTAATGCGCCAAATATAACAGAATCACTTATATGTAACATCTAAATCGGGCCTGTTAAATATAACAGAATGATTAAATTCACCAGAAAGAGGATATGTATTTCAGTACAACCAGACTTGGGTCTTCAGGTAGAATGCTAGAAATGAATTGATGAAATACTAAGTCCATGATTATATCTATCTTTATTATGCTAGCTCAATAATTTTTAAATAAGTTTTGATATAATTTAGACTAGTTCATCCATTTTTCATCCCTCTTTCAGTCACCATTATGCCACGATATTCAAACTCATGGAGAATTTGCAATTAGCTCTTTTCAGGGATAATTTCAAAACAAGTCATTATATAATATGCCTTTATATAAGCATAAACTACTAATTGATATTCATATGATATTTATAATACTAGCATATATATATATATAATATAATTCAATAATGATTAGACAAAGAGATCCAGTTAATAATTTAATATTTAATAAACAATGCAAAAAAATATAATGTAAAAGATAAATAAAATATTAATAAATAAATAAGAATGAATTTTACCATAATAAAATATTAATAAATAATATTCCTATTTAATACACTATGATAAAAATCTGTGTTATGATAAACTATAATTAAAGAATATAATTTAAATTAACAGATATATAAAACAATATCTAGATTCAAAAATTAATAATTTATATAACATTAATTTATTTACAATCTTTATTCCATTATTTTATAATTATTAATATATAAGTACTATTTACAATTGTACAACTTATATATTATATGCATTTATAATAAATAAAATACATATAATGTTTATTATAATATATATATATATATATATATATATAATAAATATTATATTATATAAACTTATTTGAAATATCTGTTAAATAGTAACCATTTTTATAAACTTCATCTAATTTTTAATGAATTATGTCAAGCTTTCAATTTATGTTTAATATTAAATTTAGATATTCCTATTAAGATATAATAATGTGATGCCAAATTTGAAATAATAATAATAATAATAATAATAATAATAATAATAATAACAATAATAAACATATTAAAATAATATAAGCATTAATATATATAAACAAAGAAAGAAAAACTTATTTTCCATAATTAAGAGTAGATATTTAAGTCTGTAGTTTATAATCCTAATGAAGATCTTTTACGAAGTATATTATTAATCCATTGGTATAATGATGATTTTATTTATCCTTAATTGATAAACTGTTAATAATATCCAATGATTTGATTGATATAAAATAAAGTAAATATACTTCGAATGTTGATGTTCTTATTCTCCATTTTTCTATTATCATTAGACGTTCTTTACAACTAATATTTCAAAATATTTCAAAATAGCATGTAAGGTGGTTTCAAAACATTTACAATATAATGCTGCTCTACTCAAAGCACATTGTAATATTCTTTATATATATAATTATTTTAAATATATATATATATATATTTAGAATAACAAAGTTTTAATATAACGTAATTTCCAAAAAACTTAAACAGATGTTGTTTTCTTTTATATTGCTATTCCTTTTAAGATTTAATAAAAAATTTAAAATATTTTCCTTATAATCTTTAATCCATAGATTTATATTAATTTGGAAGAGTTAATATTTAATTCCAAATGTTGAACAGTAATATTTTGTAACGGAATAGCGTTACATAGGGTTTGAACCTAGGAAAGTTAAAGATATATATTAATAACGAAATAAATGACAGGTACAAAACTTTTAAAAAACGATCTTGTTTTAAGAATAAACGAGAAACAGCCGTTTCTAAAGCAGATCGCAGCTATACAAGAGTACCTGTCAGATTTATTGAACTAAAATTAAAAGAGTTTTTATTTTTTTGAAGAATTAATTTATTATAATCATTATTTGTAAGTTTGCTTTTTTTTTGTTATTTCGTTTTAAAAAAAAGAATGATCGAGAACAAATTAGAAATTTTTATTAAATCATTTTTAAACAAAAAAGAAAGAAAAAAGATAAGTAAATTAATTAATCTGCAGTAGGTTAAAAGATTCCAAGCGATCTAAGATATTTTGAATGGGGGGGCAATTAGTAGATTAAAATTTAGAGAAGTTGAAACAATAAGCAGGATGTATGTTGGTAAAGTCTAGATAACAATCCAAATTTAGAAACAGAGGTGATAAAAAGTGTACACTGCTATTGTACTACTTAGACTTCTGGCTCCAGCTAAAACAATACTTAAAAAAAGATGGTAAACTAAATTAAATTCCAACGTGGTGCAAATGTCCCAGAAACCATTGAATAAAGAGGACCCTTAATTAGCAAATAAGAACTAATGACTCATGAGTGCATGACAGAGATTGGAGGAAAAATTCAAGGTGTCGTGGCGGGAAAGAAGAGAAGAAAAAGGCAAGACAGAACTGGAGAGAGACAGTTAGACATTAATTACAATTATTAATTATTGATTGAGAGTTGTGGAAGGCGAAATTAATTTGAATTTTAGCGGAGAGTATTATTAATTTTTTTGGCAGAGCTTCTGATTAAGTACTTGGACTTCTTAACCTAAACTTTGTGTGATACCGTAGACGAAATGCGTTGCTGAATCCAAAATTCGCGGCTTGGCCGCCGAACCTTCGCACCTGGCACCGCTGATCGATCCTAGAATGCTCTCAACCTCGGAGAAAATGAACTCAAGGACCACACACGCCCTGGAAGCCTCACCAAAAGCCGGCATGCTGAATTAAAGAAAACATCGCTCAGGATCCCATTACAGTCTTCTCATTCCACAGGTAGTTATATTTTAACATTTGCTCACACATTCATGCACCAGCTAAAATAACTTTAAAGTGGAGAACGATTTACAAACATTAAGTGTAAAATGATAAAATTACTAATGACCAAATTGAATCACTAAAGAACTCAACCAGAATCATATGTACAATTAAGATTCAGCAAATATCTGTGCAAATTCATACCTAATTCCGTAATTATGTTATCTAGACTTACTAAATCATATATCTGCATGATAATTTTATTTACCCAGTTTTTTTTCTAAATAAATCATTCATTTAATTAATACTTCTTTTATTGATCGCTTGGAATTTCAAATTTATTTAAATAATGTTGAATGAGTGCGAGAGTGATCTATTTTGTATAATTTGAACGGGTACATTTAATATTTTAGTTAAGATTTAAGTATATTTATAGCATTTATATTTGTCATACAATTCTTATGTTAATGTTAAGTTATGGTTAATTTATTCTGGGGGATATAGGGTGGGCCCAACAGTGATAAAGGTGTTTCAATATTGTTTTAATGGAAATGTGCGATCTAGTTCGGAAATAGTGTTGCTGTGTTCGTTTCTTGCTGTCCGCTGGAGTGATGCTTGGGCATGTTCTGTGATATAGTTGAGTGAGTGTGTGCACGTGCGTGGCGAGCTTGTAAAGGTTCTCCTGGCGCCTATTACTTGGGTTCAATCTGAATCTACGTATGAAACAAATAAAAGCGTACGTGTATATGTGTTTGAAATTATTTTCACAAAACATTATGTAAACCCCGGACGAAATAACACAGCAGGTTCGTAAAAGGGAATCGTCAACAGAACAGCGAACATACAGAAATAGCGACGACGACACGTCGCGGGGTTGCAATTTATAAAAGAAAAATTTATTTAAATAAAAATGATTTTCTTTTCTTCTCTTTAATAACAAGAGAACGATTGAATCTCCTCATGTTTTTGTTACAACTTCATGCTTAATTGTTTCAATAAATATTAAAATATTATATATATATATATATATATATATATATATATATTGTACCTATATTGATATAGGCACATATAATTTTTATCTAAAATTATTATTAAAGTAATCTTTCGTAAAAAAAAACATAAAATTAAATGTTGAAGAGTTTATTTAGTTTGTTTTAGAAAAAGATAGGAATTAAATAGTTTTTATTAGTATTTGTAAAAATATAAATATACAAATCTCTTTTCATTCAAGTTTAATTAAAGAAAAAATAATGTTAAAACTAATATATGTGCGATTGTCAACAATAAAATAAATGTTATTATAAATAAATGGAAGTTAAAGAAGATTATCATTAAAAAACATGGCAATGGCTATTGTTAATTAAAATATAAAACAACATCTCTGCATGGCTATTAGTAATTAAGCAATCTTCCAAAACACGTTTATCAAAGGATTAATTGATAAGGAATTTGACAACAGATCTTTGCCGGAGATATCAGAAAGACAACAAGGCGCAGGAATAAATAGATCTTTTTTATCAGACAGTATTCAACTCCACAAATTAATTGAGTTGAGACAATCAGTTCACAAAGTTATTGAGAGAGTGCAGTTTGGAAATTAATTGAGTCAGTTAAGAAACAAAATGGTGCTGAGAATATTTTGGAATGCACGTTCACCTCCAGCCCAGATGTCCTATGAAAACAGCAGATCTGCCTGTGAAATAATGTCAGCTTAACGTCTTAGAAAATCTCCATCAGTATCTATTTGTCTCCGATAGTAATAATCATGAAAATCAGGAAACTCAGCAAGGAAACGTCCCAGCAGGCTGGTAAGCATTTATAATGGAAGTATCCTCACTGATAGCAGCCTCCAAAGAACAAAATTCTACATCAACATTTAAAATCCTAGGTAAAACATTTGCTCATTTTTGTTTATACTGTAATAGCCATTGCATTTCATTAATTCGTGCAAATCCTCCAAGAGTCTAATTATATGAACTCGATATCATACATAAATGAACTATTGATATGTGTCCGATTAAATTTCAAATGCTATGTAGTCCTTTATTATCATTATTACGTGTGTGCATGAGTTAATATGTGTGTAATCATTATATCAATATTTATTAGTTAAATTAGAGTGTTCTGTTATTAAATCTATAGGAATATTTAAACTATTTAGAAATGTTAATTTAAAATATGCGTGTGTTTTATTAGAATGTTTAAATTTAGTAAATAAATGTTAGTTAATAAATTATCTTTAAAATTAAACTTTATTTGTCAGTCAATTCTTTTTATCAATTCCTTTTATTAAATTTTTATCAATTCTTTTACAATTCTTTTTATAAATTCTTTTTACAATTCTTTATCAAGTCTTTTAACCACTAATTATGTATAATCTTTTAGTGATTAAAAACAGCTGAGTTGGTCGTGGATTTAGGTGTTGAGTTAGTGGCCATTGCTTAAAGTGCGTTATTTATTTATCCTTGAATAGATAGCTGGCGCCCGTGTTTATACACAAACAAAAAAGTGCTTTGAACTTGGTGTTGAACTCAACAGTCAAGAAGAAGTTATGTCCTGGAAATGTAACGTTAGTTATATACTTTATAGCTATCGTTTGGGCATACATACTCGGAGAGTATGTTCTTTTCTGCCTAAGAGGCCGGTGATTCGAATCGACAGATTCGAAATCGGTTCAATGGCGCCCAACATGGGGCTGAACCTAAGAAACAATAGTAAAGAAATACTTTGTTTCTTGTTTGAAAAATTTGTTTTATACAAAAGTTAAATTACATGTGTAAAAGTGTTGTAATTTTAAAAAAGAATTGACCGAAAACTTTTTTTTTTCGAAATGAAAAGAGATTTTGACATTTATGCTATCAAATCATCGTCATTTGGGTCTTATGGGCGGAGTTAAAGCATTAAGAGTGGGTAGTGAAAAGGACAAAAGGCTGGAGTTAACGTGAGTTTCCATCTTAGTAAGAAAAATAAATAAATAAGTTGTATTTAAATTTAGTTTAACATAAGCACTAGTACTTTGAAATTGAAATTTTAGAAATGGATCTGAAAGAAAGCCCAATATATTTTAAAAATCCCCAGTTAGTAGAAAAGGAGAAAGAAGAAGTATCTGAGATGCCAATGATGATGAAAATGATGATGAATATGATGCAAGAGTTCAAAGCAGAATTGATAAAAGAAATGTGTCAAGAATTTAAAGAAAGTCAACAAGAATTGTGTCAGAAATTTGAGCAAAGCCAACAAAAGCTCAAAGAAGAACTCAAAGCAGAATTGAAGGCAGAAATTAGTCAGGTTAAAACAGAAATTAAAGAACTCAGAGCTGAAGTAAGAGAAATAAGATGTGAAATAACGGTAAAGGTAGAGAATAACCAAGAAGTTATAGAGTTAGATTTAGTTAAAGAAAGTCAGGAACTTTAGGTCATGAAAGTGGTAGAAATTGAATTAGAATCAGATAGCCTTGTGATAAATAAAGTAGACACAAATGTAGATCAAGAAATAGAAGAAAAGTTTTTACAAAAATTTAAAAAGGTTAAAATAAACGTTCACATTCGCTGTAGACGTAGATTTAAAACAAAGAGAAAGCGTAGAAAAAAATATTCCCAGATTGAAGTAATTCAGAGTTTGTCTAGGTATAAAGGTTTCTGAGTTACAAAGTTGAAAACAGAACAGAAAGAGAAAGAGATAAAGCAATAAAATATAAAAATGGAACCGATAAGAGAGGAAAGTTAGTTTATATTATAGAATTTACAGAAAGAAAGAAGAAACCACCTGACATAGTTTGAAAGTTTGTAAACGGGCAGAATAGTAAAGGAAATAAACAAAAAGGACCGGAAATGGACTATGAGGCTAATATAATTATTTTGATGTAGGTGAAAAGCCTGAATTAGAATTTTGCTATTTAAAATGATGGATTGTTTTGTCAGATAATAATAACGGAGGCTTCACAAAATAAAAGATTTTTTTTTCTACACACACATATTAATTAAGAAAATGTTCGTAAATAAACAGTTCAAATAAATAAAAATCACTAAAATCAAGTTAAATAAATGGGTCAAATTAAGGATTTAGAAATAATATTGGAGAATTAAATAAATGAATAAAATAACGGAAATACATAAAATAAAAACAAGTTAAATAAATAAGTATAATATGACTGTAGAAAATAAATATAATATTCGTAATAAAATAAAATTTTTTGAATACCCACACGTTAATATATAAGTTAAAGTAATGGGTTAAAGTAATATTGTAATATAAATAAATATGTAAATTGATGTCCATGATAGTTTAGAATAGTATTGTAAGATTAAATAAATAATATTTAAATAATGTTCATAATGAATTTAAAAATAATATAAATGAAAGTCAATCAAAGTTATATTAGGAGCATATAAGGGTTCAAATCTAAAGGGATGAGGGTAGTATAGAAGTGTTTTAGTTAAGGTTAAGTTTAAAGCTCTCGACTGGATAAATTCTAGTACCCGTAACGGATTGTCCGGGATCATTCCTCTTTTAAAAAAATGCACTGGCACCAACCAGAGTAAGTTGTAAGTCACTTTTCAGGGGAGAATCCTTATATCTCGTACCTCATTTTCCAAAGTGTAAGTCGGAAATGGACAGTTGAAAATTCCTGCCATTGCAGCTGCTTAGTCAAAGTCCAATCAAGAGAATCGGGAATCATTTTCCAGGGCATAAGTCAGAAATGGACAGTTGAAATTTCTGCCATTTGCAGCCATCTTTCTTAGTCAAAGTCCAATCAAGAGAATCAGCAGCCAAATCTTCATTTATAAAAGATCCCTGTGCCACAAATTTAGTTTGTCCTCATGGTCATTATCCAGGATGAACATTGTAAGCAATGTTACCAGCATAGAAAGAAGAAAAGCATAATTGGAGATTGCCCTTAGCATAGAAAAGATAAGATACCAAAAAGCAAACTTAGAAATAATAATAAATTAATATTTAATGTTGTCAGAGATAAAATGGTCAAAAATGATGCATTTTACTCTCAAAAGGAAGGGCGGTGTAATGTACCTATATTGATATAGGCCCATATAATTTTTATCTAAAATTATTATTAAAGTAATCTTTCATAAAAGAAAAACATAAAAGTAAATGTTGAAGAGTTTATTCAGTTTGTTTTAGAAAAAGATAGGAATTAAATAGTTTTTATTAGTATTCATAAAAATATAAATACACAAATCTCTTTTCATTCAAGTTTAATTAAAGAAAATTAATGTTAAAACTAATATATGTGCGATTGTCAACAATAAAATAAATGTTATTATGAATAAATGGAAGTTAAAGAAGATTATCATTAAAAAACACGGCAATGGCTATTATTAACTAAAATATAAAACAACATCTCTGCATGGCTATTACTAATTAAGCAATCTTCCAAAACATGTTTATCAAAGGATTAATTGATAAGGAATTTGACAACAGATCTTTGCCGGAGATATCAGAAAGACAACAAGGCGCAGGTATAAATAGACCTTTTTTATCGGACAGTATTCAATTCCACAAATTAATTGAGTTGAGACAATCAGTTCACAAAGTTATTGAGAGAGTGCAGTTTGGAAATTAATTGAGTCAGTTAAGAAACAAAATGCAGTGCTGAGAACATTTTGGAACGCATGTTCACCTCCAGCCCAGATGTCCTATGAAAACAGCAGATCTGCCTGTGAAATAATGTCAGCTTAACAACTTAGAAAATCTCCGTCAGTATCTATTTGTCTCCGATAGTAATAATCGTGAAAATCAGGAAACTCAGCAAGGAAATGTCCCAGCCGGCTGGTAAGCATTTATAATGGAAGTATCCTCACCGAAAGCAGCCTCCAAAGAACAAAATTCTACGTCAACATTCAAAATCCTAGGTAAAACATTTGCTTATTTTCGTTTATATTGTAATAGCCATTGCATTTCATTAATTTGTGTGAATCCTCCAAGAGTCTAATTATATGAACTCGATATCATACATAAATGAACTATTGATATGTGTGTGATTAAATTTCAAATGCTATGTAGTCCTTTATCATCATTATTATGTGTGTGCATGAGTTAATATGTGCGTGATTATTATATCAATATTTATTAGTTAAATTAGAGTGTTCTGTTATTAAATCTATAGGAATATTTAAACTATTTAGAAATGTTAATTTAAAATATGTGTGTGTTTTATTAGAATGTTTAAATTTAGTAAATAAATGTTAGTTAATAAATTATCTTTAAAATTAAACTTTATTTGTCGGTCAATTCTTTTTATCATTTTTTTTATCAAATTTTTATCAATTCTTTTACAATTCTTTTTATAAATTCTTTTTACAATTCTTTATCAAGTCTTTTAACACTAATTATGTATAATCTATTAATGATTACAAACAGCTGAGCTAGTCGTGGATTTAGGCATTGAGTTAGTGGCCATTGCTTAAAGTGCATTATATATTCATCCTTGAATAGATAGCTGGCGCCTGTGTTTATACACAAACAAAAAAAGTGCTTTGAACTTGGTGTTGAACTCAACAGTCGAGAAGAAGTTATGTCCTGGAAATGTAACATTAGTTATATACTTTATAGCTATCGTTTGGGCATACATACTTGGAGAGTATGTTCTTCTCTGCCTAAGAGGCCGGTGATTTGAATCTACAGATTTGAAATCGGTTCAATATATTTATATATATATATATATATATATTAAAATATTCAATCAGATTTTATATTTATAAATTATTTCATTAGAGATAAAAGTATGTTTGGCTAATAATAATAACTAGAAGAAGTTACTATTATAATATATATATAGATATATATATATATACACAGAGAGAGAGAAAGAGCAATAATAAATAGCAAAATTATCTAAAAACTTATTTCAATAAAATACGCTCTTTATCCTTCTTTGATTTAATATGTAATTCAAAGAACTTAACATAACTTGCCTTGGAGGGGGGTTTATAAAAAGAGAAGTTTTAAAACAATTTATACAGCTTATTATTTTACATAAGAAAGTTTAAGCTTAGCATCTTCACTGCGCATTTCCTCCCTTGGGATATTGAGAGCAGGGAAGTTGTATACTTGTTTAACTAATTAACATTTCTCCCTCTATCATTCAAGGTAATATACATAAACACATTTGCAAAAGATATAGATTTTAAAATTATTAAAATAATTAAGTCAGCAGATTTAACATTAATAAATGTGCGATAAATACACCTTTACCTTGCTTAGCGATAGCAATTGGTCCTCAAAAACTCATCGTTAAGCAAGAATATTGTATACATAATACGTATTTATAATGAAGGTCTTTGGGAAAAAAATTGGTCAGTTCCAGTTGACAGAAAATATCTACATTGGTTTCCAAGCTCAAAGATTTTCTTGATTTTTTCATGACAATGATGGCTAAATATGGTATCTAAAAAGAAAAGTTTTATATCACTAGGAAAAAATGCATATTTTCACTGTTTAAAAAGTACAGTACAGCAAAGAGAAAAAGAAAGTGAAACTAAATTTGAATTTAAGGGTTTTTATATTTTTCCACAGAAGTTTTTCATCGTAATGAAAAAAAATCCATTTTTTAAAATTTGTATTACTGTACATATTACTGTACATTTATGTTTATTACTTATGTGAAATTATTCAAATTAAAAAACAATGCTTAATTATAAATTATTTAATGGAACATAAAGACTTATTACTGTACACCAGAATAACAAAACACTTAATGTGTATCATAAATCAGTCAATTTAAAAATAAAAATGCAGCTTATTTTAAAAGAGAGAAACCCAATTGTACTAATTTTCTAAAATGTACACAAACTTTATTTTCATTTTATTTTATATTTGCTATAAGTCAATTGTTGGAATCTTAATAAATACAGTACTATATTTTTAGTAATGTAATAGTGCCCTACACCCCCACCCCATCCCCAAACCCATTCGTGTAGAAGAAAATTCATTAACATTTATTTTAAATACAATCTGTTTTTCTTTTTAAACTTTTCTAATTTGACATTTGCATTTTAAAATGTTTTTCTTTTGATTTGAAACAACTTGAGTGTAAACACCATGTTTATTAATGACGTTACAAAAACAATAACTATTTTTCATAATTATCCAGGTGTTCTAAAAATAATATGCATATTGTAAATTATAACAACACACACACACAGTTTAATATTCATATTTAGTGTTTTCCTGAAAGTTTGTAATGATAGTATTTTAGTTGTCCTGTACCATATTTATACATTGGACTATTTCATCATTTAATATAAGTGTTACATGTCTTTAGAAAAATTAAATATTTAAATAATCCAAGTACTGTACATTATATTTAAATAAAGTTTAATTTTTCTAAAGACATTCAACACTTATATGTACAGTATACAGTATTATAGATTCAATAATTATAGATATTTTAAGTTTATAGTTCTATATTCAAAATACTGAATGCAGTACTAACATTGTGTTTTATGAATAAAATATTGTATGTGTATACAATTACAGCAAAGTCATTACCAATTTACATATTACAATAATATACTTTTGCTTTTGGGTAAAATGAATTTAAAATACCTATTATCTGACATCATCAGTGACGCAAAATTCAAGATGGCTGCCAAATAAATTTTTAAATTTTTTCCCGATCATTATAATGAAAAATTGATTGTAAATCGAAGTAGTGGGTACAAATTGATGATGATCACTATTGTGAAATATTGCTAAATAGCCAATTGCTAAGCAGGGTAAAGGTGTATCTATAATTTATGAGGTTATGACTAAAAACTGGTTAATATTATATACAGTTAAGTTACAATTATAAATGAAGGTAAATTAAACATTTTTACTGGCAATAATTGCTGACTATGGATGTGGGGTTCCATTCCTCTTTGGGATTGCATTATGATGGTACAATATGATTTGAGATACATCTTGATGAAACTTCTTAAGCTGACAAACTTTACCAATGACCTTGGAGAAGCTGATGCCTGACTACTTGCTAATTCTGGTAGGTATCATTAACATATTTATTTTCTTTTTAGGCAGGGTAACAAATATCTTCTTGCTGGTATATTTTACTTAGAAAATCTGGAGTATGTAGCAATTTTTTTCCTATTAAAATCTTGTAGAATACATGAATTTAATTTTAATATAATAAACAGAATAAAAAATATAATCAGAATTTAAATTGCAGTCAGAATAATTGACAAATGCCCTTTTCGATGCTTATAAATCCTAGGTTATACCTCGTGAGTTTACTTAATGTATTTCAAATCCATTAAGCTAATTGCTGTCCATCAACTCTTCACTTCCTCATTCCCTATATGTCACCCAGTTGTTTTCCCGATCTTTGTGTTTTATTTTTTATCTTACACCTTAAAGCTTCTAAAGGTACTGAACTGTAACTTTTAGATGATGATATGTTAGGTGATGGTATGTGTAGATAGAGAACTATGGCACTTATGTTCCCCTAATCGCTACCTACCTCTCTCCTATTGTATAAAATATTTTAACATTTTCTTTAATAAACTTTTAACTTTTATAAAATATATTTTTTCTTAAAATACAATCGCATGACTTAAACGATTATCTTTTAACGCTAGAAAAATTATACAATCTTGTACATGCACAAACATACATTACTAATCTGTGCAGGTTTTAATAATAAATTATACATATATGATAGGAGATAGGTTGATTTAAATAACCATGAAGCATACACCACTTCAATATATCTATCCCTCTAGCCATCCATATATATGTGTATATTTTTAGTTTTGTATTGGACTATCTTTATCTATTCATCTATCTATCTATACCTCCTTCTATCAATCTAGTTACTTAACTACCAATTTACATTATTTTCTTACTTACATTTCTAGGTAGCTTCTAACTTTTAGTGTACATATCTATAAATTCATAAACTATCTATCTATGTATTTTTATTTAAAAAAGTGGTAGAAAATGTAGTTCATATATATATATATATATATTGTAACAGATGGGGTTTGAATACAAGAGATAAGGCAATAGTGCTAATTGAGAGTGTTGATATGGAGTGATTATATGCGAAAAGATATATATGTAAATAGTCATTCGAACCCTGTTACAAGAAGTGCGAAAGTTATGTGTGTATGCATGTGTGGATATAGTGTACAATATGCGTATGTATTAACGGTGATGGTTACAATCAATTATATATAGAGCTGTATAAATTGTAATTGATTATTCGTATATATTTTATCCATTAAGTTTTTTTTAAAGTTTTAATAATATTGTCGGTAACACGTGTTTTTGTTTTGTTAATTAATCTCTTGAACATATGAGGACAGAAATAGAAATGAATCAATTGCTGTAGGCAGTTTAGTCAATAACTGGCATCGAGAAGTCTGAAAACTGGTCAAGTGGGTATTTTTGAAGAACAATGGAAGAACTGGTCAGTGGCATACGGATACACAGAGAAAATTTTACAAAGTTAAAAGTGAAAAACAAAAGAACTTTTTGTTGTGCTCGAAAGGAGAGATATAGATAGAAAAAAAGAGACGCGGCTGGAAGTACAGATTGTGTGGACGTGTAATTTTTTCTTAAGAAGTCATTAATATTTTCCCACCCAAAATGTTGGGGTAATTCTATAGTGCGAGTTTCGTTAATCGGCCCAGTGGACACTTGTCGTGGAACTCACCTGAAGCGGACTTACGAACTGCGTTATTAAAATAAAGAAATTTTGTTTCATCAAGTGTAATGGTGATGAAAGATCTTTGAAAATTGGACCCTGTCATAAAGCGAGTGAATCACCTACTCCACCTCTGGGATAAGCTATTTGATATACCCTATTGGAACTGTTTGCCATCCGTTATATCTACCAGACCAGTATTCTTGGAGAGTTATAAATGCGGATTTGTCTTTGATCGTTTGAACTAAGGTAAATTGACGTGGCACAAAAATATGTTCAGTGAATGTGTCTTAATAAAGAAACTAGTGTTACCTCAATATTAATTGCTATAATAAGTCTCTTTTAAAATTAAATAAAATAACAACATTAAATAAACAGCTCTGATGTATAATTGCACTATTTTGATGCGTGTATGAATTATATATGTGTGTATCAGAATAAATGGGCTGTGCGCTTGAATATTGATATATTTATATGCGTGTATAAATAGGATTTATTGGTAATGGGTATAGTCGTAGATAGAATAAATTTTATGATAAGATCCGGGTTAGATTAATGGATTTATAACAAATAAACTATCGTACAGAATAATAGACATATAAGACTTAGTTAGGTATTGTTTTAGCTTTGTTCTCTAGTTAGACTATCGTCCCCAAACCCTGAGATTGAGCTGGTTTGGTGCGCTACCATAAATAGATATACATACCAGAACCCTTATTTACGTTTTCGATGAGATAATTCTTATCCACGTGTAAGATTGGCGCGTGAGATGGAATCAAACCATGCTCACAAATATCTTCATTCGAAGCTACGGGTTAAAGCCTACAATGGCGGTTTAAAAGATATCGGTGGTGTTATAATGGCGTCCCAACTAAAGGGGCTGCTAATGTTAGAGAATGGGCATTAGAAGGGCATCCTAACGTAATGTAAAAGAGCTCACAAACAAGAGTGGATTTTTTTTTTAAAAAAAAAAGGGGGAAAAATAAAAGTGATAGTTTTGTTATAAATCGGAAAGAGTTTGAACACATATTGGAAAGATAGTAGATGGGCATATTTTGCGTGGTGAATGTATGGATAGAAAAGTTCTCGAGTGGTCAAGGGGGAAAATAGCGTTGATGTATGTCCTGTGATATATATATATATAAAGTCATGGGTTATAAAATAGAGGTTTAAGAATTTATCTAACATTGAGATATTATAAAACAATATCGTTCAATATGATAAGGAGGGACAAAGGTCTATCAGGTGGGTCATGCAGTGGACCACTGGAAGCTGGGGGACGAACCTGGCACGTTTAACCTTAATAGTGATATATAAAAAAATGAAGCAAAAAAATAAACTAAATGGGGAAAAGCAGAAGGCGACAGAAGAGAAGGAAATAAATGTATTGGAGAGGATTTTAGAAAGATTAGAAGGTCTAGAACTCCGATTTCAGGAAATGGACAAGAGGTTCGAACGGAGATTTCAGGAGATAGAACGGAGACTAGGGATAGAAAGCAAGGAAAGGGTGGAGAAGTCTGACTATAAAGAAGTAAAAGGAAGTTTAGATGAAGGAGAGAGGGATATAAAACAGGGACCGAAGTCTAGAGAGATGGAAAGACCGGAGCATATGGGAAAATGTAAGGATGTGGTGGTACACAACCACGTGAACCATTTTTTAAAGATACGACAGTTTGAAGGCCAAATGGGGGAATCTCCCGTGGAACATCTACAAAGCCTATGAAGATACTTTGGCATGAATCCCATGCCAGAGGAAGGTAAATTGGTGGTAGCGTACAGCCATCTAAGTGGAAATGCCGAAGAGTGGTGGGACTCATTGTCCCAACAGCCCACAACATTCGAGCAGTACCAGAAGAAGATCCGAGAGACCTTCTGGTTGGAAGACCGCCAGGAACTCATGCAGTACCAAGTGATGCAAGAGAAATATGAGAAAGGAAAGGAAGAAAAATTATCTCAATTTTTTCATCGCCAAGTCGCGAGGCTAAGGACACTGGACGCGTGTCACCTATCTGAAAGCCACATCATTCGAATTGTAAGGCACAATATGCCTATGAATGTGGAAAGAATGGTGTTGGGGGTGAGGAAGGCATCCATCGGAGAAGTGGCAGAGCTGCTTAATGCTCTGGATATGAGTATATATGACCATAACACACCGTTGGAGCGAGGGAAGAAAGTTAAAGATATGCCAAATATTAAATTTGGGATGGAAGAAGGACACACCAGCGGGAATGCCATGCATAGAAAAGGTAGTGATGATAGTCACAGACCGAGATGGCAATACGAACCGGAAGCTCGATGTCCGCCGGATAAGCCAAAGTTCGTCCAAGAAAAAGGACCGTGGTCACCGAAACAGAAAGGTGATACCGAGGGGAATAAAGAATAGAAAGAAAGAGTCATTTAAGAAGCTGTTCAATTACACAGAAGGTATTTGAAGGCTATTGCACCAGGGGGGTATGTAACAGACGGGGTTCGAATACAAGAGATAAGGCAATAGTGCTAATTGAGAGTGTTGATATGGAGCGATTATATGCGAAAAGATATATATGTAAATAGTCATTCGAACCCTGTTACAAGAAGTGCAAAAGTTATGTGTGTTTGCATGTGTGGATATAGTGTACAATATGCGTATGTATTAACGGTGATGGTTACAATCAATTATATATAGAGCTGTATAAATTGTAATTGATTATTCGTATATATTTTATCCGTTAATTTTTTTTAAAGTTTTAATAATATTGTCGGTAACACGTGTTTTTCTTTTGTTAATTAATCTCTTGAACATATGAGGACAGAAATAGAAATGAATCAATTGCTGTAGGCAGTTTAGTCAATAACTGGCGTCGAAAAGTCTGAAAACTGGTCAAGTGGTATTTTTGAAGAACAATGGAAGAACTGGTCAGTGGCGTACGGATACACAGAGAAAATTTTACAAAGTTAAAAGTGAAAAACAAAAGAACTTTTTGTTGTGCTCTAAAGGAGAGATATAGATAGAAAAAAAAAGACGTGGCTGGAACTACAGATTGTGTGGACGTGTAATTTTTTTCTTAAGAAGTCATTAATATTTTCCCACCCAAAATGTTGGGGTAATTCTATAGTGCGAGTTTCATTAATCGGCCCAGTGGACACTTGTCGTGGAACTCACCTGAAGCGGACTTACAAACTGTGTTATTAAAATAAAGAAATTTTGTTTCATCAAGTGTAATGGTGATGAAAGATCTTTGAAAATTGGACCCTGTCATAAAGCGAGTGAATCACCTACTCCACCTCTGGGATAAGCTATTTGATATACCCTATTGGAACTGTTTGCCATCCGTTATATCTACCAGACCAGTATTCTTGGAGAGTTATAAATGCAGATTTGTCTTTGATCGCGTGAACTAAGGTAAATTGACGTGGCACAAAAATATATGTTCAGTGAATGTGTCTTAATAAAGAAACTAGTGTTACCTCAATATTAATTGCTATAATAAGTCTCTTTTAAAATTAAATAAAATAACAACATTAAATAAACAGCTCTGATGTATAATTGCACTATTTTGATGCGTATATGAATTATATATGTGTGTATCAGAATAAATGGGCTGTGCACTTGAATATTGATATATTTATATGCGTGTATAAATGGGATTTATTGGTAATGGGTATAGTCATAGATAGAATAAATTTTATGATAAGATCCGGGTTAGATTAATGGATTTATAACAAATAAACTATCGTACAGAATAATAGACATATAAGACTTAGTTAGGTATTGTTTTAGCTTTGTTCTCTAGTTAGACTATCATCCCCAAACCCTGAGATTGAGCTGGTTTGGTGCGCTACCATAAATAGATATACATACCAGAACCCTTATTTACGTTTTCGATGAGATAATTCTTATCCACGTGTAAGATTGGCGCGTGAGATGGAATCAAACCATGCTCACAAATATCTTCATTCGAAGCTATGGGTTAAAGCCTACAATGGCGGTTTAAAAGATATCGGTGGTGTTATAATATATATATATTGAACAGTTTTATATGGTAATCATAGAATTTTTTATCAGGATGGTATAATTTTACATGAATTGTTGTTCCCAGAGAAATATTATTCATTGATATTACCAACAAAAATATCAATAAAGGACACTCTGAGGCAACATATTCACTGGTTTCTGTCCACTTTTATCCCCTTGTGAAGGGGTATATTCATAAATATATAACCAATGATGTGCAATGTTTTTGGTCATATGTTTATGATTGTGTCCCTCTACAAGATTTTAAGCAGATAGAAAGCAGCCTCTACCTTGCATAAGAGCAGTCTAGTCAAAATTGCATTACATAAATATTATTTATGAAGTAGTTAATGTCTTGTCTAATGAATGACTGATAAAGAAAGTATTATATGCTTTATCACTGTTTCATTTATTGTTTTATTCCTGATAAAGTTATGTTGCAGATAAGAAAAACTGACAAAAAAGTTTAAAGATGTCAGTGATTTTGTATCCAATTATTTCGTAATTATGTTTAATAGGCAGAGTTATTGATTAAGTAACAAATATTTACATGATTTTGTTATGATGATGTAATATGTTGCCTCTAGCAGCTTCACTTTAATGATTTAGTTACGTGATTATTTTATAATACTCAATAATAACGTTTTTACTTTTTGGTAATTTATTTAGAATTTATCAAAAATTGAAAATGAAAAACTGTCAAGATAATAACTACAAAAGAAAGACATTTTCACTATTGTTTTATAAATTACTTCATAATCTCATATGCTGCATGACCTGAAAAAAACCACTGATATTCACCAATAGGTCAGGTTTTCCTATTATTTGATCTATCTATTTTTAAACATTGCAATAACCAACTGCATTTATATAGATAAAAGGAAATTGTTCGTGCTGAGGTCTTCCATTGATAATTTTTTTAGCCTTTTTTTAACTTTAAAATTGTGCTACAATACACATATACTTATATATTATGAAAGAAAAAGGCTTCCGTAATATAAAATCAAATTTTATTTAAGCATGAATAATATACAATAAAATTTGTGATTTAATAGGATTTGAACAATATTTATCATAAATGTCCAATCACATATGTATATTATTTTATAAAGAAAATTGGAAGGTGTTAGACATGCTTCAATCTATATTGTAATATAAATATAGTAAACTAAAAAAAAGTTATAGCCATCTTCATTGGTAAAAAATATGGATAATTCAACCCTATAAAAAGAATTAAAAACAAAATAATAATAATAATAATAATAATAATAATAATAATAATAATAGTAGTAGTAGTAGTAGTAGTAGTAGCAGTAATAATAATAATAATAATAATAATAATAATAATAATAATAATAATAATAATAATAATAATAATAATAATAATAATAATAATAATAATAATAATAATAATAATAATAATAATAATAATAATAATAATAATAATAATAATAATAATAATAATAATAATAATAGTATTAACAACAATAACAACTGGACAGGCCTGACATTTATGTGGCCACCTGGTCATTACTTAAGACAAAATTGATGTTGTAGTGGCAAAGATGATAAAACTCATAGAAACTGGTATAGCATGGTTTTTTTGAAAACCTGAAATCTGAAACCTCTTTAGTGAATTCTGGGAACAGGATACATTAAAAAAAAACATAGCATCAAAACCTGGGAGTTAAGTCTACTAAGATTTTTGTAACACCAGTTTGAACATTGTAATTTGTAAAAATAAAACAATATAAAGAAACTTACAAGGTTAAGCATGTCAAATTAGGAACAAGTACAATTTAGCAACACTTTTTCCCTTCTGCTATAAGTGATTGTTTTGCTAATGGGGTTCAAATGATAAATTATATCATGAACCATTTGAGACATATAATATAATGAAAATTTGGTTATAACATTTGGACTATTGTCCTAGACAGAACAGACAATCTGGCATATTAAGTTCAAATATATGCAGAAAAGAACTATGATTTAAACTTATGTAAATCTAAAAAGAACTCTAACAAAAATAATGTAAATGTAAAAAAAATTGTAATCATCTACTACTACTACTACTACTACTACTACTACTACTACTACTACTACTACTACTACTACTACTACTACTACTACTACTAGTAGTAGGTGTAGTAGTAGTAGTAGTAGCAGTAATAGTAGTAAAAGTAGCAGTAGCAGTAATAATAATAATAATAATAATAATAATAATAATGATGATGATAATGATGATGATGATGATGATGATTGTAACAATGATTAGTTTTTTGATGATTATACAAAGCAATATGTAAACCACATATAACACATTTTGGTACATAATTTTATTTATTATTATGCTAATAATGATTCATTTATGTCCTTGTGCAGAAAATATTTCTTTACAAAATAATTCAACACAGTGTCTAATTGTAGCTATTTATGTATTCTATTCTATTTTTATTTTTCCAATGAAAAAAATTAACATTGCATTCTTTTATAATGTCTTTGAGACAATCCTTATAATATCACAATAGGATCTACCTTTTCCAAGAAAATCATGCTCAAGTTCGTCATAAAACAATCTTTTGGATATTGATTTCCCATATCCAGTAAATAAAAGTGTAAATTTATAATAATGAACAGTATAATCACATCCAGAAGTAAAAAATATATTGATTGGTTTTAGGATCTTGCCATTGTCTTTTTAAAAATTTACAAAACATTTTAAATGAAATTTTTCTAATTTCTTTATATTATATAGATTTTGCTGTGAAAACAAATTCATGTTGTATACTATTAAAAGCAATAGCACTGCATTAAAATCTGTGTTGCATCTAAATATTTAAGACTGTATATTGTTGAAGATTTTTTTTTATCACTGTCTGATAAATTATTTGGAAACTCAATATTATTTTCTATACCAAAGTCTTTATATAGTGCATTCTGAGCATTAAGAAAACTATCTAAATCACAAGAAAATAAAACTCATGATTTCCCTTTTAATCAATTCATATTAAAAACTCCACCATCGACTTGTAATATATTTTGATCCCTGTTTTGTTAAGCTACCTATAAACAATTTCAAAGTTCATAGTCATAATAAAATGAAAACAATATTAAAATAAGTACACATTCTTGTTTAATAACAGTTTTTTTTTTCAAATATCCTAGATTGTCCACCTGCAAAAACAATAATTCATTTTATTCCATAATGTAAAAGTCAGAAATTCCACACAATGCCCTAAGGTATGTTTGAATAATTGAGTTATATGTCATAATGAAATCAATAAAAGCAATATATAAATCTCTTTTTTGTTCCCAACACTTATTTTTCCTTTTCCTGGCAACTACATCTATGTTGTAATGCTTTTTGATTCTCTAGAACTACACTTGAATCACCAACAATCATTTATGTATGATTGGAAGCAACCTATTCATCAAAATTTTTGGAAATATCTTTTCTATAATGGGTATTAATGGTATTCTGAGATGATTATTAAAGTACTATTATATTTTATTTAAAAAATGTAAAAGTAGAATCACTATTTCACAAGTTCATATATTCTTAAAAAATTCCGATATAGTGAAATTAACATATCCTCACAATATTTTATAACGTTTCCAGGTATCTCAATGGAGTCTGAAACTTTCCATTTTTAAAATTATAAAAGCTGTTTTGAGTTCACTAAGCAGGACATATTTATCTAAATTTAAATAAATATATAAAATAGATATATAATTGAAATTGATCTCAATTCTTATTTCATTTATTTATAAGACAATATAAATAGACCATCCATCTGTTCAAAATATTATCATTGTTATCATACAAGTGATTGCCAAAGCCCTATGTATTAGAATAGTAATACTATTTTTCGTGTTTATGTGTTAGTTTTAGAGTATTAAAACTAAAATAACCACAGTCACGAATGTTGTATCATTTGTATAGTTTTAGTCATCAACCATTTTAAATTTTCTTAGTATTCTGATCAGCCTTTATATCTTTTGAGTTTATATTTCTTTATTAAATATGAAATGTCATTTAGTATATTATTCTTCCAGGTAAAAATATAACATGATTTTTAATGCAGTCACTAATAATATCATCATTAAAAATTAGCTGTAATTTTTTAGTGAACCCAAAAATAGATTGATCTCTATTCATAACTTACTTCTTAAGAAAATTACATGCCTCATTATCATGAAAATTCAGAAAATCCAAACTGATAATTTTAATATTTTCCAGCAATTGAAATTTAGCATAGATATTTCTAAAAAAATAATATAAATTTTCTTGAATATGATTGGAAAATATCTATTTTTAACAACTAACTTACGATTCATATAACAGTCATTATTTGTAAGTTCTCATGCAATATGAATTTGTCATTTTCTCATTTCTAATTATAGAATAATCTACTAAATGCCACTGTTTTAAGCATAGGTGCATCCATATATATTTATAGAGATTTTTCTGCCTAAAGTAAGTAGTTGTGATAATTAATTAGTACTTTATATAAAAGTTTAACAACTGTAGACCACTTGAGTTTACAGCATCAATTATTCTTATTTCAAATAACTTTAAATCTTTAAAAATTCGACCATTCTATGCTGTTGCTATAATAACGCTACCTAGCAGTGAATAACAGATTCTCTCCCCTGATTTACCTAAATCTAATGTTGGAGTATAGGCTGTAATAAAATAAGAATAAGCATCATTATGAGGTTTAAACACCATTTTCAAGAATAAAATGTACCAAGTTAGCTTTTATAGCAATGCAGCAACATGCAGTCGGCTTGTTGATATATCCTTCCAAAAAACATTAACCATCTATCTGCTTTATTAAATGATAATTTCTGTAGAAGGTAAATGTCACTAAGAGATGCAATATTATCTTGAATTTTAAGTGTTCCATAATCATCAATGCTGTTCTATTCTAGTTCTTGAGATTCTGTATCAAATACAGTTTGCATATTCTATGTACTTATATTTTAAAATAAAGATTTATAATATTTTTAATGTGCCACTGCCTTCTGGTTTAACATTGCTACTCATATTATTATTAGTTTTATTTGCTTTAATGAGTTATTCTTCACACATAACAACCTATCCAGATTATGTGAGGGACGATAATAAGATTACATTTAATGTTTATTCTATTTTTTTACAATAAGCAGGGTAAATTCTGAATAAAGCTGCCTTAAAATAATAAAAAAGAAAATTGGAATTAAAATAGTGGTAATTAAAAGATGAAAATTTAATTGCACAAATATAAAATTTAATGTTACTCTTAGCATATATGTGAACACTATATGTGCATATAATATATAAAGTATAAATAAATATTACATTCATATCGGCTTTTTCAAACCAAATTGTGCAAACACTTTTTGCGAGTGTTAAATAATAAATGAATACCCTCTGATTTAACACTCGCAAAAAGCGTTTGCACAATTTGGTTTGAAAAAGCCGATATGAATGTGATTACAATTGTATACAGACGCTATAAAAAATAAATGCTGA
This sequence comes from Epiperipatus broadwayi, assembly GCA_028023455.1. Lineage (NCBI taxonomy): Eukaryota > Metazoa > Onychophora > Udeonychophora > Euonychophora > Peripatidae > Epiperipatus > Epiperipatus broadwayi. The sequence goes on along the minus strand of JAQFVV010006265.1, from coordinate 393,497 downwards.
TTTATAAATAAATATTGTAAAAATAAAATATTACATATTTAATATATTTACTACAGGTTAAACATTTTTTGTGTTATTAATGGAAAGACAAATTTAAATGAACACAAATTATAGTTAAATGACAGATTTAACCTGAAAATGCTGCGAAATATCTTCTTTATAAAAATCATAAAGATACGCCTTTTATTTCTGATGTAGACTTTTTTTAGTATGTACTATTTTTTGATTACAAGATATTAATTTAAAAAGTAATTTATTATTTTGCAATATATTCTTTAATGGAGGTAGGTAAGAAAATAGTTAACATCTTTTAGATATAACTCAAAACGTAGGATATTATTCTAATTATAAAGATTTGGTACTTTATAAGCAAATGGGTTGTTATTTATATATGGATTCTTGAACTTTCCTAATATAGATATATATTACATCTATTTTATAATTATTATGGGATTTTTATAGCATGGTTTATTCACCCTACTGATTATTATTGAACTTGACATTTATTACTTTAGTGTCTGAGACAATATAATTCTTTTTTGTATTCTTTTATTTCAAATTATAGATCTATCACACATACACAAAACCATATATATATATTGTACTGCTTATGAAAGTGAATCACGTAAAATTTTTGTCTAAAAAATTATTAAAATAAAATTTTCATAAATAATGCAAAGGTTAATAAATAAATAAATAAATAATATGTAAGTCAGAATAAAATTCTAAAGAGTTTTTTTTTCTATTATTAGTAGTTTAAATAAAATACAGCTCAATAAAAGAAAATAATCAATAAAAGTTGTAGGAATCAGTTTGAGAGAGTGGTTGTTTACAAAAGTTTAGAGTTTGTTTTTTTTTTAAAAAAAAAATAATAATAATTTAGAAAACTTTAAATAATTTTAAACTTTTGTATAAACATCACTATCAGTAAAAGTTACAATTAATTAATTAGAAAGAGAAGAAGGTTTAATTTGATAAAAGTTTAAGAAATAAATCATTTTATAAAATTAAAGGTAACCCCTCTTTTCGTTTAAACTATTTAAAAAAAGAAAAAACAGGAATCTTAAAAACTAAATAATGAGTTGATTTTAGAATAAAATATACATGTGCATAAATAATGAGTGATACATGTGTGTGTGATAAATATATTAAAAAGAAAATCAAATGAAAGCATGTGATTGGAATGTCTTCCAAAGATTTAAATATTATATATGCTCATAAGTGATATAAAAACAGAATTTGCAATGGCTACTAAGTAAAAAAATCCACAAAACAACAAACTAGCAATAGATACCAACTGAAAACAGGATCAAAATCCTATCAAAAGAGTAATCAAAAACAGTGGAAGAATTTTTACAACAGTTATAGCTGAATGACATAAAAACCAATTAACAAAGTGACAACAGGTCATCACATAAATAGTCCAGGTTTTCATCGGTCAATCAGTTGTGATCACAATCAGATTAAATCAGTGCAGTGGAGCCATTATGATAATTTGAAGCCTCCCAGAGTCAATTAATAAATTAACTCTATAACTGCATAAAATGAACTATCGATGTGCATGTTTTTTTAAATGTCATGTATTATTTAATGCTATTAGGTATATACAACATATCACATACACTGGCATAACTCTAGTTGATTGATTTATAAACGAACTTATGGTAAATATTTTTTTCTAATTTTATTAGTATTAATTTAATTTAAATTATGCACATATATAATACAGATTATGCTTAAATTTTTGAAACAATTGATATTTGATTGCCACTAATTTAGAATACTATTAATATTAATTGTTTGAATGGATTCCAATCTAATGTATAGACACCTAACTGCTCTCTACTTTCATTATTGCTGTTCTTAAGTCTGAATGACCCTGTCATGTGAGGTTAATACAAGATTATAAAAGAAGAATGATTTAATCAACAAATACTGTTATCAATAGTGGACTATAATATTAACAAGAGCTTAACTGATAAAATAATTGTAAAATAAAGGGAATACCATCTGCATTTCAATAGTTTCTGAACAGAAACCAATAAATGATAAATTTTGTGCACAGAATAGGTATTAATCTTCTACTGTATGCATAGCATATTCATCACCTGCAGTTGCAAATGTATCACTACAGAAATTATAGATAATAATAGAGAAATCATATAGAAAACATACAGAAATCATACAGAAATGTATGAAATTATAGATAATATATAGTAAAAATTGATCATCTACCACATAATACCTGAATTGACAGAATGACAACTATTCATTTTATCAATAATATCCATTCAAAACCCAGAATAGTTCACTCAATTAAAACCTATTCAATATAACCTTAATCTAGTTTGACTATTCAGCATCATTGACATCAATTCCAAATTTAATAAATTTACTGCTTTAACATATTATTTATCTTTTATATAAAGTATAAATAACAATTTAATTAATATATAACTTTTAATAGCATGGCAAGAGATTGCAGATACAAGCTAATTTCCTTTTATAAATTAATTTATTACCATTAGCGCCAAGTAAATTGTGGCATGATATTTAAGTAGAAAAAACTACAATCTCTTGCCATACCTGCTCATAAATAAATTAAATAAATACTTATTAACATATTTCATTAGATAGAAGACAACAATTAACTAATAGTTAGTGGACTGTTCTGTGTTATATATATATATATTGCAACCCCTCACCACCAATAGTTAGTGGACTGTTCTGTGTTATATATATATATATTGCAACCCCTCACCACCAATCACCATCACTAACAAATACCTGGGGGCGCCAATTCTATCAAACATAGAATAAATTATTGAACTAACTTTATTTTAAAATTAATTATGAGGCTCTTAATTAAAGTTTCACCTTAACGTAGCTCAGTTGAGGGATACAGAGGTGTATGAGGTGTACAATGTACATTAGATGTGGGAGAAAATATTATAATTAATAGGAATAAAACAGTTATCAAGTTCTATGCTAAACAAAATTAAATTGGTAAAATTCTACCAGCTAAAATTAACTAATTATCATCTATATTTCACTTCCTCCCATCATCCATATGCACTGAACAACCTCTACCATATTAGAAAATTACACTAATAACTGAAATATAATATTTTAGAAACTGTAATGTATAATAAACTGGATCTGAACTTAAACTAAACCTATCATTACTAAATTTTTAATTAAACACTAATATAATCTAATTAACTGAATTTATTATTTGATCTGAATTAAATATTAAAGATCCCAAAGAATTAACTGAGGGTATGACTTCAATTAAATCGCTATCTCTCAATAACTATTATTTAATATTATGAAAACAATAATATAAACCATGCAATACCTTAACCAAATAATGGCAGTTAGATAATGAAAGAAATCGGCCACATTTTGATTTCAATTCATCATCTAAACAATTACTAAATAATAAAACATTTTAAGACAATCAGTAGATAATTGGCATCTCATACAGTGTTTGGATCAAGGAAATCAATATCATCATATCTGGATGTTTATCATAATTAAATGAAAATACAATTATATTACATTAAAAAAAATAAATGTGTGAGCATGTGTGGAAATATGAAACAACGAATGAATGTCAGAGAAGACTTCTAATTCAATTTTAAATAATAGAATATTTATTAACAAAATAAAAAAAAATAGTTAATCAAACATTTAATTTTTTCTCATTGGTAGGAGTACAAATTTTGAATGCACTTAGCATCACTAGTTACAATTTTCATAAATCAATAACACAAGATGATTTCTTAAATTTCACATCTAATACATTATATCTATCAAAACATACTGATAGATTTGTGAAACACCTTATATTCTTAATAAATAATGAACCCAAAATAAAATCCAAATATTTACTATAAAACAAATGGTTTTAGTTATCAGTTACTTCTGATAATCCTGTACAAGTGAAGTAATATAATTTTATACTTTTAGTAATCAATTATAAAATTTATATTGTGTTCAACATTTTGCCTTATAGCACTTAATTATTAATTAACTTAATAAAACTATGACAAACAAAACATGGATTAAATATCTTCATTACACTATAAAGTAAAATTAAAAATTTGCATTTTACTTCAAATGCACAATAACTATAACTAAAGTAAAGGGGTTTGAAATCTAAGAATAATATCAAAAAAATAGGTTTTGCAAAATAAAATTAAGAGTTCCATTAATTAAACATATTCTTACCAAATTATATCTTGCAAAAATGAACTAAATAATTCCAGTAATTAAATATATTTTCCTTTGCAACATTAAAATAAAATATTCTATTAAATAACTATGGTTTTATTTTTCCAAAATAGAAATAAATAATGCTATTCATTAACTGTCTTTTATCTTTGCTTGCTTACTTAATCAAATGATGACTGAATGATAAAAATTAATGATATGAAACCTAAATGACCACTATAAAATGTTTTAAAATAATAATTAAAGTTGTACATTACTGATGGATTTTTCTATATCTTTCAAATTAACACTTTATGAATGAGTCTGTATTATGCTGTGTGTCAAAGAATAAATAAATAATTAATTCTAATCAATCTAATCGTTTTGCTTATAAAGTTACAATATGATCATAATATGGACAAAGGCAATTGTCAATGAAGCTTTAGTTACTAACTTTATTACAGCTGTTTTGTAAGAAAATCTATTCTGCCTTTATTCTTCTTTTTATCAATGAATTATATGGCACTTGAATATAGTATAAGCTGGAAAAACATTCAATACACATGGGGATAAAATATTTTACAATTCAAATCATATAAATATCAGCACAATAACTTCCAAGTCTACTTCTGAGACTAAATAAACTGGTGGGAATACATCTTTTCACCAAATAATCAGGGGAATAATATACTTGACTTCATCTACTTTAATTTGTAATACCAAATATCAAAACTGGAGGATTTAATCTACTCCTATCAAAATATTTCAATACACAGAAAAGAAGAGATTACTTGATCCCACACACTATACTAGGCAATCTACCCATGTTTAAATATTCAAATAACAAAGGGGAGAGCTTACTCCATCCCACAAATACTATAAAACATCACTAACTGTAATACATATAGCCACAAAAATACTTTTTCCTTCAAGCATAATAAAGAACAATAATTCTCACTTAAATACATCTCTAATCCTTCCAAACAATTAATCATTCACTTCCTTCAAAACCAATTGATTATATATAATTTGTAATTGCAATTAATATATGATTATAACTAAGTTTAATAATAGACACACATATACAAGCACTATAATACACAGATTATTTAAATCCCAGTAGCAAAGAACTACTGTCAAAATGTCAATTATTAATTGTAAAAGCAATAAAGAATATTTTATATCTGATAATACACTATTTAGGACTTAGTAACATACTAATAATGGTTGGAAAATAAAGCAATAATTTATTGGCAAGTAAGACAAAATATTTTTTTATATAGTGCATTTACATTAGCCCAAATCTAAAATAAACATTTTAGACCTAGATAATTAATAAAACTTTATGTTATAGATGAAATAATTATTAAAAATATTGATTTTCTAATCTATAAAAAAAAAAATCTATATGGTAAGATTTTATACAATGAAATTCTTTTAAAATAATTATTTACTCCTTTCAAACTATAAATAAACTTCCATTTTTTTATCACGCGCATGTGTTACTAACACACGACCAAAACTTATATTAAAATAATAACAATAATAAAAAAAATACCTTGTATGATATTTCCTTTATCATACATTTAATGAGACGTTCTAGTAGAACAAAAATATAATAATACATATAATAAACATTCTTAAATTAGCACTAACTATCTAAAATACTATTAAATAATAATAAAGTTATTTTCTTCTTTCTTCTTAATTAAAATGAAAAATTTATTGGTAGTTAGTACATGACTTTCCTTTGTCATGTCTCCAAATGAATAAGAGTAATACTAAACAGTAAACACACAAGGATAAATATTGACACAGAATGACACATTTCCTGCAGGATAAACAAAACAATATTTTGATAAATCCATAAGAGCAGATTCAATGTTTTTTTAAGTTATTAACTAATGAATTGCTGTTAATATTATGTGGAATTTCATTAATTAAGCAATGAATATTCCACAATGCAAATAAAATAGAAGTTTGTACTTCATTCCTAGGATATATTTAAAATTTTATTTCACAATTATAAAGCCATTCAGAAATACGCATAGTTATTCAATTAATAATATTTATTTAAATGAATTAGTTGGCAATATTAATACAGCAATGTCATATAACTTTATCTGTTTATAAATTCATTCCTCCTATCAGTCTGGAAGAACAAGTAATTATTAAAGTACATTCAGTGATATATCTAATCTTGTATATTTTTCTTTTCAATATGTAAAAGTAGAAATAATTATGCCACTGTTCTAATAAATATTACGATAAAATTACATAATTCTTATGTATATTTTTAAATTTCCTTTTACAATTAGCATGAAAATTATTAAATAGAGTTCTGGAAATGTTCAATAAAAGTTCACAACTTTTCCATGTATAAATGATGCACTTTGCAATTATTCCATTAATAATATGATTTAAACTTAAGAAACTGAATTTTAGAAAATAAACAAACATTCTTTTCTTCTTTCCCATTAAGTTTAAATTTAAATAAAATAAATTTATAATCCTATCACACATTCTCATTTTCTTAAATAGTAATAATTTAACTTGAATAATATAATATAACACTTACATGCATTTCAAACAATGGTTGGAAAAATCTAAACAGTCATCCAAGAATAAAAATTGACGTAACTTTTGGTGGTTTAAGTATTTATATTTGCAAACAAATATTAAATTTTAAACTTTCAGTCAGAACTTTGGAAGAAAAAAAAGTTATACTATTAGACTTTGTTAAAATAAAACAATATTCGAAGATTCTTTAGCATTTAGTAGTTAGCTGTTGAAGTGGAGGACTGGAATACAGGAGTAGAGTGGTGGTAGTAGTAGTAATTGTCCTTTTATAGATTTTTAAAAGATTACATCACACTTTTTCTCTTCCAATGGTACAAAATATCTGAAAGTTCAAAAATCAACAGACAGAAAGCAAGACTTAATTTATGCAAAAAACTTTTGTCTTAAAAAAAATAAGTGGGGGAAAAAATCATTCTATCTTTTAAATAAATAAAAAAAAATATTAATATTAAATTGAATTAAGAATTAAATATTTTGTACTTTTAAAACAACAGAATAAAAACTAATAACAATTGCTTTAATAAATAAAATATTTTATGGTATAATTATTGTTTAGTAATTCATTAGTCCACTGCTCAATTATTTCACTTAAAATTTAGTTAAGCTGGTTTTAAATACTATTATCTATGAAATTAAATAATTGGGTATGAAATGTGATATTTAATGATTTAATGGAACATATGAATGAAAAATGAAGTTGAATAATGATATTGACATACTTGAATGTTTAGTAACAATGCACTCTAGACACTAAATTGATATGACTAAATGGCCATTTTAATGATGATGAGTAAGACATATTTCACTGTTTATTCTATAAATTAAAATGTGTAAAGCAAATAAACTAGAGAATCACTGAACAAACAAAACAAATTAGCTCAAACTGACATGACTATGTGTATAACAAACTACCCACCTATCCTATCATTAATTATACTCTAAAGTAAGCCAATAAACATCTAATAAATTTTAAATTGGACCTATAAATACTTCTAATCATAGTTTTAAATCATAAATAAATTTTTTTTTTAAATTTTGCGTTATTTCATTTTTTTTTTTAGGTAATATAATATCAGATGTTACTGATACAATACCATACAATCACAAATATTATTTCTGGTGCCAAACCAGAAGGTCACAATATATATATATATATATATATATATATATTGTGATATATATATATATATATATATATATCTATATATATATATATATATAAAGATTAGTAAAATGTTGTATTATACATACAGACAATATATAAAAATTATTATCGGTATAAAAGTACTCTAGAAAATTAGTATAAACCTGAAAATCCAGATTTGATTTTGAGCAAGGTCAATATATTTAAATAAGTCATATTACATATTCTGAACTGCATAAGTATAATTGGATACATTCTAACAATGGCAGAATAAAACTTATACAATCGTGTGAGCAGCAATTGTATGACCTTGTAAGCAGAAAATTCATTGTGTGTGCTAATTATTATAGAAGTGGCATGGTTAAAGCCTGATATTAGAAATAAGATTAGAATTGTGTATGCTAAAACCAAAGAAAATATATACATACAGATAATTGGATTTGTATATAATGTTTGTGCATATGAACAGTTTATCATGTGGCTAATTATTGGAATTGCTTAAAGATGTTAAAGTGTTTTCACTCATTTTTTTTATTACTATTTACTTTATTAGCAAGTAAATAAACTTGTTTTATTACTCTAGTTAGTGTTTTGTTTTCATTAAATTGTTGTTGATGCATATATAGCTGGTAAACATAAATTTTTACCAATGGCGCAGGTGGAGATTAGAATGAAGCAAGTCAACAGTGAAATGGCTGTAGTTATTATTTTATGAAGTAAGAACCTGTTGAAGTTATTGTTAATAAATAATGGCAATGTTGAACAGTAGTATTCATGAGTTTGATATTAACAACATATCATCATGGAAAGTTTATGTTGAGCACATTGAATGTTATATGCTAATAAATAAAATATGAGAAAAATATAGTCAAATTAGCTACGCCTTTTGTATTTGCTGCAAAGGACATTTACAAATTGCAAAAACTCCTTTGGGCATTATGTATGAAGAATTAAAGAGAAAATGAATCGATATTAGCACCTGGCAATTTTGAAATGGGTATCTCGTCTGTGTTTAGGATTAGATGGAAATTACCTCAGATGTGGTATATAAACTATGATATAGCACTTTGTGCATTTGCAAAACAATGCCAATTTGTCTCTGAGTTAGAAGACATGTTGATGACCAACTATTGTTTGGAATGTCTGACCATACCCTGAGGAAAATTTTGATGAGTTAGTCAAGTCTAAATTATAAGATAGCGCTTAGAAAATGTGTGGCACAGAAAGTAATGTTAGAAGAGTCATCAGAATTTCAGACTTTCAGAATGCAAAATAATTCGATTACTCTAATAAAGCAAAAGCTGTAGCTATGAGTTTGAAAATGGCAAAGAAAAGTTTGATCTGTTATTGCTGCAGGGTAAAAGGTGATGTAAGAAATTTTGTAAATTTAAAATGAAGAAATGTAATGTTTGTAAAATTAAATATTTATCTCACAACTGCATAAACAAAGACAAGAGTAGCAGAATGCAGTCAATTCTGAACTTTAAATCACAGGGAGGCAGATTATGAGGCAAAAAATCCTTTAATAATATTAATCACCCAGATAATGACTGTATTGTGTTAGATGTTACTGTCTGTGAAAATAAAATTACTATGTAAATGGACAGTGGTGTTAGTCTTTCTTAGTTGTCAAATCAGACTGGATAAAAATAATAGTAGCAGTAAAAGAAAATACATGCTTCAAAATATGCAGGTATTAGCTACAGATGTGAATGGCAACAGAATTGACATATATGGGGAAGTTAATATACCTGTTAATATTAATAATAAAGCTATTGTTTTACCATTTCACATTGTGAAGAGTAACATAAATCCTCTACTAGGAAGAAAATGGTTTCATCCAATGAGTACTTGTCTTAAAATAATTAAGAGAATTCAGTTGGAAAAAAAAGTTAGAAAGATGTTTCCACATTTATTTAAGCCAGGATTAGCTGAATTAAAAACATGCCTAGTTATTATTGAAATTGTAAGTGATGCTCAGCCTATATAGTATGCAAACCATGTAAGGTTTTGTTTGCCTTAAAACCCAAAGTTGAACAGTCTATTAAATATATGATCAATAAATCTGTTTAGATTCTAGTGGAAAATTCATCATGGGCTACACTAGTAGTTGCAGCTATAAAACTGGACAGTAGCATTTGATTGTGCAGAGATTATCATGTTATACTTAATAAATTCATAAATAAAGGAACATATCCAGTCCCAAGTAGATGTGAAGTTTTAGCATCACTTCAGAAGGTGACATTGATTATAAAAATCAATTTAAAGTCAGCTTTTCATCAAATCCATATTACAGACAGAACTTTTGAATTGCTAATGATCAGTACTCATCTGGAACTTTATAAGTGCAACAAACTCTTATGGGATTACAGTTGCTCCAAATGTCTTTCAAGCAAAAATGGATGGTTTTATTTTAAAGCATGGAAGAAGTTATTCTTTGTTTAAACAACATTTTAGTAACTTCTCAAACAAAAAAATTAAATTGGTAACATGCATAGTGAATGTTTGTGTGAGACTGGACATAGTTGGAGTCAGAATCAATCTTTCTAAATGTATATGGACTACAAGCAGAATTAAATTTCTGGGCCATGCAATAAACCAGAAAGGAAAATTTCCAAACCCAGAAAAAGTTAGAGTTGTTAAAAATTTTCCAAAGCCTAGAAATGTATGGATGTATAAGATTTTCAGGAATTTCTAACATGGCTCAACTTTTTTTAGTTTCCTGAAAAAAAGCCACATGTTCTTATTCATAAAGGACAGTATTGGAAATAGAATAAAGAGCAAGATTTAGCTTTCCAGAAAGCAAAATATTTATTAATGTCTAATTAGCTTCTTACGCGTTATAACAGTGAGTAGGATGGGAGTATTACAACTGATTTTTCGGATTTCAGAATAGGAGCTGTCATTTTCCATCACCGTTGTGGAGTAGAATGCTATATTTCATATGCCTCAAGGACACTAACAGATGCTGAAAAAAATTATACTCAACTTAACAAAGAAGCACTGGCTATAATATTTGCTGTTGAAAAGTATCATCAATAAATATATGAACATAAATTCTTTATTTATATGGATCATTATCCATTATTGGGAATTTTGGGACATGGTAAGAAAACTCCTGAAAATGCAATCTAATATTTGATTCACTGGATTAATTTGTTATCAGCATATCATTACATATTTTTTAAAATTATTTTATTTAGCCTTTATTAAGGATGGGAATATGTGACATGCACATCCATCAGTATCTATAGTGTACAGATAAATAAAACAATTAGAAGTCATTTATGTTCAATAAATAATTTCAAATTTAGAGTGAATGCAGAGTGATTGAATGATTTATTTAAATGAAAATAAAAATAAAATATTTTCTTGTTGTATCAAATAATAAGAATAAACTTTGTTGAGATTAAAAGAAAGAAGATTCATGCTTCCTGAGACAGTTAAAAGAATGTGTTCTTGTCAGGTAACAGAAAAACCAGCAAAAATAATACATGTACTTTCTTTTTCTTTGAAAAGACTTTGTTTATTTTACTTAATTTTCTTTAATATTCTGTGGATTTTGATATTCTCTGTTTCCCCCAAAATAAGACCTAAACAGAAACATATTTTTTTAGGATTTTTGTAATGTAAGCCCTACCCTAAAATAATCCCTAGTTAAAAAGAGAAAAAAAAATACTACACACATATTATTTCTGTGTCTCATAAATGTATTTTGGTAAAATCATAGCAGCAGTGCTTTGGCCATGTAAATTCACCTCCTAAAATGTCTGATCATAAGACTAAAACAAATAACCAATTAGAATGCAGATACAACACATGTGTGAAGCTTTGGTGATTGGTTTCATATTTACTTCATTGTCAAATGCAGTAGATTATTTTTTCTTCTACAATGAATGTCAACCTGAAAGCCTTACATTTTGGAATTACTAACTTTATTATTATATACATAGTGTGTTATAACAGACATGCATATAATAACACATTCATGTGAAACAAAGAAACCATAGCAGCATTTTATTTACTACAAATTTTTGCAATTCACCTTATAATTCATCAATTATTGTTTTTTTTTATAAATGTAGATTCTTGTACATAAATAATTGTAGATTGTTAAGCATGAACAAGTAAGACATTCCCTGAAAATAAGCATTAGAATGTGTTTGGAAAGAAAAATTAATAAATGACGATGTCTTATTTCATGATAAGCTTTAATGTACTTTGAATAGAGACTATGAAGGAGAGACTGTGAGATCTCATCAGCTAATATCTGTAAGAATTAATGAAATGGACAATAACAAATACTATGCTAAAATGATTAAAGCCATTGAACCTTTGGATTTGATATGAACCATAATATTTAATAAAAAATAGTAATTGGACACCATCTAGTAATAATGTTAATCGAATACCACATCATCATTTATCGTCATGGGAATGTAAAAAATAACATTGTGGTAGAATGGAATAGCATTCTGAATGTTGAAATGTTAACCTTGGTAACAAACACTTATATAAACAAATAATTTTAAAAAATCTTTGTTAAACTAACTTTTGCTTTATCTTCACTATTCAAAATAATAATAATATATTGATAGATATCTATCAATTTCTTTCTTTAAAATTCAAATTATACACAAGGTTTATATTATTCAATACAGACTTAAAAGATCCAGAAAAATAAGATTTAAACTGATTATTAATATTAATAATGAGAAAACAAATTATAATTAAAATATAGTTAATGTTTAAAGTATATTTTAAACATATAAAAACAAGTAGTATGATGAAAGTATTATTTTTTCTAAGATATAAAAGATATTTAATTTTTATTTCGTACTGTGTGAAAGATCGTATATACTAACCCTCTTCTGAACATATATGTTTAACAATGTTTAAAATATAGATCACATTTACAATTGCCATCTAGAATGAACAGATTATAATAATACAATGGATTATTTTAAGTTTCAATTGTTATATTTAAATTAGAGTGTATAAAGTTATATCATATTATTAATTTATGCATTAATTGATTTATCTATTCTACAAATTACTTTATTTTCAAACATGTTGATTTGTATATCCCAAACTACACATTCACTATATAATAAATTATTTATTGAATTTTTTATTTCCTAAATAAAAAAACTTATCAGCACATAAATTCATGAGTCTATTATGATGAAAATTAGATTATTATAAATTCATTTGTGGTGCATGGACATAAATAGCCCTAATCATTATTTCAATATATCCATTAATATATATATATTCTACCCTTATTAAACGTATCTGGCCAATCTAACTGCCCCGTTCCCGTATCTCCACTTCCCCCAAATAAATACAATATAGTGAAAATCACCTGACCGGGTTCTAGCTCCAATAATTAATGAAATATTCAATTAAATGATTTACTAGCTCAAGTTTATTAAAATTAACTTATGTTCTGTTTTAAACTAACTCAAATAAATATTCAGGAATTCATGAGACTAGAAGTGGAAATATGGGTGACAAGGTAGATTACATTGAGACAATATCCCAAAGGATACCACCTCAATGGCATAAGAACACTATCCCCCCTTATACTACTATTACATATAATAACTACATAGTATTCTTATGACTTCCGCAACTTCTAATCACTAAGACTCATTTAACAATTAAAGTATTAATCTTTTATCTCTAATAACAATAATAGTAATCATCTAGCTCAAATGAAATAATCTCAGGTTCTTAAATTTATTCGTATGTTAATAACCTATGGTAGCAAAATATGATAAGGGATTTTATGTCATAATCTACTACTCTGAAATTAGATTAATAATAAAACAATAATAATCACAATCTTTATTGCCTAATCCAACTAGTACAGCTTTTCTTTCATCGCAAATTTATAACTGTAATAAATTAGTTAATAATCTGATATCCCCTTTTTTTATCTTTAAGTAATAAAATAAATTAATAAGTGGCAGTGTTTAGATAATCTGATAAACAAAGCAAGTGGCAACTAATAGCATATAATTTAGCAAAATATTATGATAATGGATTGATGACCAGTAACGCAATGCAATTTATAATTATTTAATTACAAGAACATCAATAAACATTTAAGATTAAACATACTTCTCTATTTATCTTTTTGTGCAAACAATCATATACTTAGTTTAATTGTTGTGAACATACTCTGTGAATTCTTGCAATGATGTAGAGAAAACAAAACTCAGACACAAGTTTTAATAAACAAATCTTAAAATTTTATTAACATCAATAAAATAATAAATAAAACAAACAAATCTATTTACATCTATTTACAAGGGATATCCTCATTTCTTTACACTACAATAACTGAATTATACATATTTATATTTCTTTTATCTTTAATTACTTATTATACCTTTTAAAAGTTATTTATTTATTTCACATTACGTTTATCATACCACTTATTTTAACTATTTTATGGGTAACACCATTCTTTACCTTTTAATATTAAAGTTACTGTATTATAAATTATCTATGTGGATAAACATCATTCCTAACATCATAATTTTACAATCAATATGGTTTTAAAATGAAAATTACATTTTCTTGTAACTTTATATAAGTCACTCCTCATATTATTCAAATATTATTATTACTTTTAACGTTTGTTCTCCAATGCTCGTAAACTATAATACGTTTATACCATAAGCCATACTCATGTATAATACTATAACACGGGTTTAATTATCACCTGTTACAGTTTCACATATACTATAATTATCGAATGTTATTGTATTTTTTAAATATGCAATACTTTATATTTTTTAAAATATAATTAACAATAAGAAAACATGAAATTATATTTAATATTTTTGTATATTTCTATTTGGATGTACTTTTATAACATTATAGTTCATTTCTTAAAAAAGAATTAAAATAATTCTCTAACTCCTTCCCTTCTTAGGATATCTGCATTTTTCTTTCAATAATCATAATCTACTCTTCATCAATACTTAACTATTCTTATTCCAAAATAATAGCATGACATACATTCTAAAATATCTATTGTTTCCCTTTTAATAGACTTATCACATAACGATGTAGTTGCAAGAAATACAGATAAAGATAGCGAAAGATGTATAGGATATCGGGAAGATAGATAGATCACTTATCCGCAATATACTTCAAAAATATATGGAACAGTGTGAATAGGTCCGACATTCATTGTCTAATAACCTTGGCGATAAGCATGATGTGGCAGCTATTTACTCAGCTTTACCAAACATCAAGTACGATTCACAAGAAAAATATAAAATACCACTGTCCAAGACAACATGGGTACCAGTCGTAGGGCTTTGTTAACTACGCTGATTAACCTCTAAAACTACTTATTATTTCATTCCCTGTAGCATCCTAGTTTTTTTTAATACATCCTCTTGGTTTCCGAATCACCACGTACTACCAAGTCACTATCTGAACTATCTCTCGAGATTTTTACTGTATCCAACATCGATAAAATACTAACTACTTTTTAAAACAATAAACAAAATTCTCTAATATAAAACATTTCCCTATTCCATAAGAACAATTTGTCTTGCTTTATTACACTGTAGGTTCAACATCTACGTTTTGTTATAATAACATTTAAATATCCCAATTGGAAAATTAACAGAAAATATCACATAACCATCGGTTATATTGAACTATATTAATAACACATAAAATGATGATCGTATGCATATTTTTAAAAATGTAATCACATCTCAAAGTGTTTTAGAGTGTTGTTTTCAAAATGCGTTTTACAACAATAATAACAATAAAACTTTTGCGCTACATTCATTTGATTCTCAGCTGATCTAAATAAATAAAACATACATTATATCATTAATAATTATAAATGTTACCAAACAATCTTTATCTTCCTTTCAGAGTTCGTAGTAGGCTTTTTTCTCTTCAAGCATCGCAAATATACATATTTCCACATACATACAATTTTATTTTAAAATTCAAAATCAAAACACATTATTTCATATAATGTTATATTATGAATCAATGTATTTTGTTTTCCCTATCGCTATCTAAATCTTAATGTTTAATTTAGATTAGTAAAGAAAATAATTCAAACCATAATCACATATTTTTCTGACGGTAAATCTTGGTTAGTCCCATAATATTTATTATTTTTTCTTTTGTCCGAATGTTCTCCTTTCTGCTTATTAAAGTTTTAAATAAATTAGTTCATTTAATAAACTGTTTAGATGATCTTTAGTTTTAGTGTTTAATCCAAAATTATTAGAAAACATTTTATTTAGTTATCCCACGAAGCTTTTTAATGTTCTGGCAAATATTACTCCGGCACGTTGATGCATCTTTATTTCTAGTTAAATTACAATGATTTAATAATTACGGTACCAATTGCGTTTTCCATGGATCCAATTTTTTTATATTTCTCTTCTGTAAAATATAAACTTCATTTTCATTCATTATTATTTTATAGACACTACTTCCGATCATTAACTATTTTCTAGAGTATTTTCTCCAGTCATCTTAAAGAAAGCAATGCAAACTATTTCAATATTAAAATTCCTTTTGTCCATTTATTCTTATATGAATAATACTTATTTTTATTTTCCATTATCTTCATTAACTTTGCACACAATGTCCTTTCATTGATTTTATATGCATGAAAACAGCTTTCATAGTGATACGCTATATAAATTATATCAACGAATAACATTAACATATTTGGAATATTATAAAATTTACAACTTGGGTTTAAAAATCTATCCATTTTCTATTGAAAACTCTGATTATATTTCGATAGAATCCACTGGCAGGTTACTGTAAAGTTAGTGAAACATTACTATGAAAAACTTTTTTTAAATTTTTATTCTAAATTCTCTTCGGATGATTTTTAAATTGTCGGTTGGTTTCTTTCAAAGATATTATTAAAATTATAATAAAATTGACTAATAAATTGAAGAAAGAAAAAAAATTTAGAGAGCTTAAAATTTTACCTCTGCTCTGGAGTCAACACATTTTTGTTCTCCTCGTTTATACAATTAGTTGGCGCGATTTTTTGTTGTCTGCCAAGATCTATTTTTTTTATTGGTCAATTCCTACTTGGATTGATAAACAATTTCTAAAGTTTTGAAATTATAACGTAATAGACTTAACTGTTAACTAATTATTATTTTTAAATCAATTATTATCTATTACAATTTAACTATCTTTAAAATAATTTTGAAACAATAATTAATAAAAATGTATACTACTTATTTTTATTATGATGTGTGACAATTCCATCCAATTCTATAATATACTATTATAATATTTTAATTATTAGTATTAATTTAAACCAGTACTTAGACATAGAATATTTCAGACAGTCACGTGGTCATTTCCGATGTTGAGTCTATTTTTATCTGCCTGAATAAAATTGCTACTTATATTATTTAAAATAATTATATAAAATTTTGAAAAACAATTTAGAAAAATATAGAATTAGATACAATTCTCACCATCACAATATTTATTATTAAATATATCATATCAAAAAAATTTACTGCTTAATATAATCTATAATATTAAATACTATATAATATTAATTTTAAAATTTTTTAGTAATTGACCGTTTATAACCATCATTGACCCATAGAAAAGGGCACAATAACCTCCTCCTTCGAATAAAAAATTTTAAATTAATGTCTATTTCATTCATTGACATTTAATCTCTTTATCACATACCATGATTGAATTCAACCTTATATCACTAAAATACAAACTATACTGCTTTCAATACAAATTCATATATTATTCAACTATTATACACAAAGTTTTATCTAATATTAAAATTCTATACTTCTGACGGGTATGGGATCAAGCTTCTAGCATTGTATGTCCCTTTCTTCCCCTCTGGTGTAATCAATATAAAAGCATTCTCTCCTAACTCGCTACAAATTTTATAGGGATCCACCTATATCAGTTGATTTTATATTTGGTCTTTTTAAGATTGTGGTAACATCACTATTAGAGTGTTGATTATTTTGGGTTTCTACTCTATTCCTAAAGTTATCGAACTTAACTGTTTTTCTATTATATGGAAATACACTATCCATATCTCTAGAGCTATATTTTCTTTTTAAACTTGATTGAAACCTATGGTTATTATTACTAACGTTAACATTTGACAATGGATAGCTAGGTCTCTCTTTATTGGATTTATATCTATTGTTGAAACAGTGAGATTCGTATTCGAATCTCAAGTTTCACCTTTTTCTGTCATCTCTCACTGACCGGTCTATCCCACCCAAATTTAAACTTTTTGGTATCGAATTGTGTGTGTAACAATATTAAAAATGTATAAATATATTTAGAATTCAACATAAACACGCACACATTTCGATCTCAAATTAAGCGCAATAAATACAGATAAAATAATATAATTTAGATTCCTTTTAGTTAAATAAATTTTGTGTAATAATAATCATTTATTTTGAATTTTATAAAGTTCGTATTTGTTGTTTAGTTTAAATTTCGTTAAATAATAAGTCTAACAAAATCTGATGCAATAATTAATTAAAGTTAAAATAATTTTATTCCCTTTTGTCTTTGAAAATTTAAAAGCATCGGTCAGTGATAGATAATAAATTAATTATAGAAAAATTCAAAAAAATGTAATTAACGAATGTAAAAGAAAAAAAAACAAAACAAACAATAGCACAGCAGATTTCTTTCTAATTAAAACCAGCAAAAGCATTGATTATCCTGAGGGCAAGATAAATAAAACCTAAAAATATCTCAACAGAAAAATTAAAAGATCAAGATAAGAAAAAGGAGGCCATCTTAGACTTGCTGGAGACTTTGACTTGAATTTTAGCTTTGCTCTCAAGTGGAGAGTCTAAAATATCTTAAAATAAATTGATATTGCCAAGGTATGACTGAGTAAGCACCGAGATTATTTTCCATCGGAAGAGGGCCCACCGTATGCCGAACTCCACATTGCCCATCGTAAAAACACCATAATGATCTGCTACCTGAAATAGACAAGAAAGCCACTGCTGTTAAAATCAATAAAATGCCAAAGACAAGAAAGAAAACTTCTAATCATGAACAATCTACTATTAAACAAATGGAAGAGGACATCTTATAAAACAGGTACCTGTGTGTGTATTCCAAATTATAGAGTACTCTAGTAGTTATAAGCTATAGCTCATCTCCTATTATTTGTATAACTTCTAAATGTAATAAATATCAGATTATGTAAAAGCAAAGTGACAAAAGTAAATGCATAAATTTTCATTGTAAGAGTTTTTCCTAGAGTCATAAAATGTAATTCGTTAAAAGTAAGAGAATGAGAGCTAGCTAGACGACGTTTATCGTGCCTAATTTATTTGTCGTGCATCACTATTTTCCAGCACCGATTATTAACGGTCTTCGCATTCCAAAGCTATAGGTAACAAAAGAATAACCTGCTTCTGTATTAGTGTGTTAATAAGTGTTAGTGTTCCTGATCTTATCATATAGATGTCGCTTAACAACTGATGTTAAGTGAGAAATAACAGTCAAGCAATCTGAGGAATTGAAACGTTTAACTTAATTTATATAGACACCATCTGATCTATATTAATACTTTATTATTTATAGCCTTGCACACTTTGTCAGAGTGAAGTTGATAGAGCATCCGACTTGGGATAATTGGGACGGGGAGTGTGCCGTGATCAGAGAATCATTCTCGGATTGATTCTGACACGCAAACTTCGTAAGAACACCCTATGACTCCTGAAAAATAATGTCATATGCCTTTATTAAAAATTAATTATAATCACTTACACAGACTTTTAAGAATTATCTATAATGACAAAAATATATTAGTTACAATGATATAAAAAAAAAAAAAAAACAAAGCTTACAAAAATAACAATAAAGATCAGTCTGCCATAATAATTCTCTACTTCTGAAAGTCAAATTCCCATGGCAATAGTGATTCATTTTCTCCCTGAGACTTTTGAAAACCAAATGAAACCCTATTTAACTTTTCTATATCCATAAAATGATAATTGATATAGAAATAGAACCAAATGACATAATTCTCTAAAAATCCTAATGAGATAATAAGTAATTAAAATTTATTCTATCCGGCCATCATTAAAAAAGAACAAAATATTTATTAAAATCCTACAAAAAGAAAGATAATCTGTAATAAAAACTATACTCAAAAATTATTGTTTTTTTTACAATAACCTTGCTCTGGCCTACTTAAATATATATTTTAAAAAAAGAAATTGCATTTTATAAAATATTTATAGACATATTTAATGGAAGAAAATCTTGAATTTCTCCTCATAAATAAACAATATTTTATTATGAACATATTATGCAACTGTTTTATAAAATTTTAATATATATATATATTATTTGATGTCTGTATTTTTAAAGCAATATACGTAATTATATAACTGAATATTTGTAAATACAGTAAATAAATAATCGAAAGCGCTCCTAAGTGGATAAAATTGCTAATTATTTATTTACTGTGTTTACAAATATTCAATTATATATATATTATTTCAGAATTAAATATGGATAAAATAAAACTTTTAATCTGTCAGAAATGCAGCATCTCTCGTAAAATAATATTAATAATTATGGCTCAGTTAATAAGAAAATAAAATAGACTGTGGTCATGTTAAGTATATGTTAAATAAAACAAATCATAATTAGCATTTTATTTTCTTTTTGTCTTTAGAAAGAATAATGAAATTTACTCAATGCTAAAGGCATAGGGAATGGATTCCCCTAATAATTCTATAATTTTACCTGATTATTCATTCCCATGATTCCGACCTAGACTTTTGATGACTTTTTATTAGTTTACACTTTTGCCATGTTATGAAAATAGAACTTTACTTAAACTTTACTCATCATCTGAGATTAAGTTTGGTATACATTTTCTTTGCATTGATCATTAATTATTCAGCATCTGAAATAAAAGTAATATTAATAATTAAATAAATAGGGGGTTCGAATTTAAGATTTTTATTCTATATTCAACCTCCACTCCATCTCAAGCAACCAATAAACATGACCACACACTTATAAAAAAGGTAAATGATATCCAATATATGTATTTTATGCTGAACCAGCACTCATTAGTTAGGTCAGATCATAATATTCCACACAATTGTGTAATCAGTGCCTTGCTTATATTAAGATAGCAATTCCTTAAACATTAATGGGCAGACTTCAATTTTATCACTCTTCCAACTATTCATCCATTCATTTCATTAAAAAAACCATGATAAAATGCTCAAATCCCTTGGTGGATTTGATATTGCAGTCATCATTGTTTTTTTAATAAAATGAACAGTTGAATTGTTGGAAGAGTGAGAAGATTGAAACATGTCCGTTGAAGTATAAGGAATTGCTGTCTTAATATAAGCCATGCATTGATTGTATATATGTGTGGGAGATTATGATCTGCTCAACTGATAAGTGCTGGTTCTGCATGAAATGTGTATTTTGGGATTACATGTGTGTAGTAAGACTTAAAATCCAAAGTTCAAATCCCTCCATTTACTAGAGTAAAAATTTCATATATTTAATGAATAGATTAATTAAATATTAATAATTATTTATTTAACATTAAATTTTTCTGGTCCAATCATTGAAAGAATAAACTCTAGTATAGACATGTTAAATATATGATAAATAATACAAAGAATATAATCATAATCAGGATTTTTTGTCTTTGGAAATAAAGAATGATATAATGTAACTTTACCTAATTATTAATTTTCATGATTTTGCTCCATTTTTTGGAAACTAAAATTAGTGTACATTTTTTTTATGCTAGAGAAATAGAACATTATTTAAATCTTACTTATTAATTAAATATGGTCCTCTTCTAAGATTAAGTTTAGAATGCCTTTTCTTGGCATTGATCATTAATTTTATGTTAATTATTTATTTACATATTGTCTTAATTAGGTAAATTCTTTTCTATCCTGTCCTCAAATCATTTATATGAACATTTTTATTTATATAAACTAAATCTCAAACTAAGACTCTATTTTTATTAATCTATATATGTATATAAAGTGACTCTTTAGATATAATATATTTCTACCTTCTCCAGAAGTATAACATAACTCTTTGTTATATTCAGCTTTGGTAGCTTTTAAAATATTTTAACAGTAGAATAGTTTGACAGTTTTGACAGTGTTTTTTTTTTTTGTTTTTTTTTTGGGGGGGGGGCTTTCAACTATTGTCCTCTGATTGGCTTCCAATTTTTCAGTTGCTTTCATTACCTCTAAATTTTGATGCTTTAATGGTTTTCTTTAAGGAAAACTGGTCCTATCAGTTAATCTGTCTTACCATTTATGTAAAATCATGATGGAGATAATTTATGTTTCTTAAGTCTTCACTCCCTGTGTTTAAATTTACATAATATTGGATAGATAGCAATTACTTACCTTTTTGTGCTGTTTTTCTTACACAAATTTAACTTTACAATTATTATTACTTATCATATGTTTAACATCTTTATGAGCAATCGTAATGTCAATTTGGATCTCAGTTTTTGCCATCAATAGCTCTGCATGTGTTACTTTTTAGTGACTATTGAAGGCATTATCTGTTGAACAAAGTATGCTGAATGAAGGTTTTATGCATATCATTTGTGTATATTTGTTAAAATTAGTTTTACTTGTTGCTCTCCTTCCTTGACTACATCAATGGATTCTATATCCTAAAGAGAAGTTAACCTGTGTATTATTACTTCTTTGCCCATTTTTGATATGATGGCAAACCGATGAGAATAATTCAGGATACCATGATATCAAGAGTATCTATTTTTATGGCTTCCTCGTAGTTTTATTTTTACCAAATGCTAATTAGTCCATTTTGAATGTGCATCTACCATGAATAGAATTGTGTGCCTTAAAATTGGACTTGTGTGGTCAATATGCTATTTTTGTCTTTGTCATAATGTAACTATTTTACATGTTACATTCATTTTCAACATGTATCAACATTATGTAGTTTTTTTTGTATTTCCATTTATATATTCGACCACAATATATAGTCCTGAGGTAAAACACCAATATTTTTAACTATTCCAGGGATGGGTATTATGTATAAAATCAATAAAAAATTTCTGTATATTATTGTGTGTGTGTATATATAAATATTGTTGTAATTACATTGGCCATGTCAATATTACATTATTATATTTTCAAAAATATAATACGAGATATTCATTTATTTAAGTTTCCCTTTCAAAAAATAACATTGAATTTATTGTGGATATGTTCCCAGAATATTTATAAAACACACTTAAAGTGTTTATATGTAAATCAACTGAAAAAATATTGTAATGAGATTTTTTTTTCTTTTCATTTTTCTCTCCCACACTCTTCGTTGAAACAAGAAAAGGAAAACAAAATGAGTTAGCTATTAAATAATCCTTTTTTCTATGTAAGAAGTGGAAATTATTCCTTTTTTATTATTAACATAAGGTGATGGAAGTATTTGTTGTATTCAGGATTATATGGAAAATGAAGTACTAAGTTAAAGTAAATAACTCATTGTTTCCACTGCTAGAGCAATTGTCTAATCTACATTACTTTTCAATTCATTTTAAAACTAGTATTAGTTAATTGAATTCTGTAAATGGATAACTAAAGAAGAAAGAAGGACATGAATTCCTTATATAATTAATTTTAAGCTTTTCATATTATGATTTTAATACCTGAAACACAGGCTTATTATATACCTGTGTCTATATATGTAATATATAGTGTATATGAGCACAGACTTTCACACCACCCACCACTCTCAACTCTATCTCATAACACTGATACCCTTGAACAGATATATGTTGAAAAGATAAATAATCACCAATATCCGTACTTCATGCTAAACCAGCAATCATCAGTTGGTCCAGATTACCATCTCTACACATATATGACATAAGTGCTCAGATATATATATATATATTAAAATATACAATCTTCATAATTTAATGGACAGGCTTCAATCTACTCCTCACTCCAACTCTTCAACCATCCATCCAATTGAAAATCTGAAGATGGAACACTCAAAGGCCACCCTGAGGCTGAGATTCTAAGTGAAAAAATATTGGAGAAAAGAAAAGTTATCAGGATAGTGATAAGACATTTTAAAACAAGAATTGTTCATGCTTTCATATTGTTTCACCATTTATGAATATTCATGATAAGCAAAGAAAAAGAATATTTATAACTTTTAAAAAAAGATTAAAGAATAAAAACTATTTTCAAACTTGTTGAAAATAATATTATATTCTTATGCATAGACGAATGATAGAAATATAATGTTGGAACTTGAATTCTTTGTTGTATAAACTATATACTATTTTACAATAATAAAGTATTTAAAATTATTTCTAAAAAAGATATTTAGAAATAAGTAAAAAATAATTATTTTGTATTGGAAAGTTATAACTTGAAATTGAAAAGAAAGAGTGTTCAAACTTTAATTGCAATATTTAAAATATTCAAAAAAGGAAATTCCCAAAAAACTTTTTAGTAATTTATTATTTTCCTTTTATTGTTTTATTTTTCTCATTAATAAAATTATTTTCTTATTTCCAAACTTATGAATTATTATTTCATACATTCACTACAATCATAAAGGAGTAAAATATTTTTTTCATGAAAAACATGCAAATGTGTACAGCTTATATATAACATTTGATAATAACATAAAGCAATAAATATTATACATGCAACCCATACCCCTAGCTCTGAGAACATGCTCTTCTTTGTGTTATTATTGGAGTAAGTAAAAAATGAATTTATAGGAATTATGAGTTCTTGAACCGCATATTATTTTACTTATGCTGTTATTGAAGAATTGAAGAGTTACAATATATATATATATATATATATTGTGATGATCGCACATACTGCAGTCACACATATAGATATTTAACATTTAAAAAATATTAAATATTGTGTTTGGAATACTAGAAAGTGAGTTTAAAAAAATTATAAACAAAGAAATGTTTTAATTAAGAAAAGAGGGAATTAGAATCGAAAAGATTGTTATCTTTTACCCTCCAAAGTTAAGATTTGGTGAAATGAAAAATAAGTTAGAAATATTGAAATTGTACATTAGAAAATAAATAATAATAAAGAAATCTAAATGAAAGACAAATTGAAATATGATGTATAAGAAAAGTAAAGTTTGAAAGACAAACGGAGCAAAAATAGAAATTTAAAAACATGACCGAAAGATAAGGATCTGGGTCATAAAAGTACACATTTGATGAAAAAACAAAATGCATGTATGGAGTGTGTTTGAGGTGGGATAAAGACCGCAATAATTAATGATTGTCAAAATAAAATAAAAAAAACAATTTTATTAAGATGTGTTTAATTAAAAAAAAATAAAAATAAATGCAATAGTGCTACGAAATTATGTAAAAAACAAATCTATATAAATGGCTGAAGGCGCATTAAGAAAAAAAAGGTGGGAATAAAAGTGAAAACAAAGGATCAAAAGGACAAAGAACTGTGGAATTTTTTAATTAAAAAGTTTCAGTATGAGATTAGAGTTGGAGACTTCTTGTCAAGAGGTTGGTGAAAACACTGCTCCGATAATAAGCAGCCATAGTTAACAAGATATGATTTCTAACATCGGAGCTTCATCAAGAATGGCTGGCTAAGGGCCGTCGTGATCGCTTGCTGATCCAGACTCACTGTGCTCTAATGGTTCCCATCTAGATGTAACAACTGCCGACATAGCACCTGCTGGAGAGTTCATTTTGCATGGTCCTTGATGTCCAAAATGCGGAGGAGTTCTCACAACCAAAATCTAACTTAAGAGTGACCGTTCCATGGTAAAGTAGTGGAAAAATCCATGTGGTGGTCAGCAAGACTTCAAGTAAATTCAGAGACTTAATAACTGAGGTAAGTGTATACTACATTTTATATTTCATGTGCACATACCTTTATTGAGACAATGGCCAAATTCTTAATTTGAATAATAAAGACATTCTTTAACTTTTTATATATATCCAGAATGACGATTTATAAATGTACAATCATTTATAGGATCTTTTATTTTGTTTACTCATAGCATTATAGCATATAATCTGTTTGTTATTGAGTGTTAATGATTTAAAGTATTTCTTTTATTGTTAATTTATTCTATTAAATATATCTTTTATTGATTTAAATCCATTTCATCTCCTTCGCCACTCCAAAAAGTAATATAGTCATAGGGTTTGGGGAAATAATTATTACTCATTATGAGTACTGAATTAACATGTGAAGCTGGTGGTGTAGTATTTTGATCCCATTAAAATTTATAAATATCCAAGCACTGTAACTATGTTAAATCTTACAGCAGTCGAGAGATAGTTGACTGGGAAAGAAAACCTGAAGCTATACCCGTATAATTACAGGTTCAGTCAAGTCCGAATATAGACTTGTTTATGTCCGTATGTTCTCTCTGCTTGCGGTAGCGAACAGTGGATGATCTTGAATTTTAACAATTGCCCATTATATTTAAATAAAAGGGAAGTTAAGCTTTTGATCACCGGGTTTCCGTTACATTTTGGGGGCCAGAGTGTGGGATTGCTATTGCTGTGAATTAGTTATCTCATGTTGAATAAATTTTACAAAATAATGCAAATATTTTTTTGAAATAAAACAAAAAGATGTGTTTTCAAAATATATAAATTTAGTGTCGTGAGTTAGTGTGGTGATAAGCAAAGATGAAGGGGATATTTTTTTTCACTTTAAAATACTTTATATATGTGTTTCAACACCAAATGTGTTCAAAGAATAGAAAGAGGGGGGGGATTTATTTTTTTATTAAGAAAGTTTTGAAATTCATAGTAACATATAATCTAAGACAAGAACTATTCAGACAAATTGTAATGAACAAAGAATTGATTCTCTAGATGTAATTGTTGTAAAGAAAAATAGAGTAGTTAAGTTAAAAAGAATAAAAGAGTTTCAGTAAGTTTGTAATTATAAATGTTAAATAATTAAAATAGTCACAGAACTAAGTTAAGTGAAGAAATATATATGTCGGACTCTAGAATAATTGCATATATAAGTGAAGTTGAAAAGATATAAGTGTGAGATAATAATAGCATATCTCAGTCAAGCTGAAAATAAAGTATTATAAATGATAAATAATAAAATAGTCGCAGAACTAAGTTAAATAAAGAAATATCTATGTAGGACTCTAGGATAATCAGATATATAAGCGAAGTTGAAGAAATATATATGTGTAATGAATAATAATGTATCCCAGTTAAGCTTAAAATAAAATTATAAATGATAAAAATATTCGCGTATCTTAGTTAAGTTGAGGAAAATATATGTCTGATTTTAAAAATAATCGTGAGGATAACTTGATCAATAAATTACTAACATAGCCTGTACAATGAAGTATATCTGTTAAATGGAAGGAAATATATAAATATGATTTTAAAATAGTAAAGTGATCAATAAAGTACAAACATAGTGGTTGTAATGAAGGATGTTAGTGCGTTAAAGAAAATATATGTGTATGATTTGTTTTAAACAGCCGTAACCTTAAAGTGATCAAAAACTATAAATGTAATATTAGAAAATAAAAGATTGGTGGAATTTTATGACCGTGATAAATAAAGTACCCAGGTATAACATAGAATATTAAGAAATGGAAAAATAAATGTGTTGGTGAATTGGCAATAACCTTAACGAAATTGAATAATAAATGAATACACTTAACACTACCCTATAGCAGGAACTCAAATTCAGTTGAAATTATAGTTAAAGGTAATACATAAGAGCATTATTAATTGAAGTATAGTGAGTCAGATTTGGATAAGTAGGGTAATATAGGACAATCATCAAGGTGGGGTAGGCAGTCAAACGAATCTAGGGTGGGAAGACAAGATGGTGAACCGGAGTGCAGATGTTTTGGTTGGCTAGCGGTCTAAATGCTAACTGACAAATAACAAATAAATTAAATAGCTAATCAAAGTAAAAAGCAAAGAGTCAGTAGAATGAATTTTTTATATAAATATATCCAGAAGAGCTTAGTAAGATAATAATAACAAACATAGATCAAGTGTTGAATAAATTGATATCTATGCATACAAAGTCCCAAGCTAAAATGGACCTTCAGGAAAAGGAAGTAAGAGAAGGGAATGAAGATAAGGAGATGAAAGTAAAGGATAAAATAAACTATAGAGATATAATGGATATGCTAATGCAAATGAGGTTTGAGCAACAGCAATTCATGAAAAAATATGTGGACAGAAAGGAGAGAAGGATGGAAGAATGGCAGGTAAAGATAGAAATAGACAACAAGAAAAGAATTGCTGAAGCCATGAAAGAAATTAGAAATGATGTCATCCAGAAATCAGAGGCTAAGGACACAAGAAATGGATTTTACAGAGAAATTAAGTGGGATTAACAAAAGAGTGTGGAGCCATGTGTATACGATCAATTAGATAGGGCTGAGAGTATAGATAGAGAGTCAGCAGAGTTTGATCTGAGGGAAGACATAGGGCAGCCATAGAAGAGAATAAGAAAGTTAGATAAAGAAGTGAAAGTGATAAGAGTAGAAGAGAATAGTATGCTGATGAGCATGCAATGGGATATAAGCCAGATTGTCAAGGCAGTAGAAAGGTCAGATGCAAAATTTGAAGAGAGGATAAGTAGGTCAGCCAATAATAGTGGCAATACTGAAGTAAAGGGCATAGGACCAAGAATCACTGGAGAATGTACAGATATGAGCAATGGGAATCGTGTGAATTATCCCATCAGCTTCCATCAATTTCTAAAAATACAAGTTTTCACTGGAAACCCTGGAGAAAGCCCTATAGAGCACTTGGGAAGCCTTGAGCGGTACTTTAAGTTTAGTAGGATGAATGAGGAAGCCAAGTTAGCGGTCACCTGCAGTTACTTGCAGGGAAAATCTCAAGTCTGGTGGATCTCACTGTTCCAGAAACCCACCACATTTGAAGGGTATCACAAGGCTTTGAGGACCAGTTATTGGAGTGAGTAACTCCAAGAAAATATGCTGCATCAGATAATACAGGAGAAATGGAGAATTCCCGTTTACAACATTCTTTCGCCAACAAGTAGCCAAGTTAGGATGATGACTGCAATACTCTGGATAACTAGGCATGGGTTCCCAAAAGATATAGAACTGACACTAATCAGTACAGAGAGGAAGACAGTGGACCATGTGACAGAGTTGCTAAGTGCATTGGATACCACCAGGGCCGACCAGAAGGAGGATGGATGTAAACCTAGATCGCCTCCAAAAGAACCACTTATAATAAAAAATGGATCCTAGTGAAAGACAATGGCAAGAAAACTGGAGATATTCTACAAAGTGGAACCCAAAAAGACAGGAAAATGGACAACAAAGATTGGAGATGGAATGGAAATGTCCATATGACAGGACTGAAGACCGAGAACATAGGGATCAAAATCCGCATCCCAGAGGAGGCAGATGTGAGGTCAATAGAGAAAGACAACTGCCAGATAAAATCTAAGTGCAATCACCAATAAAGGACAGATTCACTGATACCAGATTGGAAATGGAATTGGACCACGAGTAATGGAAAATGGACATGAAACTAGGAAATATTGATCATGATAATATAAAGGAATGATGAGCCAGTAAATGGCCAAATGGTATAAAGGACTTTAGGATAAACTAAGAAAAACAGATGATAGATAGTAGTGTGAGATCGTAGATAGAGACTGAAGGTGTGTAGGTTAAGATATTTGTAGGTGGATCATAGCAGTATATGGTGAGCCTTCTCTTATGCTTTCATGCATGAGTTCTGTGGTCACCAGATCTTATTAGATAAAGAAGACAGGGACAGAAACCCCTTCTCATAATGACTCATTGGATTAAGATTTCCAGTTAGATATTTGACCAATATCGTGAGTCAATGGATTAGAATCTAATGTATGGGGAAAGAACCCCTTTATAAAAATATGAGCTATCAGTAAAATATTCTGAGCTCATAGAGGAGTTGGATGAAAAAATGCCAGCCTCTCAACCCACCTCAGTATAGTGACCAGAGTTGTAAGTTAGAGGGTTATTATTTGTAAAATGTGAGGTATGAACAGGTTTAATTGGGTCACAGAGATATCCTGTGGACTCGAACCTGTATATACAAGTAGGAGTCAGAAATAAAACTCATGTAATGTTTGTAGTGAGATTAAATCGGTTTAGTAATGCTGGTTGGGCCATCAGAGTAGAAATGTAATTTGCCTGGTCACATCTCTAGGAATAATCTCATCACTAAGTCGAAAAAGTACATAGATATGAGATGGTTCTAACAGTAGTTAGGAGCATCTAGCTTTCGATGCATTAAATTAAATTTTTTTAAGAAAAAATTTTAAAGGAGGGGAACGGTTAATGTGATGATTGCACATACTGCGGTCACACATATAGATATTTAACATTTAAAGAATATTAAATATTGTGTTTGTAATACTAGAAAGTGAGTTTAAAAAAAATTATAAACAAAGAAATGTTTTAATTAAGAAAAGAGAGGGAATTAGAATCGAAAAGATTGTTATCTTTTACCCTCCAAAGTTAAGATTTTGTGAAATGAAAAATAAGTTAGAAATATTGAAATTATACATTAGAAAATTAATAATAATAAAGAAATATAAATGAAAGACAAATTGAAATATGATGTATAAAAAAGTAAAGATTGAAAGCCTTAAACAGAGCAAAAATAAAAATTTAAAAACATGACCGAAAGATAAGGATCTGGGTCATAAAAGTACACATTTGACAAAAAAAACAAAATGTGTGTATAGAGTGTGTTTGATGTGGGATAAAGACAGCAATAATTAATGCTTGTCAAAATAAAATAAAAAAAAACAATTTTATTAAAATCTGTTTAATTAAAAAAAGAAATAAATAAATGCAATAGTGCTACAAAATTATTTAAAAAACAAATCTATATAAATGGCCGAAGGCGCATTAAGAAAAGAAAGGTGGGAATAAAAGTGAAAACAAAGGATCAAAAGGACAATACACTGTGGAATTTTTTTACTTAAAAAGTTTCAGTATGAGATTAGTTGGAGACTTCTTGTCAAAAGGTTGGTCAAAACACTGCTCTGATAATAAGCAGCCATAGTTAAATAGATATGATTTCTAACATTGGTGCCTCATCAAGAATGGCTGGCTAAGGGCCATTGTGATCACTTGCCGATCCAGACTCACTGTGCTCTAATGGTTCCCATCTAAGTGTAACAACTGCCAACGTAGCACCTGTTGGAGAGTTTGTTTTGCATGGTCCTTGATGTCCGAAATGCGGAAGAGTTCCCACAACCAAAATCTAACTTAAGAGCGACGGTTCCCTGCTAAAGAAGTGGAGAAATTCCATGTGGCGGTCAGCAAGACTTCAAGTAAATTCAGAGACTTAATAACCTAGGTAAATATGTATACTACATTTTATATTCCACGTGCACATACCTTTATTGAGACAATGGCCAAATTCTTACTTTGAATGATAAAGACATTCTTTAACTTTTTATATATATCCAGAAAGACAATTTATAAAGGTACCATCATTTATAGGATCTTTTTATTTTGTTTATTTGTAGCATTATAGCATATAGTCTGTTTTTTATTGAGTGTTAATGATTTAAAGTATTTCTTTTATTGTTAATTTATTCTATTAAATATATCTTTTATTGATTTAAATCTGTTTCGTCTCATTCTTCGCCACTCCAAAAAGTAATATAGTCATAGGGTTTGGGGAAATAAGTATTACTCATTATGAGTACTGAATTAACACATGAAGCTGGTGGTGAAGTATTTTGATTCCATTAAATTTTATAAATATCCAAGGGCTGTAACTCTGTTAAATCTTACAGCATTCGAGAGATAGTTGACCGGAAAAGATAACTTGGAGCTATACCCATATAGTTACAGATTCGGTCAAGTATGGATATAGACTTGTTTATTCTCTCTGCTTGCAGTAGTGGAAAATGGACGATCTTGAATCTTAAAATTCCCCATTATATTTAAATAAAAGGGAAGTTAAGCTTTCGATCGCCAGGTTTGCGTTACAATATATATATATATATATATATATATATATATATATATATATATATTGTAACTAAATAGGAATATGCCATGATAGCTGCTATAATTTGTAATTAAATAAAATATATATTACTATAATGGCTACTGCCCTTTTGTAACTATAAAGAAATACAATACCATAGACTGTTTGCAACTATCATAAATATTAATTTAGTCATGTGAATAATGAGATAAATAAATTATCTCATTTCTACACACCCAAAATAAAAAGGAAAGTAATCACTGGCATCATTTAAGATTTGAAATATTTCAATATTGGGAAGTCATTTTAACTAAAAAATATACTAGCAGTTATAACTAGATCAATATATATTAGTCATAGCAACTGAACAAAATTACAGTGAAAGCAATGGAGTCCATTACACTTTATCTTCAACAAAGAATTCTTCCTTCCCCTTTCCACATATATAAGACCATTCATGTTTTCATGCACACACCAGCACTATTTATAACTACTTAAAAAAATATCAGAGAAAGTTAATATTATCAAATTGGAAAAGGGACTTGATCACTTTTATTCAGTTTAGCTAAGTATATGTGTTTTCACTGGATGCCACTAGATCGTTTTGAACCTAAGTAAATATCATCTGTCCATAGTATACCAGGTTCAAACCCCTTCAATACATTCTTTATTACACATGCACTTGGATGAATAAAAAATGGCATTCTTTTATTTTGTCCATGTCAATAAAATTATAAGATCCCAATACCATAAAATTCATATATCCAACACTTTTATAGATATTACCAGCTCAGTTTAAGTATATTGATGTACAGATGCATGTATGCTCTTAGTAATGGCTTACAAAAAAATATAGTGAAGACCATTACTTACATATATTGCCATTAAACCTAGCTATTTAATTTAATTATTCATCATAATATAATAATGATGATGATGATTTCAGCCATAGCTTTTGTAATGAGCTCATGACAACAAATTTATCTTTTATAAACATATAGGCATTTTCTTAAAATCATATTATGTTTAAACTGGGATTTAATTATAATACTCACTAGAGTAGATGATTGATCATAATGAATCTTACAGCCTAAAATATAATCTTTTATACGTTTATGGCTATATTTACTTAAAATACTATTATAGTTAAAATTATAGCTCAATCATCAATATTTACCAGTGATGATGAATGATCATTCCGAATCTCACCAGATGATATTTAGCTTTTTATAAACCCTATTTACTAAATATATTAATTACATTAAGATTGGATTTAATTATTACTATCTATTTAGTGATGATGGTGTACATAACTAATCTTATATCATAAAATTTAGATTCTGATAAATCTATAATTATTTACTCGAACAGTATTATGCTTAAATGATGATTTAACCAGTAATATAATATCCACCATTGATGAGGATGGTCAAATCTCATGGGCACAACATAAAATTTTAGCTTTTTACTATTAACCTATAATTGCTCAAAACTTGGTTATATGTCAAGCATGATTCTTAAACATCATTATATGTAAATTACTATCTGATGCTTAACATTATAACGAACCGCTTTGCCCGCTGAAGGATCGTATTAATAAATTCATAGGACTGGCTATAGTTAACTTAAGATTTAACCTTATAGATATATGAATTTATTTTGTCTCTGCATGATTCCCGGGCATATTTATGGATAGCGTGTTTGCTTCCAAGCGCCAAACCTATTTGCGATGAACAAATAAGAATTACACCGCGGGACTCTATTAATGCAGAATAAACCCCGATAGCGACTCAATAAATATTTGCTGTCGCTTTACCTTTCGCGGTAAGTAAGAAAAAGGGGT
Organism: Epiperipatus broadwayi; assembly: GCA_028023455.1. Taxonomy (NCBI): domain Eukaryota; kingdom Metazoa; phylum Onychophora; class Udeonychophora; order Euonychophora; family Peripatidae; genus Epiperipatus; species Epiperipatus broadwayi. The sequence continues at coordinate 359,630 of JAQFVV010006265.1, read as the reverse complement.
GGTGTTCATTAGCCTAGCTCATCTCAGGGAGTGGTGGTCAATAGACCGTGGACGGGAATTAGGGATTCCAACACTACTGTCTCTAACTGGGAGTGGATTAATATTTGTAATCAACTGTATATTTGATAACTAACTCGATTTAAAAATCCAACCTTATCGATTAGTTTTCCCTGCGCAGAATGAAGTTCTCGACTAGTTTCGGAGGAGTGCGCTCGCTACCCTATACTAAAGTTTTATAAGCTGGTTCTTCGAGGTATAGTATACGTTTTACCTTAATTATGACATTTTAGTCCTAACTATGAACTTGATTGACATACTATAAATACAAAGTGAAAGAAAAATATTCCAAAGATATTTTTAATGTAAAAAAAAAATTTATTATACAACAAAAAGAAAATATTAAAATTCATTTAGTTAACCCACCCCCCATTATTCACAACTCGTGTTTCATTGAATGCTATAGCATACGCATACATGTACGGATCAAACAAATTATTCTTTGGATTTTAATAGGCCCCGCAAAACACATTAATATTGTTCGTCTATTAAACTGCCTCCACGGACTTTGTAGTTGGTATATTTTATTAAAACAGGTTTTAATCATAGAATATTAAATTATTCCAAAGTTCCAATGGATGACACAATCCGTTTAACACTCGGATTGTGTGGTAATAGCAATTCAATAGGCAATTGATAAAGTTCACGTTACCTCAATATTCCAAAAGCATGGGTTACGATGATAAAGGCTCTATAACCGGATGATCTCGTGGTTCATTTCTCCGTAGCGATCACTATTCTTTGCCGATGATAACCGGAATTCGGCGTTCATTGATTTTCTTCCTTGCAGCACCTTCTGGACTGTGGGGCAGGCCTTCATCGCCTGTCAAGTTGAGGTTTTTACCCCACTCGATGCATGATACACTTTTACTCTGATTACTTTCTGGACCCGTGCAAGAAGAACCTTATCCCCTCTCTATTTTCTTTTATATCTTCTTTTTTTTTCTCGTCCTTTCTCCTCCATTTTCGTGATCCCCTCCGGCGAAATTCCCTGGTTGCATCATCCGAATAGACCATGACTGCGTCATTGCGGTCGCCATCGCATCAAAATACATTCGCATTTCAGACGGATCTCATTTTGTTACAATTTGCTATCCTCTCGAAATACATTAATCACGCACATATATACATTCGCATGCCACAAACACCCCAACAAAACACGAGTTCTACGATGTTTATTTTTTTTTCTTTCTTTCTTTTATAGTCTAACAGCTATCTCTAAATAAATATATGAATAATATACGGTTAATATTAAAATATTCCCATCACCATTAAATATTAATATTTCCGATTATTTGTAACTTTATTAGCTAATAGTATTAGTAATATATATATACCCATTTCTTTTGTAACTTTAGGTGGACCATCGCTCTCCTCAGTCCGCACCTTGTTACAACATCTACTTAACATTTACGATTGATGATGATCAATTATAATTAAAATGATAAAATCAAGAGAAAAAATAACACTACTAATAATAATAACTCAGAAACTAAATATGGTATAATTATATTTATTCACCCTCTTTCTTTTAATAAATCATATTGTTAATTATACAATTGACAACAATTATTATGTTAATTAAATACATAATTAAGACAATTTATATATGCATAACCAAATAAACACACACAAACATATATATATATGCTCATGTTCCTATCTATTTTAAAATAAGCTGTCTTAAAATGACATAAAAAATATTCTATTGAATGCTTATTCAATATCTTCCCTACTTATTACATATGTCACTGAGGTAAATTTCATTTATGTAATGTGTGTGTTTTTTTACTTTCACACATGTGTAAAACTCTGCTCTTTACTTTTCTACCTTAAAATAACTATGTCTAACCTATTTTGACTGATTGGTATAAGCAATCATGCATGCACACACCCTGTGACATATCAACATATATATATATATATATATATATATATATATATATATATATATATATATATATATATATATATATATATATATATTATATTAAAATGTGTCACTTTATATTATGCATTGATACATAAATTATATATATATATTAAAACCTTGAGCAAAAATAAATTATACCAAATTTAATATGCAAAGAGATAAATAAAAAAGACACTATAAAGCATATATTGATAGGTTGCTCAATTATCATGCTGAATAAACAACAATAATAAAAAGACATTTTATTATTACAATATATAAAAAAAAATATCAAAATCTAATAAAATACTATGTTTAATGAATTTTAAACTGGGTGTGTAATGTTATGCAGTATTGATAATAATACAATCAATAAAGAAACCCTTAATGTTTATGTATCAAAAGGGAAAAAATGCTTGACTACAGAAAGAGCATCAAAGTTTACTTTCAATAAATAAATAAAAACATTTGTTAATCAAATTTTAAAGTTACCCAAGCCATTTTCAGTTCTTATTAATGTCCCAGGTCCAAATATCAGACCCCTCTTTTATTTATTGCTTTGACTGGTTGGTTTGGCTTGTTCCTAAGTTGTTGCAGGCACTTTTGGTAAATATAAAGAAAACTTAAAAAAAACTGATTTGTAGACTAGTTGAGGTTGGCTGTATGGCTTTTATACATCTTTTTCTTTTATTCCTTTTTTTTCTCCCTTCCTTCAAAGATGATGTTCCTTTAATAGGCCAGAAGACAAAGAAAAGCCTCTCAGATAGCATGTGTGGTTGGTTTCTAAACTGAGCCATTCTTTGGGTACTAAAGACTTGTATATGAGTCCACAGATACTTCAGTGAATTAATCCATGATGTGAGATATCAGAGAACAAAATAGCAAGATTAGCACTGCATCTTCATTGTCTTATAAATAGAAAAATATATAAACACCATTTTATATTATTTTTCCATCTTTTTCTAAGAGATTCGATCTTGATCCATCCCTCTAAATAACTTAGCTGTGAGATTATTTATATAGCCACACATCTTCTTTTATACTGTTTTAAAGCAAAAGTCTCACATTTCTCCTTTAACTTTTCAAAGAAAAAAAATCAACAGCTCATCCTGAGCTCAAAAGAAACAGAAGAAAAACACAACTTCTTTTTTTGAATATTGTGCCTCTCTTTATATCTCATATTTCTGACTAAAAGTCTTCTCCTACAAAAATAACTGTCATTTTGAGATAGCAACCAGAGCCCCACAAATTGGCGGTCCAAAATAATTAATAAGAAAATTAATAATTACCTTATCTAACCTGTCAAAGCATTTTTCTCCCATTTGGACAATCTAAAATTCAGATAACATAAAGACAACAATATTTACAAACTATGGTCAACAGAGATGTGTCTAAATGTCTCTATGTTTACACAGTCATACTTTTCTTTCACACATGTGCATTTCAGCCATTAATCTATTGACCTTTTAAACCATCATGTCCAGTTTGTTTTATTTGAAAGAAAATAAAACTAAATAACTAAATACTTTATTTAATAATAATAATAATAATAACAACAACAACAACAACAACAACAACAACAATAATAATAATAATAATAATAATAATAATAATAATAATAATAATAATAATAATAATAATAATAATAATAATAATAATAATAATAATAATAATAATAATAATAATAATAATAATAATAATAATAATAATAATAATAATAATAATAATAATAATAATAATAATAATAATAATAATAATAATAATAATAATAATAATAATAATAGACCAATATATTGAATATTATTTTTTGTAACCTTCTCTCTTCATTACTGCCTATTAACAACCATTGTTTATTAATTATATATATATAGTGTAACCTCTCCTTCCTCTTCCAAGCTATCTCTCCACCTTCCTCACATGCACACACAACTTGCAGAGTTGCTGGCCTCAGAATCGATGGTGATGGAACAACATATCCTAAAATGCCAGGATGCTAAATTGCAACTCTAATGTAAACATTATATACTATATTACTATTGGTTAATAATTGATCTAATTATTTATATTAATACATGATGAATGGGTTAAATAAATAAAATCTTTAATGAATAAAACACCGAGAGCATAATAATAATAATAACTTCATAATTTATTATATCTATTGGAAAGGAGGAGAATCTCAATTCTCTATTATACACTAAATCTTTCAGCTCTCTCTCCTATCAATCTCATATCAAAGTCACAATTAAAATTTGATTAAATTTAAATCATTTTGTCCATCATCATCATCCCATTTTATACTTCTATCATGCTATCAGTCATACTTCAGATTTTCAAATATTAACAACTACTAATTATACACTACTTTACTTTACTCTCATATTAATTTCCACTCACCACACTGTTCTACTCTTTTATAATCTCATCGCAGGGTGTTAGAATAGCAATATGTGAAACTTTAATACTGATAAAAAGTTATTTATGATTTATGAGTAGTCTTCCAGTGATTACAGTTGTAGTCAACCTGGGCTTAGTCTAACCAAGACAATGTCCACTTTCTCTATTTTCAAATACTTAAATAAAATTTCAATTATAAATATTTTTTTGTAACATGAATTAAACATTTTGAGAATTTAAAATTTTGAACAATAAAGTTCAACTGGGAAGGTATTTGAATACAGCAGAAGGAGAAGGGATTTTATGTTCATCCACTGCATTCTATATCTCATGACAACCCTACTGCATATAATAAACTTTAAATTTAATATTGCTAAATTTATCTAACTATAATCCACATACCTATTACTTGAGTTTGCATTGTTTAAAATAATTTTCAGTCTTATAATTCCAAGCTTTCTTGGAATCATGAATAATAAATTAATCTCTCCATTACTTCATTATAATGCAGTACGTAACTAAATAAAATAAATTCAAATATTAGTGTATTGATGTATGATTTATGATTGTGATTGGATTTCTGGAAATTGTAGAATCCAAAAAACATTGATACACAGACAAGGTTTTTATTTAAAATTATAACATTTTATTAATAATAATAATTTGAAAGTATTTACATTATTTACACCTCCATAGCTCTCCCTTTTTATAGTAGCAACAAAATGTAAATTTAAAACATTCTCATATTATTACAAGATGTGATTCACAACTGCTACGGAATTATTGTTTCTTTCACACAGATGACTATACTGTTATATCTATCACTATGCTACAAAACATATTTAATACTATAATGAACTATTCTTAATTTATTATAATCTAATTTAAACTCTAATAAAATTTTCTTTTCTTTGATTCTAACTCTAAATTATATTCATTAACATGTGTTTACTGATACTGGTCATGAAAAACTATTTTAACTAAGCAGTTAACTTATAAATTCAGTATCAGTTTGAGCAACTTAATATGCCTTAATAAACTATTTGAAATTTTTACGTTCTGTATAGCATTTGCTTACCCTTTCATGTACAGATAAACTGTTCAAGCATTAAAGAATTAGCTCTTATACGGTCACACTTTCACACACCTACTAATAAACAATATTCAATGTCCACAACAAGAGTAACATTTTATTCAGCTTACCAGTCCAACAAAGATCTGTTCGGGCTGTGATCTGAAACTTCGATGCCCACTGCTTATCGCAACATAAAATATATTTTTTATTTTCCAAATTTGAAATTCAAAGTCTATAATTTTTATTGGCTCTTAATAAGCTAGGTAAAGCTGAGATAGGGGTAGTACATCATTACAACAAATTGTATTTTAATTCTTACATGCTATAAAGAAATAATGAACTGATTCTATGACCCTACCAGCAATATTAACAATAACTACTCTTAATATTCTTCAACAAATATACACCCATTAGGAAATGATTCAGAATCAATATCAGTGTTGCCAATAACCCATAAGACTAGAGAGCTCCTTTCCATAAGAGCTGAGATATGCTAGGATGCATCGCTAGTCATATAAACATGGATGGGCTTGCATATAGCACTATTACCATTAACACAGAAATCATCTTCCGGTGAAACATGAACATAGGGTGAGAGATTCATCCACAATTTCTAACTACTTTAAATTTTATTAACTGCTTAATGAGTAAGCCATGCTCCAGCTCCATTGGTAACTTGTGACAACTCAACCGATCTCAAACGTACAAGGGTGACTCACCAATCCACACACATATATGAGAATTTAAATCTAATTTCTACACATAAAATATTGCATTGATGCATTATCTAATAATTTTATAAGCTTAAATATGCTTACAGATAAAATCAATTTAAATCTTTAATAATTAAAATAAGAAATGCGCATCGTTCATAATAAAATTCTCTCAACTGGAACACAGCTATCTCTTTTCTCAACGACATGCATTCAAAGTTAAAAAACATATCAATTTTATTATAATTAGATTCTACAGTAATAACCCGTTTTAATAAATATCTTACATACTATATCCTTTCATTCATATTTCTCTTTTCTATCATTAGGTTAAAGCAATATTTTATCATTTAAAAAAAGACATATTTTAAAACTACTAGGCTAACTTGACTTTAAAGAAATGTATATTTTACTAACACTTAACCTATACGTATAGTAAATGGTACTATAACGTATTAAAAAATGGCTTATAAAAACAAATAACAGTTAATAAAAAAATACTTAGTCTTTTTTCAGCACAGTCATCCCAAGTTTCTTTCATATTCCTGCAGTGGTAATTATCCCATAATAATTATGTTTGTACACATCTGACAATTAATGCATGGAAATTTAAAATAACATTTTATTAATTAATCTACTAGATTTCTATATTTATGAGTAAAGCACATTTTTCTTTTCCTTATTGTATTACAATATTATATTCTTTTAAGACACTCAGAAAACAATCCAGAGGGTTTTGTTTTAAGGTTCTCATTATCCCATTTTTAGCTGGACGTTTCATTAGATGTGTCGATAAATTTTTAGCATTGATCTAATTTCTTTCAGGTAGTTTATGTTACTTTAAATAGGATATCATTTACCATTATACTATAATTTAACCAGCTTTATTTTAATTCATCCTGTTGACGAATAAATCTTTCATTCACAATGGATTATTCTTGAGGTATTTTTACATAAATTATAGCACTCTATTCTGGAAATTCTTGAGGGTTTGTGATATCTCAGTTTGATAAATAGATAAATACTTGTTCACATAATAACCAGTTAATTTTCATTCGATAGATCACCTCTTACAAGTATGGATGATGCAGATGACCTTTTAGGCAGAATTTAGCATATACATTTGTATTGTAGGTTCCACACTTTCCTTTTATAATACTTATTTTCTTTTTAAATCTTTTGTAACACAAATAATAATAATATTTGTCCATCATTAGAATTGCATAATTAAAATGGACATCCATTAAGCTTATGGTTTCCATATATTTCTTGAAGTAAAATATTGTCTTCAGCCAACATTGCATTACTTTCCAATTATTTGAGGCGATGATGGTCATATAGAGAATCATGATGATGATTAACTTCAGGAAGAATTAACATATGCCTGCCGTAGAAAGCTTAAGCACATACCATATTGTCACACTAATATAAATTTTAATTCATATTTTCAATCAGAGATTGATATAGGGTGGTCTATAAAACTTTATATTAGTTTAAATTGATGGTTTTAAACTCAAACGGAGTTGTACCCTTGACCAAAAAAGAGAAGTCCCTTCCCAGAAAATGGCTGAGTATTTAGTCCCCTGCTGTCAATCAATCTCTAAATGACACCTTCTGTCAATTAAACCATATATTTTAATTTTAATTGTTTATTTTTTATTGTTTTCAAAATTAATTATTCACATGCAGACTAAATCACGTGGTTTTTGATAGATTTTTCCCTGCTCTTCGTGAAAAACCACTTGAAAAAACTAAAATGAAAATTTTGATTATATATATTGTGACGACCACGTAAAGTCGTCGACACACATATATATTTATTAATAAAATTAGAAAGTAATAAAGGTGAAATAAATTAGCTAATAAATTTTTTATCAAATATATATTTATTAATAAAATTGGAAAGTAATAAAGGTGAAATAAATTAGCTAATAAATTTTTTAAAAAAAAAAAAAGGAAGGAAAAGAAAAAATTGAATTCTAATGTCAAAATTACTGTGGATTTTGTAATAGTAAGAGAAGGGGAAGGGGGCTGCATAAATAAAGAAATGCGTCTCTATCTCTCTTATAAGTTAAATACTATAAATTATTTTTGTTTATTGTGGGAGAGGGGAAGTGGATGCATAGAAAAAAAATGTGTTTCTTCTCTCTTTTAAAAAATATATTATAACAAATTAAAATAAATGTAAATGTGAAAGAAAAAAAAATGAATGAATTGTAAACTTTAAATAAAATAAATGTAATATGTGATATATAAAAAGAAACAATATGGCCATAGGTGTGAAAGTCTGTTGGACAAATTAAATTCCATGGACAAAGAAATGTTATCAACAGAAGATCTTTGCCTGATGTGTTAAATTAATTGGGACTTACATTCCAGCCACTAATTAAATAAAGAAACATAATGATAAGAATTGGTTGGAAATCTAAGTCTTAATTAAAAATTTTAAAAACAATGAACAAAGAAAGAGATTAATAAAATTACAATTTTGTCTGTCATTGCTAGTAGAGACTTTAGAGAAGCAACAGCTAATAGAAAATGGAAGAAGTGCATGGCTAGCGGCGTTAAAGGGACGTGGGTTCGGATTCAAGCCATCTCATCACTGATTCACAATGTAAGATCTTTGCCTGACCTGCTAGAGGGACCACCGCTTCTGTAGCTGTCAATTCAAACTCAACCTAAAGAATCAACCAGCAAACTGGATGAAAATAACCCCACCAACTGAGGAAGTTAATGGAGAACCTAAGGAATCAACAAGCAAAAACTGGAACGAAATAACCCCACAAACTGAGGAAGTTAATCAAGAGCACTCAGAAGAAATACCCATGGGACAATTACAACAAAGCCTAGGTAAAAGCATGCATGCATTTTCATTTGTCTACTATTTATAACTAAATATAAAATTAATGATTTGATAAAATAGAACTCTATCAACAGGACTTTAAGAACTTTTATATCTGATCTATTTTCATATATTTATTATAGCCATGTATTTATAAGTGTGTGTTTATTATTATTATGTAATTTTTTATATAAAGTGTGAATATTATTATTAAACATATTTGTCATTAAATTTCATATCCTTGCTTTATTCTCCTATCACCAAGCTACGTCAGGGGGTAAACTGTAATTAGTGATTAAAGGGGCATACTGATTTGTGTAAGATATTCATGTGCTGCTTGTTCATGCAAAATCCCAATTCAAAAAAAAAAAAATAGCAAGCGCTGGACATTCGCGAAGTTTCTTTGAAATAGTTTGCTTTGTTCAGCAGCCGAGAGTCCTTGGCTGGGAAAAATAATGCCAAGATAATATGTACGTATTGCCTTGGGGTTCGGTCAAGGGTATAGATATGAAGTTAAATTTGTATCTGTATTATCTCTCTGCTTGTATTGTAATGGCATTGGTTAAAATAATGAATAAGATAATAAAGAATCTAAGTTGAAAACAGTAAATGGATAAAGAATCAAAGTCGGAAAAGAATTAAAATAAAATAAATAAGTATAATGTAGAATAAAATAATCGAAATAAATATAGTTGAAAGCACAAATAATTAAGCAACCGTACAATTAACCATTTCCGTTATAATTGGGGGCCAGTCTGGGATATATTGTCACATTTACAAGTTCAGCCCATTTGAATTCGAGTATAACAAAATTAATAGTTTATTCAATAATTAATAAACAAATCAAAAAATAGCTTGGTGGTAGACAAAGCAAGAAATAAAATAAATATTAGAGTGTAAAAGGAGAGAAAGAGAACGTAATATAACGTGGGAAGTTAGGTTGTAAATTGGAGACAGTTGCGGAGGGGTCTGGAAGGCAGGCTTGGGTGAGTGATGATTAGTGAGTGAGATGGGGAGAGCCGAACAAACGTACCTAGTGTCCATGAAATATAAAGTTAGTAAAGTAATATAATCCTATAAGGATAAGGTTAGATAGTAAAGCTGTAGAATAAAATATAAGTGATTAATTAGCGTGTGTGTGTTAAATAAATTTGATGCACACCAGAGCAAAAACAGAAATGGATGCTCTTGTGGGCGAAATAAAAAAAACCTCTGAAGAACTAATGGAACCGTCCGGAAAAATAGCTAATGAAGGGGAAATAGAAATTAGCAAAAGAATGGAGACAGTGGGGGATGATAAAAATAAAATAGAAAGCTATAATATCAGGGATATGTTCATACAAATTAATGGAAGGCCAGCAAAGGTTGTTTATGGAAATGAGGGAAATAGGTGAAAGAAATAGTAGGAAGATAGAAGAATTGGGCGAACGACACATTAAGGATTTTAGCCGAAGGGTTGAACCAGTAATAAAAAATGAAAACGGAAAGGCTATAGAAAACATACAACTAGAGGTAACTAAGTTAGCAGGAACAGTTGAGAAGCTAGAAGTAAAGGTAGGGGAAGGGGAGAACAGGACAGAAGTAGCCAAGACTAATAATAAAGAGCCAAGAGGTGTGAGCGAATGCATGTAGGCAGGCAGTGGAAATAACCCTGTGAATCCTGCTACAGTGAACCAGTTTGTAAAAATTCAGGTCTTCTCTGGTTACATTGGAGAAAGCCCAATAGAGCATCTTGGCAGCCTAGAGAGGTATTTCATGGTAAAATGGCTGAGTGCCGAGTTGCTGAATGCATTCGACAGCACTAGGCCTAATTACAAGGCAGAGGATCGGAGATTTAAACCCCAGCCCAATGATTGGCACATCGGGAGAATGCAATACAATCCTCATCATAGTTATTGGGAAGGGAGCCAGGCATTTCCTGATAGAGCCAAAAGGGCTGAAATGTCCGAACAGACCGGAAGTTCAGACTTCAATTATCCATATGAGCAGGTTGACTCTAGAGGACATTGGAACATTGCTCCAGTTCCAAGCGAAAGTGGAAATACATATGGTAAAAAGCATAAGAAACCTCCAGACAAAAACTAAGCCGAAAGAAATAAACGGACGGAAATGTCGGTTGAGTGAAATGGATAACGTCATGGGATCACAAGAAATAAAGTTAATTTTTTTTTTAAATATATGACAGGTGGGGCAAATCGTCTCACGACAAATAATTAAAGTCACTATGATAAACAAAAAAAAAGAGTAGTGTTCATGGAGGGAAATTAATGATAGACTTTTTTGTATGTGTATGATAGACTTAATGAGCTATAATAAGCGGGGGGAAAAAAATAATGATATTAACGGAGTAAAATCAATGATAAACTTAACGCGTATTTATGTGCAGTCAAGCATAGCAAGACCAAGGTAAATAAAAGTAATAACAAAAAAAAAGAAGAGAAATCTATAAATAGTTTATTCGTATCACAATCTGTCAGATATAAATGCAGATATAATTGACAAATAAATAAAAGTAAAAATAAAATAAGAATCATTTAGGCTCATTAAAGAGCCATTTAATAATTAATAAAATAAACTAAATGAACAACAGTGATAATGCTTAAATGATAGATATCACTGATAGGTGTATGAGGTTGCAGATTGAGGCATATATGTGTGTGTATACATTATGTTGAGTCGTATTTTGAGCTTGATTCAGCCGTCTCTTCGCACTTTAGATTCTCATGGCTCTCGATGGTTAAACTTTGAAATGAAGCACCAGTAAGAATCCTGGACTCATTATTTAATAAGAATTAGTGTCCCAATATAATAAGAATTAGTGTCTCAAAATAAATAAATGAAGAAATAAGAATTAGTGCCTCAAATAAAATAAATAAATAAATCAAGAATAAGAATTTGTTGTTTGCGCAAGATGAACAGGTGGTAGAAATATCCTGCTGTTCACACACTTTAAACCCCTGTTATGTTTTTTTTGATAGAGTTAAGTTATGCCATGGTCTCGTATGCATAGAGATTAAATTGGTTGATCAGCCAAAATCAATGGGAAAGAGTTGTGTAGCTTTACCTAGCTGTCTCTCTGCAGTCATCCTCATCATCATTATCACTCATCATGACAGAGTGGGAAAGTATGTAATAAAAGCAGAAGTAAGAGTTGAAAGCAAATTATTAAAATAGGCTTTCATCTCAGAATAAGATACGACCCGATTTTAATTCTCAAAAATGGGCAGAGTGTAATGTGATGACCACGTAAAGTCGTCGACACACATATATATTTATTAATAAAATTAGAAAGTAATAAAGGTGAAATAAATTAGCTAATAAATTTTTTATCAAATATATATTTATTAATAAAATTAGAAAGTAATAAAGGTGAAATAAATTAGCTAATAATTTTTTTTAAAAAAAAAAAAAAGGAAGGAAAAGAAAAAATTGAATTCTAATGTCAAAATTACTGTGGATTTTGTAATAGTAAGAGAAGGGGAGGGGGGCTGCATAAATAAAGAAATGCATCTCTTTCTCTCTTATAAGTCAAATGCTAGAAATTATTTTTGTTTATTGTGGGAGAGGGGAAGTGGATGCATAAAAAAATGTGTTTCTTCTCTCTTTTAAAAAATATATTATAACAAATTAAAATAAATGTAAAACGTAAATGTGAAAGAAAAAAAATGAATGAATTGTAAACTTTAAATAAAATAAATGTAATATGTGATATATAAAAAGAAACAATATGGCCATAGGTGTGAAAGTCTGTTGGACAAATTAAATTCCACGGACAAAGAAATGTTATCAACGGAAGATCTTTGCCTGATGTGTTAAATTAATTGGGACTTACATTCCAGCCACTAATTAAATAAAGAAACATAATGATAAGAATTGGTTGGAAATCTAAGTCTTAATTAAAAATTTTAAAAACAATGAACAAAAAAAGAGATTAATAAAATTACAATTTTGTCTGTCATTGCTAGTAGAGACTTTAGAGAAGCAACAGCTAATAGAAAATGGAAGAAGTGCATGGCTAGCGGCGTTAAAGGGATGTGGGTTCGGATTCAAGCGGTCTCATCACTGATTCACAATGTAAGATCTTTGCCTGACCTGCTAGAGGGACCGCCGCTTCTATAGCTGTCAATTGAAACTCAACCTAAAGAATCAACCAGCAAACTGGATGAAAATAACCCCACAAACTGAGGAAGTTAATGGAGAACCTAAGGAATCAACAAGCAAAAACTGGAATGAAATAACCCCACAAACTGAGGAAGTTAATCAAGAGCACTCAGAAGAAATACCCATGGGACAATTACAACAAAGCCTAGGTAAAAGCATGCATGCATTTTCATTTGTCTACTATTTATAACTAAATATAAAATTAATGATTTGATAAAATAGAACTCTATCAACAGGACTTTAAGAACTTTTATATCTGATCTATTTTCATATATTTATTATAGCCATGTATTTATAAGTGTGTGTTTATTATTATTATGTAATTTTTTATATAAAGTGTGAATATTATTATTAAACATATTTGTCATTAAATTTCATATCCTTGCTTTATTCTCCTATCACCAAGCTACGTCAGGGGGTAAACTGTAATTAGTGATTAAAGGAGCATACTGATTTGTGTAAGATATTTATGTGCTGCTTGTTTGTGCAAAATCCCAATTCGAAAAAAATAAATAGCAAGTGCTGGACATCCGCGAAGTTTCTTTGAAATAGTTTGCTTTGTTCAGCAGCCGAGAGTTCTTGGCTGGGAAAAATAACGCCAAGATAATATGTACATATTGCCTTGGGGTTCGGTCAAGGGTATAGATATGAAGTTAAATTTGTATCTGTATTAGCTCTCTGCTTGTATTGTAACGGCATTGGTTAAAATAATGAATAAGATAATAAAGAATCTAAGTTGAAAACAGTAAATGGATAAAGAATCAAAGTCGGAAAAGAATTAAAATATAATAAATAAGTATAATGTAGAATAAAATAATCGAAATAAATATAGTTGAAAGAACAAATAATTAAGCAACCATACGATTAACCATTTCCGTTATAATATATAGTGGATTGACTTTGAACTCAAGATTTTGAATGAGAACTAGCTGCTATGGATATAAAATTAATATAAAATAATCACTCTTTCAATTAGCTTTCAACGATACCATACATGCTTAATAATAATTAATAGTTATTTCTATAACTTTAATTTTAAATGTATTTCCTCAATTGACTGACTACTATTACTCATCATTATTTGCTGTACAGTAGATGGCAAATTATGACAGATGATCCATATTATCTGATCCTCTGACTGAGGAAACATTGTCAGAAATTTCAATTTTGCCACCTGCCTAAAGAACAACTGTGTGTGTGCTTCACCATGGTTAACAGGATACCTCACTTGTGATACCTTGTGGTATTGCATCTTGTCAGGCATCACTCCAGACTGTCCTTAAAATGGCAAGTCTGTAACCATCAAATGTATGGTGTTTAGTATACAATGTGTGTCACCAATCCAAGGCTGTTTCCTGTAGATGGCTGCTGGCGAGTGTAACTTTATCATCATCGGACCAGTCATGGATGCAAAACAAGCTATCAAGACTTTCCAGATGTCTTAAGGGACTTTCTCCCACCTCTGCTTTGAATGTTTTAATAAAAAATTGTTTTTCCCAGAATCTGCTGGTGGTTTCTTCCTGAGTTACTGTACTCATTTTCTATCTCAACTAGCCTATATTCCAAGCTTTTGTCATATCCAGACACATTTGTTGAACCTCAGCTTTCAAATTATCTTGGTTTTCTAATCTATTATGAAATGCTCTCTCTAGATTTTCCTCTACAAGCACTATTTTCATTTCTAAGTTAGCAGACCTAATGCTATCCTGTACTAACTGATCTTTTATTTTTTTTTATCTTCTTTTACACCTTCCACTTCCTGCCTATCTTTTCTCAATTTTTTTTTAGTTTTTATAGCCTCCTGATTCATCTCTACTTATACCATTATTTCACTCCTCACTGCCTTCATTTCTTTAATCACTTCTGTTTAGGACACCCTAATTTCTTCCTTTATTTCTATTACCCACTTCATCAACATCTTCATCATCATCTGTGACTCACTCTCTTCTTTTTCCACAAATTGAGGGCCTTTGAATGAAACAGGGCTTCTTCTAAACATGCTGCCCCATCGCTTTCTTCTTTGCCTTCCATTTTTATACAAGGCCAAACTCGCTATTTTTATCTTTTCTTTAAAAAATAATCTACTAGCAAATAAAACGCTATTTACTGTTTATCAATTATGAAAAAAGTCAACAAACTATTTTTAACACTTTTGAATTCCAAAAATTTACTTCTAGAATTTATATAAAATACGCTATTTACTGTTTTTAAATTATTTCATATAAAAAGGTGAACTATATTTAACTCTTCAAAAAAATTAACTCTGACAGACTTATTAGAAAATATGCTTTTTACTGTTTCTAAATTATTTCATATAAAAAATGAAACCCCTTCTACCAAACCTGCTTCAACAATACCTGCAATAATTAACAAAACTGATCCCCACCTACTAGATCTTGCCTCATACACCTGAAATCTTTCTCAACTGTGTAAACCAAATCTCACATGGGCTTGAAAACTCAAAGCCCTACATTGTTGCACTAAACTTTTATCCTATATACCGGATCCTCAATCCATTCTGATCACAGAGGGTGCCACCAAATCACTACAAAAATGATTCAAAAATGATTAGAGAATTTCAGATAAGCAAACAAAGATTTTTCTTTAAATTTGTTTGGTCTGAGAGCATTAATATTTATTAATATTATTATTATTGTGTATGAAAGTGTAATTAGTGGTTAATAGTATTTGAAAAATTGAAAATTGGTTTTTTTATTTGTTTTAAAGTTTATTCAGTTTGTTATTTATATATATAGAATTTTTTTTAAAAAGTTATTATTATTTATTTTTTGTTTTGTTTTATTATTTATATATTGTTATTTTATATATAGAATTATTCATTTTTTTATTTAAAAAAAAAGTTATTTTGTTGATTAGTTTTTTGTTACTTTGTTATTAAAAGATTTACTTTTAAGAAAAATATAACGTTCGAAAAACGTTATTTATATATAGAATTTTTTTAAAAAACTTATTTTTATTTATTTTTTGTTTCTTTTATTAATTATATATTGTTATTTTATATATAGAATTATTATTATTTTTTAATTTTTAAAAAAGTCATTTTGTTGATTAGTTTTTTGTTACTTTGTTATTAAAAGATTTACTTTTAAGAAAATATAACGTTCAAAAAACGTAAAATAAAGAATATGGATTGTATTTGTATTTCAAAATGTTTATATAATCGGAAAAAAGGAAGTAAGCGTGCTGTGGTAGAATTAAGTGATGAGGTATATCACTTGAAATGTTTAAATAAGACAAGGAAAGATGTAATAGGTTTATGGTTATGCAGTCAATGTATAAATATGATAAAAGAGGTAAGAAAGTGTTTTCAAAGTGTAGATAGTCGAAGGATAGTGGGTGGAGAAAGTAATAGTGTAATGGAGATGATTAGTCAAAGAATAAATAAGATACAGGAAGAACTGAAAGATGTAGAAGTAAAATTAAAATCATTAGAGATAAAATGTGAGGAGATAAAGGAATTATTGATTAGGAATAATGAGGAAGAAATAGATAAGGAGGATCAGAAGGTATTAGAAAATGTTATGGATGGAGTAGAAAAAGTAGATTATGAAACAGTATTGATAGGAGATTCACTAATTACAGAATGTGGGGATATAATTGCAAGGAAAAATAGAAGTAGGTATGTAAGAGTATGTTTGCCTGGAGCTATAATTAGGGATGTAGCAGATAAAGTTAAAAAGCAAGGTAGTAGAGATGTATATGTTATGGTGGGGACTAATAATTTATTAGAATCATCAGAGAGAATAATAGATAGGTATGTAGATTTGATTAGGAATTTGAGTATGATTAAAGGAAGAGTAGGAATAGTTGAATGATTATCAAGGTTTGACAAGAGTTATTTGGTAGATAGGGCATGTTCTATAAATGAGAGATTGAAAAAATTGTGTGTGAGAAATAATGTTATGTTTGTGGATGTGTGGGATTATTTTATTGGAAAGAGAGAGTTATATAGTAAAGATGGGTTGCATTTAAGAAGACAAGGAAATGAAGTTTTAGGGAGTTTGATTTATAAAGATTTTTTTTCAGGAAACTTATAAAGGGGGGTGGGTTTTTAAATTTTAATATTATTAAAAAGAATGGATGGAATATAAGAAGTAAGCAAAAGGAATTTGATTTTGATATAAATATAGATATGGAGAAGGATTGGGTTTGTAAAATTAATGGTAAGAAAGTAATTTATAAATCTAATGGAGAAGAAATAATTAAAAGAATTTATAAAAGAGTAGTTAGGAAAGAAGAAATTGTTAAAATTGGGTTTTTGAATATACAAGGTGGTAGGAAACCAGAAAAGTGGATGAAATTAAATAAAACAATTGAAAATAAAGAGCTTGAGGTATTAGCAGTAGTGGAAACACATTTAAGAGAAGAAGAAGAACCTATTTTGGAACAGTTGGTATGGCAGGGTATAAATAGAAAAGAAAAAGAAAAAAGGGGTTGTGGTATAGATGTTATATCAAAAAAAATATTTAAATATTGTTAAATGTCAAAAACATTTGTGGTTTGAAATAAGGTTGGGTAGACAAGAATGGGTAGTGGCTATAGTTTATATAGCTACTGGAGATAGTCAAATTATATTGGAGTGGAATAGTAACATATATGAATGTCTAGTTAAGGATATACAAAGTTTTAAACAAAAGGGGAACAGAATAATGGTTATAGGGGATATGAATGGACATATTGAAGAAATTGATGATGTAGATAATAAAAATGGACAGCTTTTGAAGAATTTTTGTCAGAAAGTAAATTTGAGTATTGGAAATTTATTAAATATTTGTGAGCGACAATACACATGGTTCAGAAATAATATATTTCGACAATAGATTAAGTATTGGTAGAGAAAGAGGGAATAAATAAAATACGGAAAATTAAGATGTTTGATAATGAAGAAAAAGTATGCACTAGTGATCATAATTTCATTGTAATTGAAATGGTTAGTAATGTGATGGAGAATAGAAATAAAAGTAGAAATAATAGTGAAAGATGTGGATGGAAGTGAATGATAAGAATAAGTTGGAAGAGTATAAAATACAAGTTGAAGAAATAATGGAATGTGGGTTGGGGATGAGTATAAGGACTGGTGTAAAGAAGTAGAAAAAGTGGCAAATAGGGATTTAGGTGATAATATTCTGAAAAATAAAAGTAATAAAAAAATTAGAATTAGTAAAAGTGTAAAAGAAAGGAAATAAGCATGTAGAGAATATAAGTGTGCTATTAAGAATAAGAAAAGTGAAAAAGATATTAATGCTGAATGGGAAAAGTACTTAGAATAGAAGTTGGCTAAAATAGATATTTATAGAGAGAGAATGAAATTGAATAGTAAATTGTTGGAGGATATTAATAAAAGTGGAAGAGATGGGAGTAAAAAAATTTGGATTTATATTAAAAGGAGAAATGTAGGGGAGAGAGAGTTAATATTACTAGATCATGAGGGAACAGAGTGTAGCTCTAAAGAAGATTTAGAGAGAATCTTAAATAGTTATGTAATGAATATAAAAAAGATGTTAGATGTGAATGATAGAGTGTTAAAAGATATGAAAGAATATAGTAATGGGAATATTAGTTTTTCAGAAAATGAACTAAATGAGGTAGAGAAGAAATTGAAAAGTCGGAAGGCAAAAGGTTTAGATGGATGGGCAGCAGAGATGGTAATGTATTTAGGATATAGGGCAAAAGTAAAGTTATTATCCTGTTTTAATAAAATGGCACAGAATAGAGTTTTCCCAAGTAGTTGGAATAATACAAGAGTAAGGTTATTATTTAAAGGAAAGGGTAAGGATCATAGAAAGTTGAATAGTTATAGACCGATAGCAGTAACATCAGTTATATATAAAGTTTTCTCGTATATGGTGGCTAGTAAAGTTGTAAAATGGATGGAAAAGAATAATGTAGTGGGGGAAATGCAAGGAGGTTTTAGATTAGATAGGCATATAAAATATAGTTTATTTGTAGTTACACAACTTATGGATATGAGTAGGAATGCAGGTAAACAGTTATATATGAGTTTTATAGATATAGAGAAGGCATATGATAGAGTAGATAGAAATAGATTATTGATAAGTTTAGCAAATTTGGGAATGGATGAAGCTTTAATAGATATTATTAAGAAATTATATGAAAATAATTATTATATATATCAATTAGAGAATATAGAATCAATTAAAGTTTAAAATGGTGTGGGACTAAGGCAAAGATGCCCTATGTCACCTATTTTGTTTGTGTTGTATTTGAGTGAAATGGAAAGAGCAATAGAAAGATTAGGAAGAGGGATAGAGATACTGTTAATAGGTAGTAAGGGAGTATATATTTTGTCAGGTCTTTTTTTTGCAGATGATATATTTTTGTGTGCAGAAAAAAGAGAAGATATGGAAATTATGTTGAGGACATGTGCAAGGGTGGGTAAAAAGATGGGGATTAAATTTAGTGAAAAAAAAATCAAATATAATGATGGTTAATACTGGGGAAAGAAGATGTAGAATTTTTATTGGGAGATATTAAGTTAAGTGTGGTGAATAGATATAGTTATTTGGGAATTATTTTAAGTAATCAAAAAAATTATTTGGATGAATGGGAGAAAAAATTGATAAATGAAGCAAAGAAAAGGATTGATAAAGAAATTAACAGTATTTTCATATAATAAATATGATGTAGCTAGAATTATATGGAAAGGAGTTGCAGTAGCAGGGTTAACATATGGTTACGATGCATTCTATATTAGTAAAAAGATATTAGATTATTTAGAAAAAGCTCAAAAAGAAGTAGGAAGACATGCATTGGATGCAGAAGTATGGACAGCAAGGGAGGCAATTCAAGGAGAAATGGTATGGTCAAGTTTTCATATGAGAGATGCAAAAAGTAAAATGAAAATGTTTGGTAGATTGCAGTTTATGGATAATAAAAGAATAGCTAAAATAGTATTTAATTGAGTTATGAATAAAGGGCAGGTAACAAGATGGGTGAGAAAGGTAATGTGGTATGCAAAAGATTTGGATAAAGAATTTATATCAATATATTTGTACAAAAGATGGGATGATTGTGTTAAGAGGATTATTGAGTGTTATAGTAGTAAGGAATGGGATAAAGGAATAAATTTATTAATAAAGACTATGGAGTTAAAGAGATGGAGAAATAGTATGGGGAGTAAAAAGAGTTTAAATATATATAGAAATAAACAGAATATTAGGTGTGAGTTAATATATGATAATAGTAAGGATAGTAGTTTATTGTTTAAGGCTTGAATGGGATCTTTAGCTACAAAAGAATATTCATGTAAATGAAAAAATATGGGTGATTTATTTTGTAAATTATGTAAGGAAGGAATAGAAAATGTTACGCATTTGTTAATTGAATGTAAATGTTTGAAAACAGAAAAGGTACATATAATAAAGTTGTTGAAAAATAAATATGAAAAGAGTGATTATACAGAAAGTGAATTATTGGTTTTTATGTAGGGTTTGGGAAAAGATAAGGGGGATTTAGATATAAAGGTTATAAAGTTGACAAAGATTATGTTGTGGAAATGGGATAGAGCAGATTATGGGTAAATTTAAAGTGGGGAATGTAAAATGAAGTGGCTAACAGGTTTATCTGGTCATAGTTGCTGAGGTATTCTTGACCTCATTTAAAGAGAAGCCATAATACATCACATCACATCACATCATGGAAAAGTTTATTTACTGTGGGTTCTAAAATGTATAGCAGTATATTTTAGCATCCTGGAGAAAGTAAAATTGTTTTAGTAACTGCAAATTTTATTTTTAAAGAAATTCAATGTCCAAACTGCTAATGGTATGAACATGGAAAAGGTTCCGAATAAATATTGGAAATCAGAAGCTGAACCAATCACTTTGATGGAGTCAAGGCTCTCTAGGATCTAATAGAATAGAATAACCTATGAAATTTTTGGTATTATTTATACCTACCCTCGATTTCCCATGTAAACTAGGCTTGTTGTTGTTTTCTACCCCCAGGACATGGGCAAATCTTTATCTCCCACTCAATCTAATGAAGAATTCTATCCAGAGATTATTTTGAACAAAAACAACAACATAAAATTAAATCTTGACTTTTAATTAGACTGAACTTTGAAATGATTAATATAAAAGCAACAGGAATGTTATTAGCAAGCTTGCTTGTTTTTAATCAAATTGATTAAAAAAAAAAAAAGTAAAAACAAGCATATCAAAAAACTATTTTAAAATCAATTTTATAAACATTAAAACGATGTATTTTAAATATAAATGAGTATGTGTTTTAATACATGTACTCTTTTTAAATAATAACAAAAAATTTAACATTAGATAAGATTTAACAAAAATTAAGTTTTTAATTTTGGCAGTAAAACCCTTGAATCGGATATCAATCCGGTTCAATATATTATAGTGGCATAGCATATTATTTGTATAAGTTATCACATTAAAACAAGGGGTCATTTATTATTAAAGCAGTAAATGTTATTCATTGTCATTAATGACATTTATCCATACTTAATGACATTTATCCATACTGTGTTACTGATGTTAGGGTTATCCTCATGAATATATATATATATATATATTCTTCTAATTTGGGGTTTGTGACAGGATTGAACCCATGAATTTTTCTTTATGTCCTGTCCCATGGATAGATGAGCTTCCCAGGACCACCTTCATATAAAGGGCCTCTGCATGTTGGTGATTCCAGTATATCTGAGCCATGCCATGCCCAACCACACTTCTCTAAGCATTGCCCTATACGGCGTCTTAGACTTCATTTTTCATCCAGAAGCATGACTTTTCCCTGTTATTTCTTCACCATTATGTCAGTAATGCCACTTCTTTGATTATTATTAACTTTTGCTTCATGACCTAGTTTTAACTTTATAATATAAAATTATGCTCTGTTCAAATATATATGTAAATTCCAAATACCATTAGCTTATTAATTAATAATGTTATTTCAGTCTTATATAATCCCACCATTCTAATTTGTTATTTCTCTATTTAAGAGTATACACCTTGGGGAAAACAAAGTGTTCTTCCTTCCGAATGTTAAGTAAAAGAATTGTTAATGAATATTTTATCTCATAATCAAATATAATTTTATAACTGTATTTTATTCATTTTCATGACCATAATGGCATGAAAATAGAGCTCTTATATATGTAATGTATTCCAGAATGCTCCCCGAAATAATATATTAGTCATCGTGTTTTAGAACGGTAAATCAAAGCATTAATGGCAATATTATGTAATCTTTTTAATAAATGATTGGCATCTTAATACCGGACCCACCAAAGATGTGTGTTAATGTACATATACCATTTAGTTAATAAAAGAGCATATGAGAACCATTTGCATGAATTCCAATATATAATTATCTACCATTTGGTGGACCACTCATTCACACACACAGCAATGTATATAATTAATTCATATTATTAAACTATATATTTTTTATTATCTAACTTATTTGAGTTGTTTGAATTTCCTGTTCTCCACCTCCACATATATAGCCATGTATATACATATTTTAGTTAAGTCATAATTAATATATAACTCTCATTGTCTTTTCCACTCTGTTAGTGGGCCAGACTTAAGAATAAATTTTTGTGTGCCATCTTTATTAGCTGTTTTATCTGGGGCTTAGGGAATAGGTTCAAATCCAGGTTGATCCCTGACCTAAATCTCAGTCTAGGGACCAAAATCTAACTTTGAAATATATTGTTTTGAGTTCCAACGCATGTTAGATGGATCAACAGGTTTTAGACAATACATAGGATTCAGGCTTAGTGTGTAAATATTTAAAACACATGGATTTTTCATATACCTGGAGCCTAATATTTAGGGGATTTGATCTCAGACTTACAAGCACCCTTTAACTATCCATTCTATCTCATACCACTTATATGCATGACTACACACATAGAAAATATAAATAATCACCAATATATGTATTTCATGCTTAACCAGAACTCATCACTTCATCCAGATTATCATATCCTACACATATATGTAATCAATGCTCAGTTTTTTTATTAAGATAACAAATCTTTATACTTTAATGGACATGCTTCAATCCACTCCAGCCTCAAACTCTTCAGCTCTTCAGCTATTCAAACCATTGAAAATCTGATGGTGGAAATCCCAAATCCAATGCTGATGCCAATATTATTATCTGGACCAACTGACGAGTGCTGGTTAAGCATGAAATATGTATATTGGTGATTATGGTGATTACTTATCTTTTCTATGTGTATGTAGTCATGTGTATAAGTAGTATGAGATAGAGTGGATAGTTGAAGGTGCTTGAAAGTCTGAGTTCAAATCCCCTATACACACAATTAAGCTCCAGGTATATGAAGAATGTCTGTATTTCAAATATTTACACATTAAGCATGCATCTAGCCCATCTCTCTTCAATGTATTTAAATTCATAAGGTTCTATACATGTGGGGTCAGAGTGACTTGGAAGTCAACATGGGTACGTTAATAATTTTGGCATCAGCATGTGATTTGGTCTTTCCATCATCAGATTTTCAATAGTATTACTGGCTGATGTATTGGAGGTTGGAATAGATTGAAGCCTGTCCATTAAAGTATGAAGATTTGTTATCTTAATATAAGCTGAGCACTGATTATGTATATGTGTGGGAGATGATAATCTGGACCAAGTGATGAGTGTTGATTAAGGATGAAATACATATATTGGTAATTATTTATCCTTTCTACATGTGTGTAGTCATGTGTATCATTGGTATGAGATAGTGTGGATAAGTGAAAGATGCTTGGAAGTCTGAGTTCAAATCCCCTATATTTAAAATATATATTTGTGTGTATTTGCAATGTGTTGAAAACTGTACATCTGTCTCATTTGCAGACATATATTTACAGATAATTTAGTTTTTAGTAACTTTCCAATTATTTAAATATTAAGTTAAATTTAGTTGAATTTTGTTCTTTATTTTTTTATTCGTTTTTTTATATAATGTTTTTGGTTAACTCATTCTTTTTTTTTTATGATTTCTTTCTCTGTAGTTTTCTTAAAGTTAAGATTTAGAAACATATAAATAAGAATTATTACTTAGTAAAAAAATATTTAAGAAATTATATTCTTCTAGTTTCACATATTTACCATTTGTATGTCTGATTTGAACTGTTATTAGATCTCAGATACTAAGTTACAAAAATATTCTGCTTTTAGTCAAGCAAAAATACTATTACTAGATGTTTATTTCTTTAAATTTGTTTGAATACATCATAGCTGAAGTTTATCCAGGAAAATATATATATATTGAAACAGTAAGATTTGCTTTGCAGATCTTCGTTTCGCCTTTTCTCACTTCTTTACTACTCTCATACCTTAGTTTAAACCCTAGTGTATCATAGTGTGTCTGTAATGTGCTTATATGCTGAAAATCCCACCCAAATTTAAACCACGAGTACAATGCTCATGTTATATATATATATATATATATATATTTGTGTCTCTAATTCCCAGTATAAATAGTGTAAATTATGTGTATGTACACATAAAAGATACTTGTTTAAAAAGTAGGTTATATAGGTCGTAATTGTGCACACACTGTGATATATTTATTTTTAAAACTTAAGTTAAAATAATATTTTGTTGTTTAAAATTATTTCTGTTTAAATCTATTTATAAGGAGATATTACATTCGTAATATTTGTTTTAGTTTAATAAGGTAATATTTCTCGGTAAATAGATTTAGACATTTTACAATTTAAAAGTAAAATAATTTTGTTTTTAGATTTCTAAAATCACACCACATATTTTCTGTTAAATTAATGAGGGTTGGTAAGAAAACAATAGTTTAATTAATATGTTCTAGTAGCTTATCTAGAAATATAGCAGATGTCCACTTAAGGTAGTTTTTAATTAGCAAAAGTCTTTTTTATGAAATCAAAGTTTTAATCCGAATGTATGTTCTAGTAGCTTATCTAGAAATACAGCAGCTGTCCACTTAAGGTAGTTTTTAATTAGCAAAAGTCTTTTTTATGAAATCAAAGTTTTAATCCGAATGTCTACATGACAGTTAACAATAGAAAATTAATTAAAATTTTGATGATTTCTTTTAGAAGTTGAGATGGATTTGATAGCAGTTTTGATAAGATAGCAAAATATTGGTATTTTATTACGCTCCAGGGCAATTCTATTGTACAGCTCTGAGATATATATATTATAACAAAACCCTATTTACCCCTCACTAGACATGTATGTACTATCGAATATATATAAAGTGTATTAATATTTAATTAATTGATTCGACCCAAATATTATTTAAACCTATGGGTTATTCTCGCAACTGTAATACATCCCCAATGTGTATTTATGGTCATCTGAAGGACACCAAGCACCAAACCTATACGAATATAAGTATTACGCTAAGTGGATATATTACCAACAAGAATATTATTTACGCAATGTGAGAGAGGTTTTGACCATCAGCTAGCTCAGTCTCATGGTCAGGAGATATCACAGCCATGAGTAGCCAAAAATGGGGTAAAAAATTCCCTTTTATTTTTATTTTTAAACCTAAAAATATCTAAAACAATCATAAACTAAATAAATGGATTTATAAATAATTAAACTGAGTCAATACTCTACTTTCTTGATATATATTTATTTAATATTATAAAAAAAAACAATATTTAGCACTTCAAATCGCAATCATACATCATTCTTTTAATAGATCTCACATACATATCTTAAGTAGCGAAGATCAATACTATGAAAGTTTGTATCATGTGACTTTTAACACTCGTTGCTTTCTTACGTCCGTAATGGAATGAAGCTTTAAAGAAATATTATAAAGTTAATTCACAAGTCACCTTCATTGATTATTGAAAATACAAAAATTTTCTTTTTATAAAGAAGATTTAAAAAGATCAATGATTAAAGTTCTTTACCTGCTTTCCCGGGAAGTAGCAGAAGCAATTTTTATTTATTTATTATATAGTTCCATTCCACAGGTAATTAGATCATTCAAGGTAATGATCCTAGATCTTTATGTCCATTGGCTGATGAGGTTCATTTGACTCCACACTGGAATTATGTGTTGTTCGAGGCATTCTGGTTTTATTGAGGCAGCTGCATCAGGTTGGGATCAGGGGCCTGAATCTGATGCGGCTTCTCTTACCCCAACATATCTGTTGAAACTGCCATTATATAGTTTTAAATATTAACTCTATAGTTGTTTACTATTGTAGCTCTGCCGGAAAAAGCCCCTATGCATTCTGGGTGGTTCACTTTTATAGTCCCCACCATTGTTTCTAGAAGCTTCTTTTTTACCTCACTTCCGATCTTCAATGTGGAATAACCAGATCCATTAGATGTGTAATAACTTGTGACATAGTTTCTATTTTAATATAACAGAACAATAAAATCCCTTTCTACCAGAAAACTCTAGTTTTTCAACATGAAACAAAAAATCTCATTTCTCTCTTTTCACTACTTAATTTATTTATACACGCATTTATCACACACACATATATATCATTTAAAATGACAGAGTTGCCCCCATATTTATGTATTTGTAACCACCACCACGTAATAACAAAATTAAATATTATATATATATATATTTACATCTATATATGTCTACCAATTAAATACTTTATTTGTGACTGGGTTCAAACCCATTCTGTAACACAATATATATATATATATATATATATATATTGTGTTACAGATATATATATATATATATATATATATATATAAGGGTTTTGTTTGGTCATTCAGTATTTTGATTTTCTTATTGATTTTCTGATTCTTATTCTAGATTATTGTATTCTAGTCTTAGATTTCTGACAGTAGGCAAGTAGCCTGCAAGTTTTATTTTAATTTCAAGATTTCATATTCAATTAGACCAACAGTATTCAAATGTTGCTTTTAAAGTGTTCTTTGAAAAGTTTAAATTGCTGAACATTTAAGAACCTATGAGAACTGCACATCCAGCTTTAAACAGAAATTTTAAAATGACCAAGTAGATCTGGCAAGAGAGTTATTTTCCTTTTGGAAATGGCTGACCGCTGCATCATACCATCTAATGCCTTCACTTAAGAAGCCCTGAAAACTGCCACCTCTAAAAATGTGAACTGTTAACCGAAGTTTGCTGCCATAGTCTTATGAGTGCTGGTACAATAAAACTGGAAAGTCTCCACCTGAATTTGCCTTCAAATGTCTACTTCTGACAAGGTAATCCAAATTAACCCAAGAGCTCTTGTGAGATCATCTTCCTTCTAAGCTATAGCTAATTCCAATTGTTTCTATTTTGATTTACCTTATAAGTCTGTTTTTATTTTCTTAAATGCTGTAATTTAATTAGTGTATTCTATCTCTATACTTGGGTTAATATTTTGTATTGATTATGGTAGTTTAGTATTTTTCTTGCTATGACGAATTACACTTAACATGTTTTTGCCGGTAAGATTTCATCGAAGATTAGATAAACGATGTCATGGCAACAAAGACACTGGCAAGACTAATCCACAGGAATACTGATTTTTGATCAAGGTGTCCCACAAGATTTAAAAAGTTGAGAGACCTATGGGAAATTTTGTCATTTCTCTGTCTTTTGCAGTTTTGATATCGACATGAGCACAGTGATTTTTAGATCGTATTTTCATATATTTCATATCTAATACGGACATTATATTACTAAATAGAGTGAATTTTTAACTGTGGATTGGATGATATTATAGTAATTTCCACTGTCATTATTTGTAAGTAATTTTCATTTTGTTTCTTAATAATTAAATATAGTAGCTTTTAAGACATACATTGCCATTACAGGTTATTTTTTAATTTGTAAATTTCTTAATTTTATGTACTACCTTTTCAGTTATTTTTTATTTTGCTTCTTTTGGGTCATCCTCTTTCCATTTTTTCTTATAAATTATCTTTATTTTCATTTAAAAAAGACTACACTTTTAATTTCATAATTTTATGTAATAGGTTTTAATTGTGACGTTTTATGTCCGCCATTTTCATTGTATGGCAAATTCACACTATATCAAGAAAAGTGTTTTTTATTGACTTTAATTTTAAAATTACAAATATTTTTTATAACTTGTTTTGCAATTATTTTGTATTCAATTTGAATTTATAATATTTTTAGTAAATTACTATTAATTTATGTATTTTTTGGCACATGTAATTATTTTGCTTTTTCCGACGAATGACAAACATGGCGCCATCTGGGTTTTTTTCCTACGAGATGGCTTTTTTTTTTTACGTCTGCCATTTCCACTATATAACAGATTGACACTATATTGGAAAAAGTGTTTTTTTTTTGTCTTTAATTTTAAAATTATAAATATTTTTTATAAATTTTTTGTCAATTATTTTGTAGTCAATTTGAATTTATAATAATTGTAATAAATTACTATTAATTTATGTACTTTTTGGGCATATGTATGTAATTCTTTTTTTTTCCCTGAGAAATGATAAGATAAGTGAAAGCATGTATATTTGACAGTACCTATTTAACATTTTTTGGTCTTTTAGAAAAAAAAAAAAATTTGTGTGCTAATTTTTGCAGTTTTGCTTAAAATCAATTTTTAAGTGAATGTCTTATATATATATGACAGTACCTATTTAACATTTTTTGGTCTTTTAGAGAATTTTTTTTTTTTGCTAATTTTTGCAGTGTTGCTTTAAATCAATTTTTTAAGTGAATCGCTTATATATATTTTTGACAGTACCTATTTAACATTTTTGGTCTTTTACAGATATTATTTTTGTGCTAATTTTTGTAGTTTTGCTTTAAATCAATTTTAAGTTAATGTCATATATATATATCTTGCTATTAGATGTGCTCTTTAGTATTATGCTTGTATTAGATGTCCACTTTAGTATTATTCCTGCTACTAGATGTCCTCTTTAGTATTATTCTTGCCATTAGATGTCCTCTTTCATATTATTATTGCTCTTAGATGTCCTCTTTAGTATTATTCTTGCTCTTAGATGTCCTCATTAGTATTATTTTTGCTATTAGATGTCCTCTTTAGTATTATTCTTGCTATTAGATGCCCTCTTTAGTATTATTATTGCTATTTTTACTGGTTGTCCTCTTTTGTATTATTCTTGCTATTAGATGTTCTCTTTAGTTTTATTATTGCTATTTTTACCGATTGTCCTCTTTCATATTATTCTTGCTCATAGATGTCCTCTTTAATATTATTCTTGCTATTACATGTCATCTTTAATATTATTATTGCTATTATTACCAGTTGACTTCTTTAGTATTATTCTTGCTATTAGATGTCCTCTTTCATGTTATACTTGCTCTTAGATGTCCTCTTTCATATTATTCTTGCTCTTAGATGTCCTCTTTAGTATTATTCTTGCTCTTAGATGTCCTTTTCATATTATTCTTACTCTTGATGTTCTCTTTAGTATTATTCTTGCTATTAGATATCCTCATTAGTATTATTATTGCTATTTTTACCATTTGTCCTCTTTCATATTATTCTTGCTATTACATGTCATCTTTAATATTATTATTGTTATTATTACCAGTTGACCTCTTTAGTATTATTCTTGCTATTAGATGTCCTCTTTCATATTAGACTTGCTCTTAGATGTCTTTTTTCGTATTATTCTTGCTATTAGACGTCCTCTTTAGTATTATTATCGCTATTTTTACTGGTTGTCCTCTTTCGTATTATTCTTGCTATTAGATGTCCTCTTTCATATTATTCTTGCTATTAGATGTCTTCTTTAGTATTATTCTTGCTATTAGATGTCCTCTTTAGTATTGTTTTTACTATTAGATGTCCTCTTTAGTATTATTATTGCTATTTTTACCAGTTGTTTCATTTCGTATTATTCTTACTATTAGATGTCCTCTTTCATATTATTCTTACTATTAGATGTCCTTTTTTGTATTATTCTTGCTACTAGATGTCCTCTTTGATGTCCTCTTTAGTATTATTCTTGCTCTTAGATGTACTTTTTAGTATTATTATTGCTATGTCTACCGATGTTATTACATTTTTTTTTTCAGAAACAACAAACATGGCAACCGATTTCTACCAGATGGCTTGCTTCTTTACTACTTTTTATTGCTATGATGTATTACCATGAAGACTTACTACTCTAATCTTTCGATCTTTAATATAACATCTCCACATAATTTCTGAACACATTTTATCGATTAAGGAGATGTTATCTTAAAGATTGGAAGAATAGAGTAGTATGTCTTCATGATATGTCATAGCAAGAAAAATACTAAAGTACCTATTAATCTGTTTTACTTTTATTATGATGGTGTGCCAGCATAGCCATCGACCGAGTAAATTACTCCCTTTGCGTTTTAAATTATAAATTTGTCCCATTTTATTATCTTGTTGAATCACTCATCTGAGGGCTATCTTACTATTATTCCATTATTTAATGATTTTGCAGTTACGATCCACATGTTAATTGGTTTTTAACATAAAATGAGAATATGTACAAGGTCAATGAGTAAATATTTCACAAATGCATGATTGTGTAATTAGGTTATATATTTTCTTTTAAAACCCTGCAATCATGCATCCCCCCACTTTAAATATGTTTTATTGTTTTGCTTAATTTCCAAAGCTTATAATTTTGAGGTCAAGAATGGACAGACTTTTAAAATAAATATTTGGGGAATTGATTAGGTGCTTTATAAAACTAGATGAATTCTTTTAAAATATTTTATGTATTTTATTCGAGTGTTGCTAGTAGGTGTATCAGGTGTTGAGACCTCTTTGTTCCTCCCAAGAGCTTTAAACAGCTAAGACCATTTCCCCTTCACTTTCTGCAGTTCCCAGTTAGAGTGTGTACTCAAATTGACACATCTGGGAATTCTAAGCCATTTCCTACAGATTTAGGGCAAGACACCTTCCTGTATTCTATTTATTTATTATTACTTAGTTTTTATTTTGCAAAGCTCCATGGTTTCAACATACCACACCCTCCATCTTTTAAAGAAATTCCTAATTAGTACTACCAACCTCCCAATATGAATTTAATTATTTCTATGAATCTGCATGCCTTAATAACATCCCCACCTTATAGCTTAACAAGCATTAGTCCATTCTATTCTCGAATTCAAGAAATGTTATACTGAAACTTTATTGTTGCCAAAGCCTTTTATTCAATTATTTCTGATATTTATTTAAAGCACCTCGCATACCTTCGCAAACCTTCTTAGGCACATTATCATAATGTTATTGTATTAGCCTGAGGTATAGAGAATTCATTAACAACCCATAATGTAAATGTTGATTGACTTTTGTTCTAAAACAATTTTAATTAGTAAACATCGCTGTCTAACATATGCAGACAGTATGCGTGTTATATATATTTGATAATTTAATAAATCTTTTAAATTCACTACATTTGATTCTTTATTTGCCTTCTTGATCTATATCACTGTCTCGGTATATATCTTTATACATCTCTTTTGTGCCATCCATAGATGTTTAGTTAGCAAACCCCAAGCTTATATTGTAGTATAGAATCTCTTTTTATTCTCCCTGACCACCGGCACCGGTTAGAAGGCTATATTATTAGTAGCATCAGATGCGTTACCATGTAGGTGGCGCTGTGAAGTGTAGACTTTGGATTCAAACTTAGGTTTTCCAGGAAGCAGCCCTTCCTACTGTTGAGTTCGGTGTCTGGGTTTAAATTTTGCAGTGTGTTAGGGAGATAGAGGAATCTGACCATTACATATATATATATGATTTTGTATAATGCTAGATAGTTAAAGAATAAATGTAAATCAGCTCATAATAGCTAAAGCTTAATAATACCAGGCATCTTCAATCTGTTGTCTAATAACTTCAAAGATTGAGATTCCTGATTATGTTAGAGCTATTATCTCCAGATTTGTATTTTTGAATTATCAGCATTATTGGAAATCAAATTTGTAATTTAATTAATAATTACATTTACAAGAATTATCAAAAACTTACAAAAGACTATTTATTAATCTGATCTTAAAACAGGTTGTATTGACCGTTTTAATGAGGATTTATTTAATCTTGTGTAAATTTTAAAATGTACATTCTGTCTATATTAATATTTTAGATCAGATCTAAAAGTGAAAAAAAAATATTTTCTTTATGGAGAAATCCACTTTTAATTTAAAGAGTTTGGATAACAGATTAACAGTACTGCTGTTATTAAATTTGGATTATTATCCCCTGACATTTATATAGTCAACCTATATTTTTTATAATATCTTATCAAATATGTTATAATTTCGGGGAAAGTTTGATCAAAAAAGGAAATACTTCTTGAAATCCTTTTCGAAAGTCGGAATTTGTAAAATAGTATATAACTGGTTTTAGATAGCTCTCCATTGTCCAAATATGTTGAGGTATAGCTACTATCCATCTTGGTAAGACAACAATATCAGGATTTATTACAAATTTGATAAATGTTACACTTAGTAAAGGAATATACAAAACAACACAAGACAATACGATAATAGCCAATGATTTAGCTAAATTTATGTGTTTGGACATAATAGTATTTTCGTTTCCTTTTATGTGATTTTCGGTTGTTTTTTTCCTCAAGCGTTTTTTGCTGCTTATTACTAAATCAAATATTGCGTAATTAAAATAAGCAATAAAGACTAGAGGCAAAACAAAAATAAAAGCTCCACGGATATTTTCATAAATAGTAATATCTATTGTACATGTTAATGCTTCTAAAAAATATCTAAATTTTCCAAGACCCATAAGAGGAAAACTTCCATAGAAAAGACAATAACTCCATAAACCTATTATCCAGATGTAGATAGTCTTTTTATTAAAAATATTGTTATAATATTTACCTTTCACGATCATAATATATCTATTAAATGACAGACAAAACATTGTACTAATAGATAATGCACACAATATTACAATCGTAAATCCCTGAATGTTGCATATCATTTGATTTTTATTCATCCAAGGCCCAAAAGACACATCTAATAAAAAATAAGAATATTGAAATAACCCTTTTAATACATCGGTAATGGATGAGTTTATTATAAAACAGTTTACAATTGTTTGTAGAGATTTAACTTTGAATATAGTTATCAGAAGAATTATATTTATAAATACACTAAGAATACATGTCGTAGAAAGGATGATAATTTCAAAAATTCCGCTTGTATAGCCAAAATAATATCTAAAAATTTCATCTGTAAAGTTTGATGAAAATATTGTCTGGTTTAAATGTGAATATAAATAAATTTTCATTTCTTTTACAATAAATATTTTAAAGCACGTTTACATTAAGCATTTCATCCAGGATCATTCAAATAAAAACAAATTTATCACAAATGGATTCTGTAAAAAAAGAAAGGAAAAAGAACACTTTATTATAATTTATTGCTACAAACACTTTTCAAAATATCTATCTTGAAATCAAACAATCTTCAAAATAACATTTTAATTTAGGATTATCCTTCAACCAATTATTTTTTTTTTTTTTTTAAATTAGTGCATTGTATATAATTATACATTTTAAATTATGTTTATATGAAATCAAGGTTGTTTAAAAAACACGGAAAGTGTTAGAAAATATAATGTTATATTCCAATTTCACAATCATTACTATTAGTCATGAGACAACATATGACTTGCTTTTACTCATTTTCATTTTCATTTCTCAATATAAGAACTGTATCACAAACTTAATATTATTAAAAAGCATAATAAAATCATTAATACTTTTTTTTTTCAAAAAAGTCACAACTAATATTCATTCAAACGTAAACGTTAATAGAATAACAACCATGATATATTCCCAGTAAACCAATTGCGTTACTTAAATAATTTACAGCCACACACATATATATTTTTGCTAATCAATATTTGAGTAAAATTGCTTTGTAAACTTTTTTTCAGAGACTTCTAAAAATATCAAAAAAATTATATACAAAATAAAACAAAACTTCGCTAATGCTTTAGAATACACATGTGGCTTACATTAAAAATAAAATGTTTTTACAGGTATTTTATGTCACAACAATAGTAGCTTTTTTTTTGTTTTTTTTTAAATTAATCATTAAAAGTACACATAAATTGAACATAATATATTTATAAAAAAAACCCAGAGATTTCGATGATCTAGATATGAATCGAGATACAGTTTAGACTTTGTTTTTAATGTACTTTTCTGAAAAGTTGTAACATAATTTTATTAGCTATCTAATCATTAGCGATTTAAATTGATATTAGCTACAAAATAAAACACTACACTACAAAACATATCTATCATCATCAACTGAGAGCTTTCCAGACATATTATCTTTTTTCATTATTCTACAGTTGGAAATTATTTTTGAAAATATATTACTTATTTGCTTATATAAATGTAAAGTTTTAAAACTTAAAAAACTGATACCACCATCATTTTAAATTATTCATAATATGGCTTTCTGACTCTAATGACTCATCTAACAAACTGATATCTAGCCAATTGCAGAATGAAAAACTGAATTAAAAAGCTGAATATGTAACAAATGTTGTTATTAGACTGTAATTAAACGTGTCAATAAAATCAAAAAAATCAACCACAAAAAATTAGTGCAGAGTCTATTTTTATTTAAAAGGCTGCATCGCTTTACAAGTAGAAATACTTTTCATAAGTAGTATTTTTATGATAGTTACTAATCAAAGCCATATAGGTATATTGTGACAAAATACAACAACTATATCAAAATATTAGTTTATATACTAATGACTGAGAAATCCGAAAAATTGATGAGCCCACGAGAATATCATTGTGGAAAATAATGGTGGACATAGTTGTGACTTTAAATGTACTGGTTGCAGTAAACTAGCTAATTTAAATTAATATGCATGTGTAAATATTATTATTGATTAATATAGAATTTTATAATATTTACTGGATTTTTTTTCAAAAACTTTATAGTGGTGGTATTTTAGTAGTAATTATATGCTTAACTATGTTAAATGTACTTTTTTTTTTTATAAAAAAATAAACGTTATTAAAACTTTGCAAATACAATTAACGCAATGCTTCTAGTGGTTTTATTCTTATCTGTACTTCAGGTGTTACAATTCTAATTTTTCTTTATTGCATTGCCACATTTATCCAGTATATTCACTTTTTTACAACGTATTCTAAACTTACTTCACTATTATAACGGTTTTGATCGTCCCAGTAATTTTTTTCAGAACTTTTTACTTCTAAACTAAGACAACTGTATACTGCTTTTCATAATAGTAAAGTAAGTGTATAGTGCATTGTAAAAAAAGTAGATAAAAGAAAAGTTAATGTTATTAATATTTTAGGTGTTTCTGATCTGAGAGTCATAGTTTAATAAAATCTAATATTTATAAAGAATTGGGCCAATACCGAATACTTAGAGTTTGTCTGAAATTAAGTAATAATGATAATTTACTAATACATGTATATTAGACAATTATTATTGTGTAATATTAATTGTTTAATGTCTTTTCAAAAAGTTCAAAATTTATTTGAAAAAGATAATAAAATATTCATCGATCAATATGTTGATTTATATGCATTTTAAAAATTTACATAAAGTTTTATTTTTTTTTAGTTAAAAAAATCTAAATGCTACATGATAAAAATAGTTCAATATAGAATTACAACTAAAAATAACAACCTCTGAACCTGTTACTAGACATAATAGAATTGTCGCAATCGATTTAGAATATTCTTCTCTAACTGTACTAATTCCAATTGAAATTGTAAGATTTTGCCATAATTAATAACAGAAGGCATGGATGCGATTTCTATTAGGATATGATATAAGTTAGTCCAAAACTAGACCATGAGCTTGATATCAACATTTTTAGAAATAAACGAAATTATTAAAATTGAATAAAAATTGTGACTTATATAACTATTTACTTTATTTCAAAAAATGTTCCACCATGGATTCTGCTACATAGTGTCTTGCAATTTTAGATACCAAAAGATATCTTTGACCACATGTTTGAACACATTAACTTAGTCTTTTTAAGCTGTAACTTTATACATATTTTGATAAAGTATTATTTCAATTTCTTTAATTACGATATAAATGAAATTATGATAGATTACGCAGTCAAAAAGATCAGGCTGAGTGCCCAGACACTGCTTATCCCTTAAAAGCAAGATTCTAATAAACTTTCAGATAATTTTCAATTTCATATTCACGAACTATTTCTACTAAGTAGGTATTTATCTTATAGAAAAAAAGTTATTTAAGATCAGTTATACCTGGTGTCAGAGCATAAATTTTTATCACAAAGCAGACAAAACCACACCAATCTACCTTAGAAAAGCTTCATATAGATAATTTAGAAATCGATTGACAAAAGCCATATGCTCACAAATAAAATGTTCATAATATGTTTATTTCTAAATATTTTAGTATTGTATCACAACTGAATAGGCTTATTAAACAGAAAAGGTTACAAAGTATTCTTGACAAATTATTGACTGAGAAAAAAATAATACAAAAATTAAATATTTAATCAATCTTGTTAAAAAGCAAGATAACGCAAGCAATACATTCACAATCCAAATTTACATTGAAGTTTTAGATCAATATATACATATTATATATATATACATATTGAAGCTGTGCATATATATATATATATATATATATATATATATATATATATGTAATGGGAGAAAGCTTTAAGATTCGCATATACTGACCACTAGGGCGCCACTAGTCCGAAATCGGAGCTAGACATTTATTTTAAGGGTGGACAGGATATGCAAACCTGAATGCACCAGACTAAACTCAGGGAGTAACAAGATATCTTAAATATTGTTTAGACAGTTGAGAATAAAAACACAAAGACAAATGTCAGACAAATAAATTTAAATTTATTAATTTTATTAAAAGTTGGACAATAGAGTAAAGACATCTAGCCACAAATACAAAAGTGGCTTATATTAACATGTGCATATTTACCAGAGAGTGCAAAAGAGTACGACAAACATGAAGGCATTAAACATTTTGGCAGCAAAATTCTTTCACCTAAAATATAAGAAATGGTTAGGATAATATCTTCTTGCTGGCCAGTTGTAAAATTACAAAAACAAACAACTCTAGCTTCCTGAATCAGAGATAATAAAACAGTTATTGTTCCACCGGAAATCAACGAAACCAGTGTGGACGTTCGAGCAGTAGTATTCTAACTACTGTTGTTAAAATGCTGCAGGACTGCTGCATGTAATACTACATTCAAAGTAAATGTGGTTGATCTCACATACAAGACAGCAAAAGATATTTGATTACGATCTTACGTAATCCAAAAATGACTACTTTCAGACAACCCAAAGAAATAACTTGACAAATAGCCAGCAAAAAGATTTTGTTGTTTGCAGAAAAATTGCCAAATGAAACATGCTTAAAGATTCTTTATTTTACAACTAAGGACAGGTGAATAAATAAAGACTACAAAAACTGCCAATGCGTTTTGTAATAGTTAACGAAATAATCAGGTATATATTAAACAAATAATATACAATCTCCTAATGCACCCCCTGATAAACAAAAATTGCAAAAAAACTTGGAATCTTAAAACTAAGATTCCAAGACACACTTTAAATACTAGAAAAGATAAATACAGATAATAAATAATTAATACAACCTTATAACAAACATACTTATCATTAGATTGAGTGGAGATTTAATTAAACGCAATTTATTTATCCTGGCTAGAATAGGAAAAAGTTTAGCTTACGGTAAGGCAGAGTTCTAGTGATTTCATGATGAGTGCATACTTTTGATAATCGTTCATCTTTCAGGTGATTTCTCTTAATGACAAAGGCAAGTGTCGAGGCAAATTGGGAATACAGCTATGTCAGAGTTTTATGGCATGACTGAAGAACAGTTTGGAGCCTGAGGCTCATCTTTATTTGAATTAGCACTGTATCTTAAGGTTTCCAATATGAATAGCAATCTTTGTTGACATCATGAAAGCAAATTTCAAAAATCTCTTAAATGTGCAAACTGCGATTAATAAGAAGTTGAACTAAGCATTTTTAAAAACAGCTTCTTGCTCCTCTCCTAACAAGCAACCTTGTCTTAATCTCTAGAATAATAGCAACTACCTCCTTTCTGGTGGGCTATCGTTACCTTGCTACATTTCCCGCAAAAAACCTTCCTTATTGACAAATTCTATACCTCAGTCAGGGCAAATATTAATTTCCCACTTAATCCAATTTAAGAATTCCAACCAGGGATTATTGTATCAAATAACAAATACAAAACTAAATCTCCACTTTTAGAATTTTACAATTAAATTTAAAAATGATTAAAAATAAAAGCAACAGACATATATAATTAGCAAGCTTGCCTGTTTTTAATCAAATTGATTAAAACAGGCAGTGAAAGTAAAGTATTTTTAAATCAATTTTATAAACAAAGTAGTGAAAGTAAACTATTTTGGTACTTGTGTATAATTCAACCGATGACGTTTTTGACTTACCAAATTCCCTTCCAGTAGACATCGACATTTTTTCCATGACAACGTTGTCATGGTAACCAAATGACTGGTGTGATTAATCCATCAGAGAGTCAATTTTTTTTTTCACCAGCGAGATTTAAAATTCGTAGAGAGGTTTGGGAAATTTTTTGATTTTTCTGTCTATTGTGATTTTGCTATCCACGGCATCACAGTTACTTTTTTGAGCTGTTAATTGGGGTAAAGTGTTTTATTTATCTGTTTATTTTAAATTTACAAAAATTTTTAGTTAATATTTCTACAATTCTGAAACTTACGTTTAATGTGTAAATAATTTATTCTCTGGTAAATTGTTTTTTATTTATCTGTTTATTTTAAATTTACAAAAATTTTTAGTTAATATTTCTACAATTCTGAAATTTACGTTTAATGTGTAAATACTTTATTCTCCGGTAATGTGTTTTTTATTTATCTGTTTATTTTAAATTTACAAAAATTTTTAGTTAATATTTCTACAATTCTGAAACTTACGTTTAATGTGTAAATAATTTTCAATATTTTTTTAAAACAAATTTGGAATATACATTACCAAATGCATGTGACAAGGATGCCATTAATTCCAGATTCGCATTAATTCGGGTAAAGTGTTTTATTTATTTTAAATTTACAAAAACTTTTTGTTAATATTTTTACATTACGTTTTTAATGTGTAAGTAATTTGAAATAATTTTTTTAATCAATTTTGTGCAATATGCAGTACATTTTAAAAATTACCAAATGCATGTAAAAGTGCGGCATTTTCTGGATGCCATTAATACCAGATTTGCATTAGATTGCGTCTTTTTTATTTAGGTGTTTATTTAAAATTTACAAAAAGTTTTTGTTAATATTTCTACAATTCTCAAACTTATTTACAAAAAATATTTGTTAATATTTCTACAATTCTCAAACTTACATTGAATTACGTTTAATGTGTAAATAATTTTCAATAATTTTTTAAAACAAATTTGGAATATACATTACCAAATGCATGTGACAAGGACGCCATTAATGCCAAATTCGCATTAATTTGGGTAAAGTGTTTTATTTGTTTATTTTAAATTTACAAAAACTTTTTGTTAATATTTTTACATTACGTTTTTAATGTGTAAATAATTTGAAATAATTTTTTTAATCAATTTTGCAATATGCAGTATGTTTTTAAAATTACCAAATGCATGTAAAAGTGTGGCGCCATTAATACCAGATTTGCATTACATCGCGTCTTTTTTATTTAGGTGTTTATTTAAAATTTACAAAAAGTTTTTGTTAATATTTCTACAATTCTCAAACTTATTTACAAAAAATATTTGTTAATATTTCTACAATTCTCAAACTTACATTGAATTACGTTTTAATTTTATTTTTAATTTCTGAATTATATCATACAGCTATGAGAGTAATACAATGTCTGATATACGTGTACGCCAGGCCTGCGGCCAGACAAAAACATCCGGAGGCCCACCCCACCAATTCCAGCGCTACGCGCTGCTGTATTTTAAAATTGAGAATAATATTTTGATGCATGCATGTACATTTTTTTTTTTAGTATTTGCCTGACCTGCATCAGATATTTTTCATTTTTGAATATTTTTTAGCATGTGGCCTGGATAATTCAACTGATGACATATTACCCTGAAGGCATATCACTCTAATCTTGCGATTTTTAACATACCGTGTTCACGTGATCTGCGGACACATTTTAGCGATTACATGTGTCCGCAGATCACTTGGAGACGTTATCTTAAAAATCGCAAGATTAGAGTGATATGCCTTCAGGGTAATATGTCATCAGTTGAATTATACACAAGTACCACTATTTTAAATATAAATCAATTCTATAAACAAAAATTAAAATGCCCTATTAAAATATAACCTAGTATATGTTTTAATACAAGTACTTTTTTTTTTATTAAATAATAATAAGAAATTTTAACATTAGTAATAAAACCATTGAATCGGAAATCAATCCAGATCAATATATATATATATATATATATATATATATATATATATATATATATACTGGCTTCACCATTCACTGTGGAATAGCTAACATCCTAAGTCCAACCACAGTTAATGTATATTTCTTAAAATAAATTATCATCTGCACAAATAGTTACGTAAGTTAAAGAAGAAAATTGTTTAAAGAAAAAAGATTTAATGAAATCAAATATAGAAAGTTTACATTTTTATTTGTAACTATTTTTTAAATATATGATGGCAGAAATAGATACTATAAATTTCTTAATTAAATAGAATCCATTAAAAAAAATTTAATTTATAAAACATTTTTTTAATTAAATAAAATAATAGATAACGAAAAATTTCAAACAATGGGCATTATTCACTACTTATGAGTAGATTAAAAATATAATGGAAAAAAGGGTATAAATAAAAAAAAATTTTTTTTGATCTCTGTCTTATGCTTGCTGTAAGATTTTCTGAAGGTTTGATATTAAGAATTTTTGCTAGAAGAAGTTTGCGGAAAAATTTGACAACATTGTGAAATCTTGCTTTCTATACTTACTTCAAGCCATAATCTATTTCTTCAGCATATATATAAATCCAGTAATGTGTTGTTCTGTGAAAATGCATGAGTAATCTCTTTGTCTTTGCTCTTCTTTTCCATTTCTGAGACCGGAGTTGTAACCATGTGAGCCTGCCAGAGAACTAAAGTGTCTGCCATGTATACCTGTCCTGTATCCATAAATATCTGCCTTCAAAACATGAAAACAATTTGAAGAACCAAGAAGACCTGCTAGAAACATCAAATGAACCCATCTTGACCCATCCCCTCTAGTTATCAGTAACTATCACATAATTTTAAAAAAAAACTCTTTATAATTTGCAAATTAAATCTAGATTTCTGTTGTTATATATATATATATATATATATATATATATATATATATATATATATATATATATATATATATATATAGAGAGAGAGAGAGAGAGTTGGTATTTTTCTGCCAGCTCATAATCATATATATATATATATATTGTAAAAATAAAATATATACATTGTAATAAACTTATTTTATTAGAAATGAATAAACACGCACATATATATTTTGTTAAAATATAAATATTGTTTTATAATACATAATTTTAAAAAAATAAATTAACACTTAGTTTTAAAATGGGGATTTAAGAAGTTAAAATAAATTAGATCAAGATCTTGCTTATTGATAAAAGTTTGTCTTTTGTTTAATCTTTAAAAAAAATTCTTAAAGATAGAAAGTAAGAGAAAGCAATTAGTTCTATTGTTAGGACTTTGACAGTGAAGGTATTTTTATGCTATCTATTACGTTGGTCAATTGGAATGTTTCTTTGGAATTTTATAATAGAATATGAAATAAAAGAATATTAAAGGTGTGAACTGAGACTTTGGAAGAAAAAACTATAATTACCGACTTTCCTTTTGTTCAAAAATTAATTAGATTTCTGCCGAGGTCAATATCTAATCTATAAGTTTCAATTTGGCTCAGACTGTTGAATAGTAAAGACCTAAAAAGTGCAAGGAGAAAATGTTGAATGGCTAAAGCTAACAAAACTTTCCCTTTTGGGAACCTCTTGCTATTGCCACCTGGAACTGCCTTGTAAATGCCAGACATAGAGAGCTAGCCAAGGAGAAAGGACTGGAAGAAGATACAGACAAACCACAAAGAATATAGAGTGAAATTTTCCAACCACACAGAATCTACACTGATTGATCAGGGTAAATAGACTTTTTTTGTTGTAATTTCAAGAGACATTTGCATAATAGATTTTAAAAAAATAAAAAAGAAAGAAAAGCCTTCACTTAAAATATCTCAAAGTTTCAGCAATAGAAAGGGAGGGATATAGTCTTTAAGTAGATGTACTTACTAATTTAAATTAACCCACATTATATTGTTTTTTTTTTATTATTTAATTTTTTTGTTACGGCCCATTAATTAAACTTACCTTTAGTTTCTATGATTGTTGTTTATAATGTATAGATAAGGATAAGAAAAATTGTAAGGACAAGTAATAGATTTAGCATTAGAAAGAGAAGGTTTGAGTGCATTTATTTTTAACAAACGCACTCTTATAGTAAGTCACCCTTAAGTTCACTCATAGATATATACCATGATATTTGATGAAATATTGTATAATTGGTAAAGTGATGGTGCATGATCCTTCGAGAACGATACATGCTAAATCTTGGTTAGAAAGAAAAAGGATTGGGAGGGTTTGATTTGACAAATGTGAGGGAAGGGAATAACTAACAAATAGAATAAAGGTTAATAAATATTTCAACAATATTTAAGCATCAATCTGTTTTTTTTTATTTTTAGTTATTATAATTAATTCTTATCTTTCATTTTGTAGTGTTTTGGTCCGTTAAAAAGAAAATAATTTTAAAGTTTGCAATTGGTGATTGCTGTGCATAAATAAATTAACTGTTATAAAAAAAAATTTATAATATGGTCTAGGCAGAAATGTTTAGTGGCGCCCTCAAATGGCCACCATTCATTGCAATCTCGTAAAGTTTAAGAGCGTAACAAAATGTTTTGTTACAATATATATATATATATATATATATTGGAAATTATATAAGTATGTCATGCCCATAGAATTCTATATATTTATTTTTATTAATATTTTATTTGGTGTGGGTTTGATAGTATAATGGTGACAATGACTCTTATTATTTAAGTGAAAAATGCCTCACTAAACTTGATCGCCATTATATACTTATAATTAAATATTTCATTTTATGTATATGTTTTATTTTTAAAGAAAGAAAAGAGAAGAAGCAAAATGCAGAAAGTGCAAATCCCCCCTTTTTAAAAATCACTTTTAATTATTAAAGACTCTATTTAGTTTTTTTTTTTATAAAAAGAAAAGGAAGATTCCTACCAATGTTATTTTATTATACTTTTTTTTTCTTGTTTTAGTCAATGGAAACATTAGAATGTATAATCCTATTTTTGAAGAAAGCAAAATAAAATAAGTGTTCATATTCATTCTATTTGTAAAAGAAAAAAGCAAATAGAGAGTGTACATTCAACTATATATATTAAAGCTTTCAATTACATATTGACTATGTGGTTAGATGGGTTAAACTATAGCTAATCATTAAAATATCCACCCCTTTTATATAAGTGATCTCAAGTTTATGAAGGGAAAGTAAGAATTATTATGATATAATAAATTTTCTGTTTGTTTATACTTTTGTAATGTTATATATATATATATATAAAGGGTTTTTCTTTAAAAAAAATTTAAATGTTGTTTGACTGTATTTCTATTATATTGCTTTCTGGGTTGATCTGTGAGCGTCTCAGCATGTGTTCATCTCACTCTTGTACCAAGTCTACATTGGCTAATATACTTGCTTGGGAATCACATTGGATCTCATCTCTTTCAGAATTTTTATATGTTTAAGAATACATAACTGGACATAAGTAATAAAACTCCTGCCTGAATTTGGATCACGTGGTTAGCAAATGAATTCCATTTTCTCTAACTCAGTTTAGAGATGGAGAGCTATCCAGACCACATGTTAGCCTCTTGGTTTTTGCCATTATGTCTTGAGACCCATCCTAACTCACAATATTTGATCAACTTAAGGTGTAATATTGTATATTTATTTTTTAAAAAATCTTTAAAATATTGAAATGTTT
Organism: Epiperipatus broadwayi; assembly: GCA_028023455.1. Taxonomy (NCBI): domain Eukaryota; kingdom Metazoa; phylum Onychophora; class Udeonychophora; order Euonychophora; family Peripatidae; genus Epiperipatus; species Epiperipatus broadwayi. The sequence goes on along the minus strand of JAQFVV010006265.1, from coordinate 315,323 downwards.
CTAACAAAGCTGAAAATATCCGTTCGGGTCATTATTTAATTTTTAGAAGAGGACTGTACTTTAAATGTGTCCAAAATATGTTTTAGTTAGTTTATCCACTTATTTCTTACCTTGTGCTCTCACCATAGAGTCAACTGAAATTATGTCTCTCTTTCTAAATTGTGTAACTTGACCATTAGCTACAAATATTTCCAAAATTATAATATAAATTTGTCCTTTTTTGTTGTTCTCATGACAGAAAGGTGATTTTCCTACATATCTGTGTATGGTTACAGGGAAAAATAGCCTGAAACACCATTAATAATGCTTTGTATAATTCTGCTAATATAAATAATAAAATTTTTCTTTGTCTTTCATTCACAGTAATTAAAACCACATAGTATTGTTTTTCTTTTTGTGATATATGTATGTATACCTGGTCATTATATATGTTAAAAATTCCTTTTTGTGGTTTCTTCTCTCCCTGACTATTGGGCATACATTAAAAATAAATTCTAGTGAGGTTTGGGGAGTATGTCACTTAGTAGCAATCTGGAGGAGTAGGTGAGGTTCGAACTCCCTCTACCTGCATCTCTAGGTTGAGTTAAAGCAGCTCTACTTTTCATAGCGTTACAATATATATGAAATGGTTCTTTGTCTAATGTCATACAACAATATAGTGGTTGTATATATATATATATATATCCTGAAGCAGTCGGATCTGAGTTCGATCCTAGCTTCATGATATGTAGCCATAAGCCCACTTCAAACCCTAGTACTGGGACTTCATATGTTCAATCCACGCTAATTTCCATAAAAAAATTATTACATAAATGTGTGTTAAAATTAATTCATTTGAGTTTAAATTAATCAATGCTATTAATAAATCCATGATAAAATTATTCATGAATTTATATATATTACAACTACATGGATTGTGCATATATATTTATAAATATTTAAATATATATAATTGTTCGAAAGTTTCATTGTGTCGGGAATGTTTTGATTTTACTTTAAAATTTTAGTGATTAAAAGCTACATTCTTTCGATAAGCTTTCATATTTTCCCTTTCCAAAACAATGGGTAAAATTTTATTAATTAGAAAAAAAGATAAATATTTAAAATGTAAAAATTTCCTGATTAAAATCATTTTTCTGATTTTAAAATTCATTTTCTAATTAGAAAATGAATTCAAATTAATGAGTTTGAAAGCCTTATCGAAGGAATGTATCTAAAAACAACTAGATTTTGTGACATTGATAATGAAAGAAGCACTAGCCTGAAGGCATCAGATACAGTATAAATAGCTCTGAAAAGTTTGGAGAAGGGAGAAGCCATCTTTGTTGTAGAGAAGTACCATTGAACTCTGTGTGTTTTTAAAAATCATGAATTTAAACAGTGTTCCTATCATGGTGAGGGGCTAAATGTCAGGAATCTGTCTACAGTTCCTGAAGTCCTCTGAAAATCTTCAATGAAGCTGCTAAATCCTTTCCGGAGCAATCATGCTGCCAAAATCATGAAAAATCAATAAAATGCTGTTCAAGTAATCGACCCAATGTGTGCCTATGTTTTACCAACCGGGATGTCTTAACTAAGGAACCAGCCCTGGAAGAAATGGTAGTATTATTCCATAATGAACCATAACTTTCTGGTCATTGCCAAACTTTACTTTACACTCCCTTTAAGAAATCTTTTCATTCTTTAATGTAATAATATTTATAAAACCTTCTTTTATTTATGCTATTGTAAATTATATAGTAATTTTCTCAATCTCTAGTCCTTAGATTTAATTTCCCTTTCTTACGATAGTGGTTCATTTACTATATTATATATTTATTTTGTGTGATTTATTAATGTCATTTATTTTTAATTATATGCCAACAATCCTTCGACTCGATGAACTCCTTGGTCCCATTTGCTTTGTGCAAATAATATAATATTAATTCTGATAGTAATTCTCACCCATTAGAACAAGATTTATACAGTTCTCTCAATCATTGAGTCGAAAGAAATTATTAAATGTTTATTACTTTTATAATTAGCTAATAATAAATTATTAGCTCCACTTCTAATCTATGCCCCGGCTATTTTCTCATGTTCACCAATATTTATTTATTCATATATAACATTAGAATAATTTTTCAAAGGGATTGATAAAGGAATCAAATGAATACATTCTAATCTAAATTGTTTTTACTATCTATTAATGCTCAGGAGGGGCATGATGTTTGGGGCATAACTAATATAAGTTTATAAATGCTTTAAAATATTTTTAGTTAAAAGCTCATTTGACTTTAATTAATTTGATGAAGTCATCACATAGAGCATTCTATAATAAGTTGGGTTTTATTATTATAACAATGACTATGAAGTCATCATCATCGAACGTTGCTGACACAGGGCAATCTTCTGATCCATAGGCTTGTTGGTGATAATATTACTGTTGTTTTAAATTATAAAGAAAGAAATCACTTCCTCCCCACTTATATATAATTCAGAATACCAAAGGTTCATAGTTATAACTCGGCCTAGCTTTCCCATGTTCCATATCTCCTTAAAGAGCAGTAAGACTTGTCAAATACAAGCCGTCATACTAATTAAACCACCGACCAGCGATTATCTCTCATTCATTTTATAGCTCATAATTCATCAGCACCATTACCTCTCTGTTTCAGTGAAGCTTGCTCTTATGCTCGTAAGTCATGATGAAGTGATTTCAATTAAAGTCAAACAAACTATGTTATCTCAAATTAAATAAGTTTTCCAATAAATATTAAAGTTGTGCCCTAAATACGTATCTTGCTCTACATGAATGGATTTGCGAATGTGAAAATAAATCTCTCATTCTTTTGTATAAAATTAGAACAATAATTTTCATCACCACTGATACCTTTATCTGTCTTTATTTTCCTGTCGGGGGCATATTGTGTAATCCTCATTGGCATATAATAGAAACTGCTATCCTTATAATAAATATAAACTCTGTTAAAGGCTGGAGGTGATCAATATAATCATCATTTAAAAATCAACCAAAACTATTAGTAGTATTATTAAATGTTTTATAAACACACTTGGTTTCTTAATTTCTTTATTCAATAATTATTTTAATGTTAATGCTCGCTGCCTGTGTTGGCAACCCGAACATATATGTATGATTCGATTTAAAATTATCTTTAGTTAATTTATTATCCAATATTAGTGTCATTTCAGGGGTCTCTAATCCTCACCAACCATTGAGCTAGTTCCTTGGTGCATAGCACTGTGCCATCGATTAAAATCATCCATTCATCTGAGCTGGTGAGTTGGGTTTGAATTCAGTTTAGTTCAGCTGAGTTTGGATCTGACTTGCAGTTTAGGTGATGGACATTTTTCAACTGGTACAATATATATATATATATATATATATATATATATATATATATATATATATATATATATATATATATATATATATATAATGCAGAGAATGTACCAATAGGTCAAACAAGCTCTTAATTATTTTAAGTGCCATATGAGAAACATTTAAAATCTCTATCCCGAACACTCCCATCTTCAAACTAACTGGTTTCGAACTTATATGGCTCACATTAGTGGAGAACTAGAATATTCGGACACTAGATCTAAAATATCAACTCAAAACCCAATCCTTATTTCATATGTAATATTTAAGTAGAAACTCAAATTTTCGGACATGAAAATGTTTTTAAAGCCAGCTATCTAACTTAAATTGCTATATGGGAATGAACTAAATTCAGATCTATCATATTTTAATAACCTCAGCATAGCCAAAGTCTAAAAGCTTATTAATTAAGAGCTTGTTTGAGCTATTGGTATGTTCTCTGTATTGCATTTTTGTAAATATAAGCTTATAAAAGTAATGTCATGTTATATATGACTTGCTTTTTTGATTATTATAATTTTACCTTTAAGGCTTTGGCTATGCTGAGGCTATTAAAATATGGTAGTTAAGTTCCACATAGCTATTTAAGTTAGATAGATGGATTTAAAGACATTTTATGTCCAAAAATGGTTTTGAGTTGACATTTTAAGATCTAGTGTCTGAATATTCTAGCTCTCTACTGATGTGAGCCATAAGCTATCTAACTTAAATTGCTATATGGGAATGAACTAAATTCAGATCTATCATATTTTAATATCCTCAGCATAGCCAAAGTCTAAAAGCTTATTAATTAAGAGCTTGTTTGAGCTATTGGTATGTTCTCTGTATTGCATTTTTGTAAATACAAGCTTATAAAAGTAATGTCATGTTATATATGACTTGCTTTTTTGATTATTATAATTTTACCTTTAAGGCTTTGGCTATGCTGAGGCTATTAAAATATGGTAGTTCAGTTCTATATAGCTATTTAAGTTAGATAGCTGGATTTAAAGTCATTTTATGTCCAAAAATGTTTTTGAGTTGACATTTTAGATCTAGTGTCTGAATATTCTAGCTCTCTACTGATGAGAGCCATAAGCATAAAAACAGTTGTTCTGGAAATGGGAGTGTTCTGGATAGAGATTTTAAATGTTTTCTCATACCACACTTATTAATTAAGAGCTTGTTTGAACTATTGTTATGCTCTCTGTATTGCATTTTTGTAAATAAAAACTTATAAAAGTAATGTCACTGTATTGCATTTTTTAAAAACAAACTTATAAAAGTAAGGTCACTGTATTGCATTTTTGTAAATACAAGCTTATAAAAGTAATGTCACATTATATATGACTTGCTTCTTTTGATTATATATATATATATATATATATATATATATATATGTGTGTGTGTGTGTGTGTAGTGGTGATCACACATACTGTGATCACACATGTATATATTTAATATTAAACAATATTAATTATTATAGTTTTCCTTTCGAAATAGAAAGAAAAACAAATAAATAAAAGAATTAAACCAATGAAGAAAGACAATGTCATATTTTATTACTGTAATGAAATGAAAGAGATGGAAATGGAATCGAACAAGATCCTTACCTTTTACCCTCCAAAGTGTATATTTTGAAAAATATAAGAAATAAAATTAGAAAATAATGAAATCATATACTTCGTTTAAAATCAAAAGTGAGAAAGGAAATATGAATGAAATAAAAACTTAAAAATGATTTATGACAAAAAAAAAAGTAAAAATTGAGGAGTTTGAACAAGATTAGAAGTAGAATTTAAAATATGACAAAAGATAAAGATCTATTCCACAAAAGTACACATTTTGAAGGAAAATGAAATGCATGTGTGAAGGTATGTATAAAGAGAGCAATGTTTAATGCAGATCAAATGAAAACAATTTTATTAAAAAAAATTGAAAAGAAAATAAATAATAAATAAATGTAAAATATTGCTACAAAATTGTATGAAAAAAGTAAACTTGTATAAGTTGTTGAAGGCATCTTAAAGTGAAATGTGGGAAAGGAAAGCTACAAACAAAAAGATCAAGATAATGAAAAAGACATTAATGAATTAATTGTAAAAAGAGGGAGTTCACATAGAGACTTTGGTGAGGAAACTGTTCTGATAAGAAGCAGATTAGAATAGAGTAGAAAGCAGACATGAAAATCCTTTAAAACTTTAAGAAGAAACCAGAAGCTGAGTAAAAGGACCTCGAAATAGAAGAGTGGACACTGTATGAACAGGAAAATAATTTACAACATAAGTGAAGCTTCAATGATGTGTGGCTAAATGCCATCATGATCGCTGGGTGATTCAGACTCACTGTGCTTGTACCGTCACATTCCCATGTAACAACTACTGATGTAGCACCTTCCTGATGATCCACCTGCCATGCCCTTGATTTCCTAGTATGGAGAACTCATTACAGATAAGAAGAAATTCCACAAACCAAATCCAACCTAAGAGCAGATTTCTCTGCTAAAGAAGTGGAGAAATTCCACATGATGGTCAGCAGGACCTTAACTCATGTCGAAGATGAAGAAAAACCTAGGTAAATTACATAACACACCTATATAGAACACATGTGCATATACTCTTGATTTAAAGCAATTGCAAATTTGAGCACAAGATGGCACTACTATATGGAGAGTGTTGTTTTGTTTTGAATTGTTTAATAACAATTATTGTGCTAGTATGAGATAGTGATCATGAGATAGATAATAATTAAACTCTTTCTAATATTTGGAATGATTACTGTAAATGGATAATTTATTTTCATAGATTTTAATCATTTATAAAATTTAACCCATATATTTAATCATAGCATTACATCAAATGTTTGTTTTTTGTATGTAAATATTTCAATTGACTTCTTTTTTGTAATTTATTTATTGTATTAAATATTTCTTAATTATTTTATCTTTATCGTCTCATTTCTTCACCATTCCAAATAGTTTAATATAACCGGAGGGGATTTGGTTATAATTATTACTCCATTTAAGTACTAAGTAACATGTGAGGATAGTTGTACAGTATTACTGATCCCATTAAATTTATAATTTAACCAAGCGTTGTAATTCTTTAATAATTACAGCAGTCGAGAGACATTTGGTCGGGAAAAATAACCTTGTGGCAATATCCATATTGTCAAAGGTTCGATCATATATGGATATAAATTCAATTATGTCTATCTGTTCTCTTTGCTTGTGGTAATGGAAGATGGATGATTTGAATTTAAGAATACTTATTATTATATATAAATAAAAAATAAGAAAAATGCTTTTGTCATTCGTATTTTTGTTACATTTTGGGGGCCGGTTCTGGAATCTATTGCTGTGCAATTGATAATCACGTATTGGGTAAATTTTGTAAAATAAAGTAAATATTATATATATATATATATAATTAGGTTAATAAATCAGTGTGGTGAGGAGTGGAGAAGAGGATGATAATTTTTTTTCCTCTTTGTAATACTTTATATATGTGTTTCGACATCAAATGTGGAGAAATAATAGAAAGAAGATGGGAAATTTTAATATCAAGAAAGCTTTTGAAGTTTTGTTGTGATCAAAGATAAGCTATCCAGATGTAAATGATGTTAATGAGATATAAAGTGCTTAAGTCCAGTAGAATAATTAAAGTTTCAGGAAGGTTAATTATAAATAATAAAATAGTCACATATGTAAGTTAAGTTAAAGGAAATATATATGTGTGATTTTAAATTAGTTGCTTATTCCAGTTAAGTTAAAATATAAATGTATGTATGATTTCATAGCCATAATAATAAAGTGATCAGTAAAGTACAAATAGAGTGGGTAATGTAGAATATTAATAAGTTGAAAAATATAAATGTGTATGAATTTTAAATAGCCTTAACAATAAATTCATCAATATACACTGAATATTAGAAGTATATCAGCAACATGGATTGTTTGAATTTTAGTTAAATATGAAAAATATATAATTGTGTCATTTATTTAAGTAGGGTGAGTCAGAGTTTACATATGTAATGGAATAGAGGGCATTCATCAAAGTAGGGCAGGAAGTCAAAAATAAATCTAGGGCAGATAGACAAAATGGTGAACCAGAGCATGTGTGTTTGGATTGGCTAGCATTTTAAATGCTAATAATCATATAATAAAGAACAAAAGATAGCAAATCAAAATAGAAAGGAAAGAATCAGTAGAGGGAAAATATATATATAAATATATCAAGAAAGGTTAGGTAAAATTTATATCTATGCATACAAGGTCCCAAATTAAAATGAAGTGAGATAATTGGATGAGGATAAGGAGAGGGACACGGGGATAATCACACAAAAATAATTTGAAATATAAAATTGACTTTAGTGATGTAATGAGTATGCTCATGCAAATGCGAATGGAACAGCAGCAGTTCATGAAGGAATACAAGGATAGGGAGGGAAAAGAATGAAAAAATGGGGTGTGAAATTAGCAATGGAAAATAACAAAATGATTGCTGAAACCATAGAAGAAATGAGGAATAACTTCACCCAGCAATCAGATGCAAAGAATTCAGGGAATGGACAGAACAGAGAAATCAGGTTGGATAAACCAAAAAGAATACAACCACTTGAGTGTGAGGAACTAGATAGGGCAGAGAGTGTAGAAATAAGGTCAGCATATTCAGATCTGAGAGAAGACATAGGGCAGTATGAAGTGGAAATGAGAAAGTTGGATAAAGAGGAGAAATTTGAAGTGATGAGATTAAAAAATAATAGGATGCTGATGAATATGCAGTGGGACATAAGTCAGGTAGGAAGAGTAGTGGAAAGGTTAGAGTCTAAATTTAAAGAAAGGATAAAGTCAGCTGGTAAAAGTGCAAACATAGAAGTAGAAGGCATGGAACCATGAGCCACTGGAGAATATATAGACAGGGGCTACAGAAATCCCATAGATAATACTATTCGGTATCATCAGTTATTAAAGATACAAGTCTTCTCAGGACACACAGGAGAAAGCCCTATGGAGCACTTGGGGAGCCTCGAAAGATATTTCAAGTTCAGCAGAATGAATGATGAGGCCAAGATAGTGGTGGCCTGCAATCATTTGCAGGGTGAACCATAAGTGTGGTGAAAGTCACTGTTCTAGAAGCCCACAACATTTGCAAGATATCATAAAGCTTTGAGGACCAGGTATTGGAGTGAGAAACTCCAAAAAACATGTTGCATCAAATGGTACAGGAAAAATGGAGACCAGGGGAATCATTAATGGCATGCTTTCATCATCAGATAACCCAGTTGAAAACAGTGACATCATATCCACTCTCTGAGCAGCATATTATGAGGATAGTCAGATGTGGCTTACCTGGGGATGTGTCCCAAAGAGTGGTATGTAAAGAGTCAGTGGAACAGATGTGAAAATGTTAACAGCCTTGGATCACAGTAGAGTCTGAATAGAGTTTTAGGGGACCAAAAGAAGTGGAAAATATCAGCAGGTGCAAGTAGAAAACCTAGGATATGCGGAAGGGAGAGAAACATTGGAAATTGCTCTTCAGAATCTGATGTCAAAAATTAGCAATTGAGGTGAGAGGGTTATTCAGATATATCCAAAATTAGCGACTGATGGGGGAGGGCTCTTCATATATATCCAAAATTACCAATTGAGGTTGGAGGGCTTTTGCTCAATGCATTCTTAGATTTGGGTTTTGAGAAGTCAGATCTCTATAATGTCTCAGGAAACGTTTGGTAGATTAAAGGATGGCTGCCCAGAGTTCAGTATTCTGCCATTAAAATCAGTACAGGTGCTGTTGGCTAATGGAAAAAGGGTAAATCTGGCATCTCAGAAATTTACATAAGGATAGAGATTGCAAAAAGATTTGACCATGTATTAGTGACCTTGGATGGTTTGATTCATGACATTTTATTAGGTTCAGATTTCATGCATAAGGTGGGATACATACTGGAATACAAACAGGGCTGTGCTGAGATAAATGGCACCTGACTAAGTTTTGTGAAAAAAACCAAGATGATAGAGCAAATTATCAGGGAGAAATTCTTGCACAGAATGCCTTGATGAGGTAGGATGGGAAAATATAGTGAGCGAGTCAATATTGCTAGACAATAACCAGAGGGATAAGCTGAGGAAGATGCTAGAGAGGATTAGTGTGGTATTCTGAGGTCCCTGGGGTCATTCAAGGTTATGAGCATAGAATAAGACTCATGGAGGACCAGCCATATAAAGATCATGCTTACTCAATACCATACCAATATAAGAAAAGTTGAGAAGCAGATAGATAAGATGCTCAAATGGGGGGGGGGGTATTTCAAAGTGTTCATCCCCAAGTGGATCTATCCGATTATGTTTAGATGTGCAGCAGCTAAATAAAATAACTATTCTGGATATTAATTCCCTACCCTTTATAAATCACAAGATTTAAAGGAAAAAGTGTATTTTCAAAGTTCAATTTGATAGCCAGTTAGTGTCAAATCAAGCTACATCCTAAAGATCAGAAATACATGGAATTTTGATATGATGGACATGCATACATTTTTTAATAAAATTTGCATTCAGACTGAAAAATAGTGTGGCAGGGCTTATCCAATGTTTGGATCAGGTATTAGATGATAAGATAAAGAGCTTCACCATGATATATGTGGATGACAATGTCATCACATCTGAGAAAATTGAGGAAAATTTCAAACATGTGGAAAGGTTCCTGGAGAAATGTAAAAGGAAAGGCATCAGGTTAAATTTAAACAAGATTCACTTAATGACAATGGAAGTCAAATTCCTGGGCCATATCATTATTGAGAAGGGAATCATATCAAACCTGGAGAAGATCACAGCCATCCAGGAATTTCCTACTCCTTGGAACAGAAAACACATTAAATCTTTTCTGGGTTTTGTGTAATTTCTATAATCGATTTTATAGAGGATTCTCAAATGGACATGGAGCCACTATTACATTTTCTGAAAAAGGAAACACCATGGACATGGGAGAAACAACAAGAATGTAGCTTCCAAAGAATGAAGGCAGGCTTCTTAAAAACAGGGTTTCTGGCCTATCCGGACTTCAGCAAGACATTTTGCATACAAACCGATAGTAGCAGATTCAGATTAGAAGCCTTGATGTTCCAAATACAGGAAGAGAGTCAACACAGGGTTCTGTGTTTTATTAGCTGTATTCTGAAAGGCCCAGAACTTAATTATACTGTTATAGAAAAGGAGGCTCTCATGGTGATATGAGCCTTCAATAAATTTTGGCAATACTTGGCCAGTTCAGAGATTGTGGTATTGACCAATGACAGAAGCCTTGAGTTCTTTAATCATAGTTTTCTGGCTAATAATAGGTTGCTGAGATGGAGATTGTTTCTGCAGGAGTTTAAGTACAAAGTAGTGTATTTCTCCAGAATGAAGAACATTGTGGGCAATATGCTTAGTCAGGACCCAATAACAAATAGTCAACACATGAAATGTGATGGGGCATACATTACAGTCACTGAGGTGGGTAGAGAACACAGGATAGCAAGTGAGATGCATAATTTAAAAGCACACCAAATGAAGGATATTGAGTGCAGACAATTGATAAACCATTTTCAGCATCAATCTGTATCAGAAATAAAGAGAAACACTTTATGGAAGGCCCAAAACTACTTCTGCATAAAGTGAAAACTAAAATGGATGATCAAAAGAAAGAAGCAGACACACATCATCATGCCTATGGCCTTGAGAAAACAGACAAATTCAATATGTCCATGAAACATATGGACATTATGGATTAAACAAAGTGGAGGGTTGCATTAGACAATGGTTCTAGAAACCAGGGATTCTGGCTGACATTGCCAGTGTTATTAGGACATGTACCATATGTGCTTGAACTAAACTGCCTAATGTGTCAGGAGTAGGCCCATTACAGCCCATATAAACTGATCAGCTAAACCATATATTAGCCATCAATTTTTATGATTCCTTGCCTGCTTTTAATAAGAGAAGGTACTTATTGGTGGCATATGACCTCTTCTCAAAGTTGGTGGCAGCATATCAAGTTACTCAAGCTAATGCTAAGCAGACCATTAAAGCCCTAGAACAACATTTTAAGATGGTGGGAATCCCCACCAGGATCTTATCAGATCATGGGATGCCATTTACATCAAGCAAGTGAAAGAAATGGATCACCAAATATGGAATAAGGCAAATATTGACATTGATCCACATTCCTCAATCAAACCTGTGTGAAAGAGTCATGAGAGAACTTGGATACTTGTTTCAGGTATACATACCTGATGATCATCACAAGTGGGTGAAGTAAGCACCCCATATAGTAAACATGTTCAATTGGGCAAATAATGAATCCATGGGTTTTGAACCCATTCATCAACATTTTGGAAAAATATCCCATGCCCATTTAATGGCAGGTTACCTGTGGTAACCAAAGCAATAAATAAGAAAAAAGATGTGGAGTGAGCATGTAACCAGATGGAAAGAATGGGTGAAATAATAAGACAAAGGTTAAAGGGCATGGAGAATCAATTCAAGATAGGGGATAAAGTCATGGTGAGGGTGCACCCCATAAGTCACCCAGCACAAAAATATTTAAAAAGTTTCAACCCATTTATAAAGGACGATACATGATCTGAAAATGATATGGGAGAAAACGCCTTCATCATAGCCTGGGGAACAGATAAAAAGAAGTGTACAATGCTAGGTTGCTAAGGCTATTCCAGAAAGAGAAACAACCTCAAGATAAAACATAATTACAATTATAAGGAATGCATGGATCCACTGGTACAATATTGGAAATGGTCTGGACTAAGATTAATTAAAAATGGACTCATGAAAATAGGAAAAAATAATAATAATGATAATATAAGAGACGAATGAGTCAGTAAATGGCCAAACAGTTTGCAAGAAGTACTTGACCCAAATTGAGACAAACCATCATTTAGAGAGTAGTGAATGAGATCATAGAGGTGGGAGGTAGGCAGGGATATATATTTTAGTAGGAATCTTAGCAATATATAGTAAGCCATCTTTTATATATTCAAGTGTGAGTCTGCAGTGAACCAGATGTTATTAGATAGGTAAGACAGGGACAGAGATCTTCTTCTCATATAAAGACTCACTGGATTGAAATTGCCAGTTAGATATTTATTGAATATTGTGAGTCAGTGAACTATAAACCAATGTGTGAGGAAAGAACCCCTTATATAATGAGTTGTCAGTAAGTGTAGCAATATATGGTAAACCATCTGTTATATACTCATGTGTGAGTCTGCAGTGTTATTAGATAGGGAAGACAGGGATAGAGATCCTCTTCTCATATAAAGACTCACTGGTTTGAAATTGCCAGTTAGATATTTGATGAATATTGTGAGTCAGTAGAATATAAACCAATGTATGAGGAAAGAACCCCTTATATAATAAGTTGTCAGTAAGTATTCTGAGCTCATGGATGATCTGGATAAGAAATGCCAGTTATCAAACTTATCCCAGTATATAATATATAAAGAGCCTGCTACTAGCTCTAAACAAGCTTAATTATTTTCTTTCTTTTTTTTATGATAAATGCTACAAGAGAAAATACATGAAGCTGTTATCTATGATGGTCCCCATCCCCAGACCGGTTTCAAGCTATGGCTCTCATCAGTGAGGATCCAGGACATAAGATTCAAAATATTAACTCAAGCCAATCATTTATCTAATTCTTAAATATTAAGAAAAACGATCCAAATCTTCAGACACCTACATGTCTTCATACTCAGCTCTTTAACCAAAGAAACTATATGAGCCTGTTCTAAATTCAGAGATCCCATATATAAGTAGGCTTAGCAATTTAATATAGCCAAAGCCCTAATAGCAAAATTATAATAGTAAAAATCAGTCATATATCACATGACCTATATAGCTTGTATTACCAATATGTAATATATAAAGAGTCTGCTACTAGCTCTAAACAAGCTTAATTATTTTCTTTTTTATGATAAATGCTACAAGAGAAAATACATGAGTCTTTTATCTATGGTGGTCCCCATCCCCAGACCAGTTTCAAGCTATGGCTCTCATCAGTGAGGATCTAGGACATAAGATTCAAAATATTAACTCAATCCAAGCATTTATCTAATTCTTAAATATTATGAAAAAGATCCAAATCTTCTCTTTATATATTACATATTGGTAATACAAACTAATCTTTATATATTACATATTGGTAATACAAACTATATAGGTCATGTGATATATAACTGATTTTTACTATTATAATTTTGCTATTAGGGCTTTGGCTATATTAAATTGCTAAGCCTACTAATATATGGGATCTCTGAATTTAGTTCAGGCTCATATAGTTTCTTTGGTTAAAGAGCTGAGTTTGAAGACATGTAGGTGTCTGAAGATTTGGATCTTTTTCCTAATATTTAAGAATTAGATAAATGCTTGGCTTGAGTTAATATTTTGAATCTTATGTCCTAGCTCCTCACTGATGAGAGCCATAGCTCAAAACCAGTCTGGGGATGGGGACTATCATAGATAAAAGCTTCATGTATTTTTTCTTGTAGCATTTATCGTAAAAAAAAAAAGAAAGAAAATAATTAAGCTTGTTTAGAGCTAGTAGCAGGCTCTTTATATATTACATGTTGGTAATACAAGTTATATAGGTCATGTGATATATGACTGATTTTTAGCTCAGTATAGTAATAAGAGTTGTCACTTAGATGAATATAAGTTGGGAAATGTGGGGTATGAAAATGTTTAATTAGTTCACTGAGATATCCTGTGTATTCAAACATGTATATACAATCAGGAGGAAACAGAAGTAATACTGATTCAATCATTAAAAAAAGGAATGCAGTTTGCCTGGTTGCCTCTCTAGGAATATTCTCATCATTACTTAACCAAGATTAAGAGTACATGGATATGAGAGAATCATAATAACAATAGTTAAATTAAGAGTGGCCAGCTTTCAATCCATTAAATTTTTTTAAAGAAAAAAAATATTTTGAAGGGGGAACGATGTAATGTGATGATCGCACATATTGTGATCACACATGTGTATATTTAATATTAAACAATATTAAATATTGTAGTTTTCTTTTTGAAATAGAAAGAAAAAACAAATAAATGAAAGAATTAAACCAATGAAGAAAGTTAATGTTGTATTTCATTACTGTAATGAAATGAAACAGATGGATATGGAATCAAACAAGATCTTTATCTTTACCCTCCAAAGTGTATATTTTAAAAAATATAAGAAGTAAAGTTAGAAAATATTGAAATCATATATTTGTTTTAAAATCAAAAGTGAGAAAGAAAATATGAACAAAATAGGAACTTAAAAATGATTTATGAGAAAAAAAGTAAAAATTGAGGAGTTTAAACAAGGTTAGAAGTAGAATTTAAAATATGACAAAAGATAAAGATCTATTCCACAAAAGTACACATTTTGGCAAAAAACGAACTGCATGTGTGAAGGTATCTATAAAGAGAGCAATGTTTAATACAGGTCAAATAAAAACAAATTTATTAAAAAAAAAATTAAAAAGAAAATAAAATAAATAATAAATAAATGTAAAATATTGCTATGAAATTGTATGAAAAAAGTAAACTTGTATAAGTTGTTGAAGGTGTCTTAAAGTGAAAGGTGTGAAAGGAAAAGTACAAACAAAAACATCAAGATAATGAAAAAGACATTAATGAATTAATTATAAAAAGAGTGAGTTCACATAAAGACTTTGGTGAAAACACTGCTCTGATAAGAAGCAGATTAGAATAGAGTAGAAAGCAGATATGAAAATCCTTTAAAACTTTAAAAAGAAACCAGAAGTGGAGTGAAAGAGCCTCGACATAGAAGACTGCACACTGTATGAACGGGAAAATAATTTACAACATAAGTGAATCTTCAAGGATGTGTGGATAAGGTCCATCATGATTGCTGGGTGACTCAGATCCACCATGCTTGTATGGTCACCTTGCCATGTAACAACTTCCAATGCAGTGCCTGCCTGATGATCTGCCTGCCATGCTCTTGATGTCCTAGTAAGGAGAAGTCGCTACGGATGCACAAACCAAGTCCAACCTAAGAGCGGCCATCTATGCTAAAGCAGTGGTGGAATTTCACATGACGGTCATCAGGACTTTAACTCATGTCAGAGATTTAAAAAAAACAGGTAAATTACATTATACCTATATATAGCACATGTGCACATAATCTTGATTTAAAGCAATTGCAAATTCCATATATTAATGAGATAGACATTAATTGAACTCTTTCTAATACTAGGAATGATGACTGTAAATGGATAATTTATTTTCATAGATTATAATCATTTATAGGATTTAATCCATACATTTAATCATAGCATTATATCAAATGATTGTTTTTTGTATGTAAATATTTCAATTGATTTTTTTATTTTATTTATTATATTAAATATTCCTTAATTATTTTTTCTATTTTGTCTCAATCTTCACCATTCCAAACAGTTAATATATCCAGAGGGGTTTGGATTATAATTATTACTCCATTGGAGTACTAAATAACACGTGAGGATAGTTGTACAGTATTACTGATCCCAATAAATTTATAATTTAACCAAGCACTGTAATTCTTTAATAATTACAGTAGTCAAGAGACATTTGGTCGGGAAAAATAACCTTGTGACAATATCCGTATTGTGACAGGTTCGATCATGTATGGATATAAATTTGTTTATGTCTACATATTCTCTTTGCTTGTGATAATGGAAGGTGGATGATTTGAATTTAAGAATACTTATTATTATATATAAATAAAAATAAGAAAAATGCCTTTGTCATTCGTATTTCTGTTACAATATATATATTACAAATAAATCAAGTCAGAAGTCACATGACCTAATTTAATAAGTTTGTATTTCAAATGTGACATATATATATATATATATATATATATATAGCTTGCAAATAAGCTCTTAACAAGATTTTCAGAATACCCCCAACCGCAGACTGGTTTTCTGGTACCGGCTTCATCAGTGATGTGCTACTATATTAAAGCATTAGATTAAAAATACCAAAACAATCCCAGAACTTTATCTAATGGATAACTATAAAGTAGAAAATCTGAAATTTTCACCACTCATATCTCTTCCAATCCAGCTATCTTACTTAACTAGCCATATGGGACTGAACTAAGTTGAGATACACCATATATTAATAGATTTAGCAATGTAAATTGCCAAAACCTTAATAGTAAAAATAAAATTACAAATAAATCAAGTCAGATGTCATATGACCTAATTTAATATGCTTGCATTACAAATGTGATATATATAGAACTTGAAAATCAGCTCTTAATTGGGCTTGGGGATATTCTGCAAAGCTTATTAAGAACTTATTTTCAAAGTATATATATATATATATATATATATATATATATATATATAT
The DNA here is from genome assembly GCA_028023455.1 of Epiperipatus broadwayi. Classification (NCBI taxonomy): domain Eukaryota; kingdom Metazoa; phylum Onychophora; class Udeonychophora; order Euonychophora; family Peripatidae; genus Epiperipatus; species Epiperipatus broadwayi. The sequence continues at coordinate 298,560 of JAQFVV010006265.1, read as the reverse complement.
AAATATATATATATATATATATATATATAAGACATATTTTGTGGGTTCATTCGTGTTTAAGTTTCATATATGTTTAAATATTTTAGAAGACCAGATTGTATCAATAAGTGAGATAGATGTTACATGCAATCTCTCTACTATTTGAAAATTTTTTTCTAAAAAACATTAATTTAACATTTTTGCTATTGGTGAAGTCTTAACATTTTTTTTTTCAAATCAGTGATGGTAGCATCTCTGCAAACATATTTCTACCATTTATCACCCAGTAGATGACTTGTGTGATCAAGTCAGTACATTAATATTTGAATTTTTTTAACACAGATGAAGCCACAAAATATGTCTTATATGTGCAACCTGTAAAAATCTTTGTATCAATATATATATATATATATATATATATATATATATATATATATATATAAGCGTATAACTAAAAACAAACTAAATATTTTTTGTAGATATTTCTATATTACACTGAAATAACAGCTAAGGATTAAATAATTTTGAATTTAAAAAAATATTATTACTTAAACATCCAAATAGATCTAATTACTATTTTATTAACTCTGATTTTGAAATTAAAACAAGTATGTTTTTATGTTACAATAAATATAATAGAAATTATAAAATTCCATTATGAATTTTGATTATAAAAATTTTTTAATTAAAGCTTGTAAATAAGTCAGTTATTTTATATAGTGTACTATTTTTTATAAACTGTAATATTTAAACAGCATTAAACTGTTGCACATGTGCTTTGGATTTTAACTCTAAAATGAATGAATACTAACACTTCAAACACATGATAAATTCTTTGGAAAAGATAGAATGGCCATCTATCTTTTCGAACTCAAACGCTTTTGTATGGGTGAATCTTAAGTGTTTGAAAGTAAAAGCATGAAGATATTAAATAATGACTTTAAATTACTTTTACATGCTTGAATGAATGACACTGATAAAATTTACTAGAATTTACAATATGTCATTCTTATTTGAAATTAAATGTATGTAAATAAGTCAATTATTTTATATAGCGTGATGTTTTTTATACTATTTAAACAGCATTAAACTGTTGCGCATGCACTTTGGATTTTAACTGTAAAATGAAAGAATACTAACACTTCAAACATGTGATAAAGTCTTTGGAAAAGATAGAATGGCCATCTATCTTTTCGAACCCAAACGCATTTGTATGGGTGAATCTTATAGAATAATTGACTTATTTACATACATTTAATTTCAAATAAGTATGACGTATTGTAAATTCTAGTAAATTTCATCAGTGTCATTCATTCAAGCATGTAAAAGTAATTTAAAGTGATTATTTAATATCTTCACACTTTCACTTTCAAACACTTAAGATTCGCCCATACAAAAATGTTTGGGTTCGAAAAGATAGATGGTCATTCTATCTTTTCCAAAGAGTTTATCAAGTATTTGAAGTATTAGCATTCATTCATTTTATAGTTAAAATCCAAAGTGCATTTGCAACAGTTTAATGTTGTTTAAATATTACAGTTTATAAAAAAACATTGTGCTATATAAAATAATTTACTTATTTACATACATTTAATTTCAAATAAGAATGACGTATTGTAAATTCTAGTAAATGTCATCAGCGTCATTCATTCAAGAATGTAAAAGTAATTTAAAGTGATTATTTATAGTCTTCATGCTTTCACTTTCAAACACTTAAGATTTGCCCACACAAAAGCGTTTGGGTTCGAAAAGATAGATGGCCATTCTATCTTTTCCAAAGACTTTATCATGTGTTTGAAGTATTAGTATTCATTCATTTTATAGTTAAAATCCAAAGCACATGTGCAACAGTTTAATGCTGTTTAAATATAACAGTTAATTAAAGCTTGTATAAAATATTTTGATAAAAATTGTACAAAGTTGTTTTTAAAATAGTGAATTTAAAAGAGTCATTAACTTTTTTCAATCAAGATCACGAAAACTTATTTTTAATTAGTTTTTTTTTTAAAAAAAATTCCATCCTGACTATAAAAAGCCTAGGAAAAAAGATTAAAAGATAGTTTAAAAAATTATATCAGAATGATGACTATGAAGTTATAACAAAAGGCAAAACTATAGTGGAGTCACCTGCTGCTAGTGCAATCACATTAGAGTTTGAATTTACATGGAAGAAGTTTCCAGCTCTCATATGGTTCATACCCCATATATGTTTGTATTGGCTGGTAGAGGGACTGAAGTTACTGAATTATACTTTTACTAGAGATGACAATATGCCAGTTCACTGTTTCATAAGTTACCCACTAAACTTGAGATTTTATCAGCTTGCTGAAGAATTAGTTTGGTATATCTATGAGCAGAAAAGCATAAAGACTGCATTGGATATATATATATATATATATATATATATATATATATATATATATATATATATATATATATATATATAAAGTGTAGATGGTGAGGAAAACATGTTATATATTAAAAATGATAATGTCTTTAATCATTTCTTGAAAATGACAGCTAATTTTTTAAAATTATTTTTAAAGTAAATAACTTTATTCAATTAAAAGTAAGAGGCATTTTTACTGTTACAAAAAAAGAAAAACTTGAAAAAAAAAAATTCTAGATTAGAGAACAAAAGAACTTGCTCCAATATTTTTAAAGTTGTTTACAATTAATTAAGAATAACCTGGAAAAAAACTTTGATGAAGGACTGTCAAAATCTGATATATACTGTCTTGTATTAAATGTGCCATTATTGGACTTTGTGAAGTTAGAAGAAAAGGTGAAGAGACAATTGATTTAAAAAGTGGACATGTACTCAAAGGCACAAGTATTGGGACTAGAAGTGGAATAGGATTCATTATAAATAGGATTCATTATAAATAAAAAATGGAAGAACAACATTCTGGAGATGGTTGGTATATTGGAGATGGTTGGTATATTGGACAAATTGGCAAGATTAGTTATACAACTTAATAGCAGAAACTAAATGCAGATAATTTAGGTTTATGCCCCAACAAGTTTTCATAGTATTGAAATAGTAGAAAATGTTTATATGGATGTACAAACGAATTTTGATCAGTGTAAACAACATTTTAAAATTGTAATGGAAGACATTAATGTTAGAATTGGTAAGCAAATGAAATATGAAAGCATTGTACATAATTTTGGTTATCAGAATAGAAATAAAAGAGGACATAGAATTGGGGATTTTGCTGAAAAACAAAAACCTGTATATTATGACTTCATTTTTGAGAATAATGTTAAAAGGAAATAAACATTGAAGCATCCAAATAAAGGTACAGCAGAATTCAATCGTATTTTGATTAAAAATACATATTTCAAGATTATAATATTCTTAATAAATTTAAAACAGAAAGTGACCATTGATTAGTAAGATATAAGATATATGTTAATGCAAAATTAGAGAGACAAAAATTATTAAGAAAAACAATATTTACTGTTGATATTCATAATTGTCAGAAACATTCTAATGAACTTAAATTAAAGCTTACAAACCGATTTCAAGTATTAATAGATTTTGAACATGATTCAGATTTGAATGAAATTAATAAAAAAATAACTCATACACTTTTAAAAACTGCAACAAAGCTAGCTGTTAGAAAAAAGCAGCAATTTCCTATAAAATTTCCACTGAGACTACAGAATTTATGAAGAAAAGAAGAAATATGAAGATATATAAAAATGATGCATTAAAAAGTATTAAATATATCGAATTTTGTAAAATGGTGCAGAAAAGAGTTGAAAATGATGTAAGAAGGAATAACTGTGAACTAGCAGGGAAAGCTGTAGAAGAGAATAAAAGTCTCAAGAGGGTAAAACAACATTTTGGCATTGGTAGAAAATTTATAACTGCAATAAGAGAAAAGATGGAATTATTACTAAAAAGAGAGATGATATCATGAAATGGATAAAAGGCTTGTACCAAGAATTATATAATAATAAAAAAACAAGTACTTCCTTTATTTATTATAGCTTCTGAATTGCCCAGAATTAAAGAAATGAGACATGCAATTAAACTTATGAAGAAAGGAAAGGCTCCAGGTAATGATGAAATTATAATTGATTTATTAAAACATATCACGTGAAGAAATAGAATTCTTTTTAGAAAAGTTATATACCAAATGTCTAAATGATAAAGATGTACCAGATGATTGGAAGAATGCAGTATTAATATTAATATTTTAAAAAGGTGATACAGAATATATTAAAAATTACAGACCTTTCAGCCTTTTATCACTTTTATACAAAATTTTTACCAAGATTATTACAACTTGTCTACAGAGAACATTGAATTTCCACCAACCAAGAGAACAAGCTGGATTCAAAAGTCGTTTTAGTACACTAGATCTTATCCTGGTGTTGAGAAAAGTTATAGAAAGTAAAAATGATCATGAGTTGCCATTATGTATCGATTTGTAGATTATGAAATGGCATTTCATTCTATAAGCATTTCTTTAGTGATTAAAGCATTGGATCATTGAGGTATAGATTCAGGAAATTATCATATTTTAAAAAAAATATTTATAAAAATGCAACAGCAGCAATTAGATTACATAATGATACTAGGAAAGTAAACATTGAGAAGGATGTAAGACAGTATGACTCTATATCTCTCAAACTCTAAGCAGCAGTGCTGCAAGTAGTATTTTGTGGATAAAAATGGGAAAGTAAAGGGGTGAGAGTAAATGGAGATTCTTTAATTCATTTATATTTTGCAGATGATGAAGTTGTTTTTGCAAATAATGATTTAGAGCTGCAGGAAATGTTGCAGGAGTTAGCAGATGAAAGTAGAAAAGTAGGACTAAAGATAAATGTTAAAAAGACTAAAGTAATGTTCAATGGATTTTCTCAAAATATGAAAATAAATATTGATTATGATGAGTCAGAGGAAGTTAACAGCTACATATATCTTGGTCAGATGATTAATGCAAATTGAAAGATAATGTATGAAATTAATCATAGAATTAAACTTGGTTGGAGTGCTTTTGTTAGAAATAACTTGATACTAAAAGAAAACATGTCTATGTGTTTGAAAAGAAAACTTTTTAATGAATGTGTTTTCTCAGTTCTTACTTAACAATCTGAGACTTGGACACTTAATAGAAGAGCACTCAAAGAATTATGGGGAGATGCATATTAGGAATATCAAGAAGAGATCGAAAATGCAATATATGAGTAAGAGAATAAACAACTGTTACTGACTTCATTGAAAAACTTAAAAGACTGAAGTGGAGTTGGGCTGGACATATTTCTAGAAGAGATGATAATAAATGGGCAATTGAAATTTTAAACTGGATTCCAAGAGATTGTAAAAGACTCAAAGAGAGACCATATGTGGGATGGATGGATGAACTAAGAAAATGTGCAGGGGTGGCGTGGAAAAGAGAAGCTAATGATCAGAGAAGATGGAGTGAACTTGAAGAGACATTCATCCTGCAGTGGATTTCTGGTGTCTGAGAGCATCTCGACCTAATACTAGATCTCAATTTCCTTTCCATGTCTCGTAGTTTTGAACAACAGGAAATAAGATGATCAATATCCTCCTTCTTCTGGTGGGATAATGGGAAGTTGGAAGAAATGCTCTTAAATTCCTTATAATCTACCAAGAATTGGTTTGTCTGAAAGAGCATACAGACTGAATTTGACAATGAAATTTACTAGCCCGACGTCCAATGACCAGTATTTGGTTTTATTTTTAATGGGGCAAAAATTATGCTGTTTAAATCAACTTACCAAAATAGACTGATACTATATATATATAATGGTAAAATTATAATACCCGTTATAAAAAATATGACATAAATTTAAAAAAAAAATTTAACGGTAAAAACCAAAATACTTTAATTATAGCGCTTTCAATTCCTCGTCAACAATAAATCAATTTCAAATGTTAACGTTCCAATAAATTTCCATGAGCTGTATATGGCTGTAAGCAATTTGCAAATACGATCATACACAGCTTATGGAAATTTACGTAACATTATAACTTCAAATTTATTTACAGTTAACGAGGATTACTATGTAATTGAAAGAGCTACTAACTAATTAAAATATTCCTGTTTTTACCGTAATTTTTTTAAAATTTATATACTATATATATATGGCTGCAGAAAGGAGTTTGCTATTAACTGAAAGCAGACCTTTTGATTCATCTTGGAGGCCTTAAAGGAACTGAGCAGGGCAAATTCCTAATGTCCACTCCATACGTTCTTGTCATTGCAGTTGTTATTACTATGTGACTATTCATATAGTATACGAACATGGATGGGCTCCTCACCAACACGCATTAGCCAGCGTGGTGAGTTTACTGGCTTTTTACTTCCGAGTTTAAGAATATTTTTTTCCAAAATATACAATCATGACAGACAAAAACAAATCATGGCCCTTATTCCCAGGAGGCTGTAAAGTCACCAACCAAGGCAGCGGTTGGTGGCCAAGGTGGAGGGTGCTAAGAATCATCTGATTGCTGACTCAGGCTGTCATTTGGTGACGACTTTTTATTTAGGTACTTACAATTGCAGATCACTTTCAAGTAAAGAAAGATTGCGAGAGTTAGAAAAAGAACTGCTGTATATTAAATGGGACATTATTGGACTTTGTGCAGTTAGAAGAAAAAGTGAAGAAATAATTGATTTAAAAAGTGGGCATATACTCCATTATAAAGGCACACATATTGGAAATACAAATGGAGTAGGATTCATTATAAATAAAAAATGGAAGAACATTGTGGAGATTGATGGTGTATCGGACAGAGTGGCAAGATTAGTTTTACAACTTAATAGTAGATACCAAATGCAGATAATTCAGGTTTATATCCCAACAAGTTCTCATAGTGATGAAGTTATAGAAGATTTTTATATGGCTGTACAAAAGCCTTTTGATCAGAGTAAACAACATTTTAAAATTGTTATGGGAGACTTTAATGCTAGAATTGATAAACAAATGAAAGATGAAAATGCTGTAGGTAATTTTGTGTATGGTAATAGAAATGAGAGAGGACATAGACTTGTGGAGTTTGCAGAAAAAGAAAAACTTTATATTATGAATTCTTTTTTTTTTTTTGAAAAAATGTTAAAAGAAAATGGACATGGAAGCATTCAAGTGAAGGTACAGCAGAATTGGCTTATATTTTGACTAACAGAAAATACATATTTCAAGATTGTAATTTTCTTAATAAATTTAACACAGGATGTGATCATCGATTAGTAAGATGTAAGATACATGTTAATGCAAAACTAGAGAGACAAAAATTATTAAGAAAAACAATATTTACAGTTGATATTCCTAATCTTCAGAAACATTGCAATAAATTTAAATTAGAACTTACAAATCGGTTTCAAGTATTAGTAGATTTTGAACATGATTCAGATTTCGATGACATTCATAGGAAAATAAGTGATACACTTTTAAATACTGCAACAAAGATAGCTTGTAGGAAAAAGCAGCAATTGACCAATAAAATTTCTACTGAGACTAGAGAATTTATGAATAAAAGAAGGAATATGAGAATATATAATAATGATGCATTAAAAAAGATTGAATATCTCGAATTTTGTAAAATGGTGTGGAAAAGAGTTGAAAATGATAAAAGAAAGTATAATTGTGAACTAGCAAGGAAAGCTATAGAAGAGAATAAAAGTCTAAAGAGTGTAAAACAACATTTTGGTATTGTTAGGAAATTTATATCTGCAATAAGAAAAAAGAGGGCATTATTACTAAAAAGAGAGGTTACATCATGAAATGTATAGAAGACTTCTATCAAGAATTATATAGTAATAAAGAACAAGTGCCTCCTATACCTATAATATCTTCTGAATTGCCCACAATTATTGAATGAGGAAGTGAGATATGCAATAAAATTTATGAAGAAAGGAAAGGCTTCAGGTAATGACAGAATTACAATTGATATATTAAAAAAAGCAGGTGAAGAAATAGAAATTTTTTAGCAAAGATATATACCAAATGTCTAAATGATAAAGATGTACCAGATGATTGCAAGAATGCAGTATTAATATTAATATTTTAAAAAGGTGATAAAGAAGATATTAGAAATTACAGACCTATCTGTCTTTTATCAGTTTTATACAAATTTTTTACTAAGATAATTACAACTCGTTTACATAAAACACTGGATTTCCACCAACCAAGAGAACAAGCTGGATTTAAAAGTGGTTTAGTACAGTAGATCATATCCAGGTATTGAGAGAAATTATAGAAAGAACAAATGAATATGAGTTGCCATTATGCTTCGGATTTGTAGACTATGAAAAGGCATTTGATTCTATAAACATTTCTTCAGTGATTAAAGCATTGGATCATCAAGGTGTAGATCCAGGATATTGTCATATTTTAAAGAATATTTATAAAAATACAACAGAAACAATTAGATTACATAATGATTGTAGGAAAATCAACTTTGAAAAGGGTGTAAGACAGGGTGACTCCATATTTCCAAAACTTTTTACAGCAGTGCTGCAAGAAGTATTTTGTGGATTAAAATGGGAAGCGAAAGGAGTGAAAGTAAATAGAGATTATTTAAGTCATTTAGATTTTGCAGGTGATGTAGTTGTTTTTGCAAATAATGCTTTAGAGCTACAGGAAATGTTGCAGGAGTTACCAGATGAAAGTAGGAAAGTAGGACAAAAGATAAATGTTAAAAAGACTAAAGTAGTGTTTAATAGATTTTCTCAAAATATGAAAATAAAGATTGATTATGATGAGTTAGAAGAAGTTAACAGTTACAAATACCTTGGTCAGATTATTAATACAGATGGAAATATAATGGAAGAAATTAATCATAGAATTAAAATTGGTTGGAGTGCTTTTGTTAGAAATAACTTGATACTAAAAGGAAATATGCCTGTGTTTTTAAAAAGGAATGTTTTTAATAAATGTGTTTTGCCAATTCTTACTTATGGATCTGAGACATGGACACTTATTAGAAGAGCAATACAGAAACTTCAGCCCACTCAAAGAAGTATGGAGAGATGCGAGTTAGGAGTCACAAGAAAGGATTGAAAATGCAATATATGGGTAAAAGAACAAACAGCTGTTACTGACCTCATTGAAAAAATTAAAAGACAAGTGGAGTTGGGCTGGACATATTGTTAGAAAAGATGATAATAGATGGACAATTGAAATTTTAAACTGGATTCCGAAATTGTAAAAGACCCAGAAATAGACCACATGTGAGATGGATGGATGAAATAAAGTGTGCAAGGGTGATGTGGATAAGAGAAGCTAAAGATAGGAAAAGATGGATTGAACTTGGAGAAACCTTCATCCTGCAGTGGATTGATAATGGTTGATTATATATATATATATTCATGGTATTATTTCCGTGAGATTTGAGAAAGAAGAAGCTCTAAGGAAAGTACTTATTATTGCACTGAAACGTCAGCTATTTAATTATTACATTTTTACAGCATGGAAGTTCTGGAAATAATACTATGAATTCATTTATCCATGAGAATATTAGAATTAATATACATAAAATGTTGCATATATTTATTCATCTCTCTTCATAACTTAAAACTGAGTGCACTTTCGAAGTTCAACATAATTATAGTTATGATTTTATTGAACTTCAACGAATATGCACTTGCTTTAAAGGTAATAAAGAAAACCAAAGGTATGCAAATTTTAACTACAAATACAAACTAATATATATATATATATATATAACTTTAATACAACAAGTATATCTGTTTAAAAAATTGGAATTAATATTAGTTCTCTTTTAATCCAAAATCAAAAACAAACAGTTTTTATTTAAATTTGTAGTAAAAGTATTCCTAAAATTAAATCAAAACTCTCACCTTTGAATTATAAGAGTTAAAAGAAAGAGAAAATATTATGGTCATTTTTTTTTTCTTAAAAAATAAAAATATTTATCTAATGTTTAAAAAAAAATACTTATGCAGATAAATATTGCATTGGGGCCATCTTTGTCAATGATACAAGCTAAACCATTAACAGTTCATAAGATGACAATTATTTATTTCTAATAATGTATTTTTATGGCTCTAAATTTAAAACTGAAAAAAGAAGAGGTTGGATACTGAAAAACAATATGTTTATCTGATGAACTGCAACTTCATTGTAAGTGATATAGTACACAATAAGATGAAAAACGTAACTATATAGAGCTAATAAAACTATAATATGTATAGCATTTATTTCTGCAATTTGTGAAGAACATTAAGAGAATTTTCTTTGATGATTTTAATATTAATTTCTGGATTTTCACAAAATTTAAATTATGTTTATTAATTATGTGAAGAACAGTCTTAATATTTCAGAGAAGCTTTCACTCCTTATATTAGGTGCATTCGGTAATCTAATCCGCTCAGCTAATCATTATCATTAAATAAAGTGAAATAATATTAGTTTTGCATAAAAATTAAAAAGATATACTTACAATAAAATATATTTAAGAGTAATCCCGGGAGCTAACTAACAAACGTTATTTTTATGTTTTAGAGTAGTGAACATAACTAAAGTATTTTTTTTTTTTTTTTGAAAGTGAAAAATGTAATTAATCGAAGTCAAATAACATGCTGCTAAACTTAAGAAATAACAATTTTTTTAAAAAAAATTACAGTATATAATAGCCAACATAATAATTTAGAGGAACAATTTTATCATATGTGTTATAGTTCGATTATTTATATTAATTATTTGACTGCCTTTATTTTATTGTATATATATAATAATAAAAATAATCACTCATATATATATATGAAAGCAGTCAACCCTTAAACATTACCGATATGAATAACAATCAACAGTCTTAATATATATGCGTGCATGTGACTCTAAATAAATACTAAAGCTCATAGATTGTTAATGCCTTACAACTAGGTGTAATCCGTTATTTTAAAAATGAAACACTGGATAAGATTTGTGTGACAAAACATATAAACATTTTAAAGAATATAAACCTTTTAATTACAATTGCAATAGCTATTATTATTTTGGGTTAAAACAATAATAAATTCGCTGATATTAAGTATAAGATGTATAAAGATAGAAGAAAAAACAGTTTTTAAAAATGTATATAAAATAATTATATAAAACGAAAATAATGAAATATATAAATATATTACTTACTATTAATTACAATATTAATAAGATTCATGTTAAAAACTATAAGAATTTGCTAAATATATCTTAAATAGGAAATGAAAAATAATATGAGAATTTTATATGTATAAAAAATACTTATTATTGACAATAAATAATAGTAATAGGATTAGCATTAAAAAATATTAGCAAAAAAATTATCAGATAAACTTTATATAGAAAATTAAAATAATCAATTATTGTTTAGAGGTCGTATAAAAAAAAAGAAACTTAAATTGATGAATGGAATTTTTTAATACTGGGATTAAAATAAAAAATTAAATTTTCATTTATATATTTTATAAATTTTCTTAGAAAAATATATCTACCTAACTAGCTCTGCATCCTTTCATCTTTATATTAATTCATTCATCTATACTTTTCTACTTATGTATCTAACTATTTACTTCTCTATTTTTATTCTTCATTCCGTTTATTTTTCTACCTAACCAATTTATCTAAATTTTATATTTTACCTACGTTTCAATCTATATTCTTTTCTACCTATGTACATATCTTTCTATTTATTTACCTATCTATTTATCTATATAGTTATTTATCTATGAGTCTATATATAATCAAAATTATCCAAATTCACAATTCAATCATACAAGGCAGATTCAAAATATTATTCTTGATAAAACAAAAAGGATAGTTGCATCGCTTGTCAATATAAACATTTCGCTTATGGGTAAGATTACACTCTTGAACTCTTTGGTCTATTCAAGGCTTAGTTATTATTTACCAATTATTAGGCCAACGAAGCGTTTTGAGAGGGCTATAAATTCGCTTTGTTCAAAATTATTTTGGAAAAGCAAGGTCGTAGTCATCAGTATTGCTAAAATTCAAATGCCAAAGCTTTTAAATGGTCTAGGTTTGCACTCGGTCTCAACTCTATATCTCCAGAGATCTATATCTTTTCTTCGTGTAACTTGTCTAAAGCTTGCTCAGTTATCTCTTTTTTTGGTTATTGATCCTACAGATCCGCCACCTCCATTTTCAAGTTATTGGATTGCTGATTTATAGAAGTCAGTTATTAAGTCTATACTCTCAATTCAAGTTGCACTTGATGGGAAATTGACATTCTGGGATGTTTATAAATTAAAATTTCCACATTATACTCCTCTTTTGACTTCATTAGGTGTTTCAAATAAAGTTCTCTTGCTAAAATGAAACTTCTTTTCATTGAAGCAAGACATGTTGATTTTGTACTTAAACTGAATTTAAATGCTCTCCCAAATAGTTATTTTTTAGTGACCAGCAGAGGCTTTATTAGGATTTCATCTCAGTGTCAGTTGTGTAGATTATATGATGAGACAATACTCCATATTTTCTATATTTGTCCTGCTCTTAAGTCGATTAGGGACTTTATTGTTGTGAATATCTCTCTGGATCTTAGGGATGCTCTTTCTGTTTCTAATACTCTCAAGAAGGGATCTTTTGCAGCAATAAGATTATCTATCTTTATCACATTTTCTTTATGGTTGACACATTGCAGGCTCATCTTCAGTCATTCTCAGGACTTGGCTCTAACTGTCTTTATCAAGCTTCTTGACCAAGTCAAGCAGCTAGACTCTCTGCTTTCACCTGTGGGTCTACGTGATGATACTTGGGTGAAAGTTTTATTTTCCTCTTAATCTTATTAAGATACCCTTTTCTCTGCATTGACTTTTTCAAGTTTCATTCTGAATGCTATGTAATTTTTTATAAAGTTTAACTGTATATGACTATGTTACTATGTTTAATAAATTTATTTTAAAACAAAATTAAACTCTAAATCATAACTAATGGTTTCACTGTCACAAGAAAACTTCTCAAGTGTAAAGAACTACAAAATAACCTATTTGAACTAAACATTATCTATATTTCCACTTACATTCCATACATTCCTAATATTAAAATAAATTTTGACAACGTTAATTTCTTCAGAATCGTACATTTTTTTTATAATAAAGATTGTTTTATTCTTTTTTTTATTTTGTATCTCTCAAAAAAAAAAAACAATTTTAGTCTCATCAAAATTAATCGTGTGATCTTATTAAAAAATTATGATTCTGAAACAATTAACTTATTTAAAACTTATTTTAGTAATAAAGGTATATGTTTAGTTTAAATATGTTGCTATTTTGTAGTTCTTTACACTTGAAAAGTCTGTTTATAGCAGGGGAACAATTGGTTACATTTTAGAATTTAATTTTCTCCCTAGTCTGGTAGAATTATGAATTTGGGTAATTTGGTTATTTTATTGACTAGTTTAGCTCTAGGCTTTTAACTCAACTCCATTCAGATTAGATAAGATGGAGTCAGCAAGAATAATGTTATGTAGGTATTTTACCCGGGCGCCAAATTGCAACTGTAGCATCAAGTATAGTATTCACCTGAGATCGTCATCATCACTTAAAAAATGGGAGGTCTGTGGAGGAAGCAAGTTATTAAAACTTTTCCAAAAGAAAAATATAATTTTAATAATATTTTTTAAATTACAAATAATATATTATATCCTTAGTTTTGAACTCAGTAATTACTACGCAAATGATACATTATTTAGAAATATTATCAAATTTTCCTCCACAAATCCACTTAGCAATATGATCTCCAGCAGCACTACAAGAATTTTATTATTTATTTTTCTGCTGTATAACGAATGGAAATGGATCAGTAATCTATTCAGAGAACTCATAAAATTATACTAATAAAAAGTATTAAAATCTTATGACTTAACTAACACAGATTAGAAAGTTTTACTCTCATCCCACCCTTACAAATAAATTAAATGTCCCTTCCTTCTCCTCATTAATCCACTTTGACAGTTATAATTATTTTAATCTTAAATATTAGTGTTTAGGTCCCCCATCATATCTCCCAAATTGTCTCTTTAATGCTATACCACATACACATACAGAAGGGGAATATATTCGTTCTTAACTCAACTACTCTGTATTCTCTAACACTCTAATAATGGTAATCTTATTCTTTAAACTTTTAGAATTATAAATGCTCTTGTTCTCAGGGTCATGACTTGTGGTGAAGTGCAACATTCGATCATTTTTCAATTCATTGCCGACCTTTGGATGCTATCCCAGCAAATACAAATTGAATAGACATATGCTTATTCAAAGCTACTGTCTACTCTTACTAAAGCTAATAATAGAACTCATAATAATAAGAATAATAATAAATATGATATGTTAACTACTTAATCAATAAAACAATTATTATAATAAATTTTGATTATAGTTTGACTAACTGGGAAGGCAACCAAATATCAAAAGTGAAGAAGGGATTTTATGTCCACCCGTTATTAGTCGAAATGCAATGAATTGAACAATTAAATATTAATTTTTATAATTAAATCATTCTCTCATCTGTTTTCCAGATGATTATTAAAAATTTTAAATATATACCATTCATTTAAATCTTCAAATTTTATCAAGTGAAAAATGTATTACTTTACTTTAGCAATAAAAATTAATGAAGATCTTTCATGGCCAATCTGCACTAAAAATATGAGTTATTTCTATTAATTCTTTACGTTATACCTCGAGTATTAATGACTATAATAAATTTATAAATATTATAAGTCTGTCAATATTAAAAAACTCTAATATTATGATGTTCTGATGTTGTGTGGCTCTGGACACCCAAAACATTAAGACACTAGACACAAGTTTAAATTTTAAAATAACAAATATTTATTCAACAATTATATAAAAAAGAAAAAAAAATACAATTCAAGTCAAGATTGTAGCGATCCCAAATTAAGAAAACTATGAGATAAAATTAAAATTACTTAGTGACACTAATGCATAGCTTGTCCCAGTAATGACCTTTAATACTAGCACTTTGGGACGAATTACTGTTTTATAATATAAATAATTTCTAATTATGTTGACCCACAATATATAGTTTCATATTTATTTGGTTAGATCTGAAGCGGTGCTTCAGCAACATTATGTAGAATTTAACTATTGCTAATCGTATTAATTAGCTCAAAGCCCATAAAAATTTTGACATAATATTTATTCAGTTTATTAAGACATTTATATTTCAAGATACTAAAGTTGTAGTACTGAAGGAACTCATTTTTTAAAATGTATTTTAAAAAAAAGTTAATTTCTGCTATTTGAGTTCACACGCATTTTGCGAACTATCATATCCCTTAATTTAGTATTTAAATCATATCTGATAATTGTGTGATATGTTTAAATAACTATATCAATGCGCACATACATGTATCTACTGCTATAGCCCAACATGAGTTTATTATTCCTTTCTTACCAGTCCAGCGATGGCTTACTTCTGCATTAACCTGGTATGATGCGTACTGCTTGCCTGAATTCAAATTTGTGAACATAAAGTTAGAATAAAGATCGGTTCTCACACAAGCTAAAGCAAAGCTTAGCTACTTATTACATCAATTTATGAATATGATATAATATTTAGTCCCTAAACAAGTAACTACTTTTCACTAGTATGCAATGGCCTAACAAGCAATAAATACGAAATTATTATACACTCCTGGGTAATGATAAAAATGTTGCTTTCATAAGAGAGAATAAGTTAATGATAATAACTTCTTGGTACTAGCATAAACTTAAGAATTTACCTTCTTCTTGAGGCTAAAAGTATGTGAGGAATTCGTTTCTGCACATATATAAGAGGCATGCTAAGAACACCGCAAACTACTACTATAAATATTTTTCCCACGAAGCAATAAAACAAGATTGTAGCTGGGATCAAGTCCTCGATCTCCTAAAAATACTTTCAGATAAAATTATTTATTTGTGAGAGAGCTATTTTCCATCTCACCATTTGAGGCGGTAAAACTATGCTCACCTCAACAAACAGAGGTCATTTGCACTCTCACATAGCATAAAAAGGGTATCATATCATTGATATATGAACCGATTAGTCTAATACGACTAAGAATAAATTTTACTTAAAATAATTCTCTAGGCTAAGAAATAGGCATCATTTCATTTTTAAATACACATTTTAAATAACTCAGACTTCGGAGCATAGCAATAAAATACGAAATATGAGAATTAAATAAAAGTGAAAATATTGATTTTAAAATTATTAGCATAACAATATCTTGTAAACCCTTTCATACAGCACACACCACTATCCCCCCCCCCTAGTATTTTTTAATAAAGAAAAAAATATCCGCGTTTAAGCAATATTATAGTAAACCAATTTATTTATAAACTTCAAGTTAGATTGAATATGGGGTCAATTTTTTTTTAACTCTTATTAACTAACATATTAACAGGAATATAATGTAATGCAATAATAAATATAATAACAATTTTACGTATTTTTTTTCTTGGTACACTGGGGATACTGGCAATTATCTTCCCACGAAGTGTAAACTATCTGAAGAAAAGACATATATTTTTAAATAGAAAAAAATAAATAAAATGCATGCATGGCCATGGTAGAATATCATTAAAGTTGTCCAAAATATTAAAGTTTATTTGGTGCAACAGCGAAGTTTAAACACATTTAATATAATAGCTACTTTCAGATCCACATTTCCATAATATTATTCCCAATATAGCACAGTAACTCACACATGTATTCCATTACTTCTTTCCTAATGAATTTTTCGATATGAATTTAATTTTAATTAATTAAGCAATACATTATCCTTTGGATTGGTTTACATTATTTCAGGATTCCTTTTATAATAGACGCTTATAACGACATTTAATTCATTTATATAAGATTCATGCACAATTTATTCCATTGAAAATCTTTCATAAGACCAGATGCTCATTATATTTAAGTTAGTAATACTTTAAATAAACTTTTATTTGGACTTCTTTGCTCATCACATTTATTAAAAATTGGTTTGACTAGAATTTTCCAAGCTTTATTTTATAATTATTCTCCCTGAGAAGCAATGGTTTACTCTAAGAATAATAATTTCAGTAAGTCTAAGTTATTCTTTTAATTATATTATGTCTATAATCAAATATCATGTAGAGATAAAATTGGCATTATTATCATGATTACTCTTTCAGCCTTTTTATTACCTTTTATAGTCCATTTTTTCATATTTGAAGTAGTATAAGATATTATAAAATTTTATAATAAAATTAAACACTCAAATATTAAAAACAACTTATTCCATATAAGATTAGATTAAGAAAAGTTTGTAGTACAATAATTCATCCAAATTTACTTATTAAATTATTCAATAAAAAGATCAAGTGACAACAAAAGTCTGTAGTCAAACGTTATTAGCCGAGAGGTCATCGCAGCCGCCTTGCAAGCAAGTAGTTGGTTGCAGACGGTTGTGGGTTCGCGTTCCGGCCGATGCTATGACATATGAAAAAAAAGTCTGTACCTGAGACATTCTCGGATATGTATAAGCTTCCAAATTGGACGTGTTGACTTTAGCAGGATGTGTTGATTTCGTTATAGATTCGTAAAATGTTTGGCACCAATTGACTTGATAGAGGAGATAACTGTGCCTATAAATCTAGTTTTCCATTAGTAAGATATAAAAATACACTTTTTTAAATAAAAACTAATAACTTTAATCAAACGATAGATTGAAAATGGAATTCTTGCGTGCTCTCTTAGCACAAGATTTTTAGAGAAGATCACTAATTCAAATATGAGCTTAGTTTTATTGAACCTATCCATCGATGATCTAACTGTTTACACTTTCACCCCTAATATTAATTTTTCATTGGTTTATTAACTTTTGTCTGTACATTAATTATTCACAAATCTTCCCTTACCACGTGTGCTTGAGAGATTTTTTCCCACTTTGAACAAAAAAAAATGTAAATTAAAAAAATGCTGGAAAATTTTATTAAAAAAAATTATTTCAATAAAAATGAATAGACTAAGTTTTGATTAAAGATTTATGAGTAAAAATAATAATGGATTCATTTAAAAGTAAGATAAAATAATACCCCTTTCAAGACATTTTGGAATAGTATACTGTATGATGCATAAAACCTTCAGATTTTCTGGATAATTAAAATTATATACTTCACACACACATACGCACATGCACGCATATATAACTAGTAATTACTATTGATGTACTTATTGTTACTTTAATTAGCAATAGACTGATTTTATAATCTTTTTAAAATTTGAAGAGCTACCTCTCCATATAAGTAAATATTAATCAATCGCTAGAATTAGCAAGTTAAAATTTTATTCAGTGATATCAACTTTCACTTTTAAAATATCGTTGATTCTAGTTTTATCTTTATTATTTTTTAAATTAACGGTTTTAAAGTATTATAATGCGCGCAAGACACTCCTCCCCTTTCACTCTCTATACTTATACATTGTAATTTTGAAAAAGTACAAGCATACTTTTAGTTATTCGTTATATATTACGGATCTAAGATGTTTTTATTCTAAAACAAAATATAAAATGTTTAGTTAACTTAAAATTCTTTGAGAAAAATTTTTTTTCTTCTGAGATTATTTAAAACTATACTGAATTACGAATTGTTAGTTTCTCGACTACTTTCTCCACGGAAGAAACTAACTGTCACTATATATATATATTGTATCGGAAACACGAACTACGAATGCGTTTTTCTTATTTTTATTTATATATAATAATAAGTATTCTTAAATTCAAATCATCCACCGTCCATTACCACAAGCAAAGAGAACATATAGACATAAACGAATTTATATCCATACATGATCAAACCTGTGACAATACGAATATTGCCACAAGGTTATTTTTCCTGACCAAACGTCTCTCAACTGCTGTAATTATTAAAGAATTACAGCACTTGGTTAAATTATAAATTTAATGGGATCAGTAATACTGTACAACTATCCTCACGTGTTACTTAGTACTCATATGGAGTAATAATTATAACCAAACCCACTCCGGGTATATTACACTATTTGGAATGGCGAAGAAACGAGACGATAAAGATAAAATAATTAATGAAACATTTACTATAATAATAAAATACCAAAAAAAGAAATTGCATAAAATATTTACATACAACAAAAATCATTTAAATATAATACTACAATTAAATGAATGGGTTAAATCCTATAAATGTCTGTAATCTCTTAAAAAAAATTATCCATTTACAGTCGTTTATTCCAAGTATTATAAAGAGTCTAATTCATGTCTATCTCATTAATATCTGAAATTGCAATTGCTTTCACTATTAATGGTATGTGCACACATGTTATATATTGGTATGTTATTTACTTTACCTAGGTTTTCTTTTTCTCCGATGTGAATTAGTGTCCTGCGGACTGTCATGTGGAATTCCTCCACTTCTTTAGTAGAGACTTGGCTTTGATTTTGGTTTGTGGAATCTCTTCTTCTATACATAGTGACTTCTTCATACTAGCATATCAAAGGCATGACAGGCAGATCATCAGACAGGGGCTACACTGGCAGTTGTTGCATGATGAGGTGACTGTATAAGCATGGTGGGTTTGGATTGACCAGTGACCATGGTGACCCTTAGCCACACATCCTTGAAGATTCTCTTGTATTGCAGATTAGTTTCATATTCACTCAGTTTGTCAGTATTCTACAAAAAATGTCATTTATTCAGCTTTTTTTATTTCCTTTTATGGTCTACTTCCCACTAAGTTCTTATCTCTACTTTTTCTCAAAGGAAAAAAAACTAGTGCTCTCACCGAAGTCTCCACATGAACTGTTTTATAATTAATTTTTTTGAAAACCAGGTGACCATTTTAAATTTTTAGAAAAATTTACCCTAACTCTAATAACTTAGATATTTTGTGTTTAAATGTAATAAATATAAAACACATGCATTAAAAGAAAGGTCATATGTGAAAGAAGGTAATGAAGCTGTTAAAATAATCATTTCATAAAGAAAAAGTTAAGAAAAAAAATATTTTTAATAGTTTTAAGAATGTTTATTTTTATACTGATTCACAAATCCTAAATTTTGAAATTCAAATGATAAAATGACAATTTCATAAACAGCTTCATCACATCCGTCACAAAATTTCCAAAAAAATGATATATTGGAAGTCTTACCCGAGGTAATTTTTCACTGAGAAAATCACTAAAACAGCGGCCTTGCTGTGATCCATTTTCATTCTAGCGCCAGATGTGTTCATTTGTGCAAAAGTACCTATAACAATATGAATGGTTTTTAGTGGAGAAAAAAGTAACAGAACAGTGTATTATATATATATCAAACTCATAAAAAATAAAATAAATAAAAATAAATCAATAAAGATAATTTTTTTATTATTAACAATGATTGCATGTGTGGAAGAAAAGCTGAATTCAAATACATGGCACTATAACACAGAGTGGATGGATTGATGAAGCCAGAAAGTGTGTATAAAATATCCTATATTACATGAAATTCCAGTTGTGTAGCATGAACTTGTATATAAATATATTTATTATTTTGCATAAAAGATATGAAGAAAGGCTGAGTTCAAATACATGGCACTGTAGCAATAAGTGGATGGATTGAGGAAGCCAGAAAATCTATACAATATCCTATATTATTTGCCTAAAATTGACACAAATCAATTGCGGGTCATAACTTTAGCAAGTCCAGGCTGATGCAATAATTCATCCATAAATTGAAACTTGGTCACGCATGATATACTATTCATATTTATAATTGTGCCAAAAAATGCATCAGCTCATGGGGTGACAGATTACCCCAATCCTGAACTTTTTTCATTCTACAGCATATTTATTTGTCTCAGCACATATAAAATTTTATAATTTATTATTCTATAGCATATTTATTTATCTCATCACATATAAAATATTATAATTT
The DNA here is from genome assembly GCA_028023455.1 of Epiperipatus broadwayi. NCBI lineage: Eukaryota > Metazoa > Onychophora > Udeonychophora > Euonychophora > Peripatidae > Epiperipatus > Epiperipatus broadwayi. The sequence goes on along the minus strand of JAQFVV010006265.1, from coordinate 277,642 downwards.
ATTATTCTATAGCATATTTATTTGTCTCAGTACATAGAAAATTTTATAATTTATTATTCTATAGCATATTTATTTGTCTCATCACATATAAAATATTATAATTTATTATTCTATAGCATATTTATTTGTCTCAGTACATAGAAAAATTTATAATTTATAAAAAAATAAATAAATAAAAAAATAATTACATACCCTTGAACATTATCCAAAAACGTAACTTGAGAAGAGGGCCCAGAATCACAGACAACTTCAATGGAAAATCAGAACTAAAATCTTCAGTAATTGATCCAACCATTGTGGAATAACTTTTTTTATGATATATAAAATGATAAAAATAAAAAAATTTTAGGTACCCTTTGCTAAAAATATTCATAAAAAATCTAAAAATTGTCGTACAGAAAAAATTCTTAGATATTCTTGTAGAAAACAAAATGGCACAAAGAAGGAAGGAAGTCGAGTATGTGTGACATTTACCGTTTACGCGCAAACTGAGCTCAAAATCGAAATTTCTAGATTGTACAACAAAAGTTGTACTGGGGTTCAAAGGGTTAATCTTAAACTAAACATATGATTCTGATAATTCTAACTTTAATATTTCTATTTTTTCCCAAAATTTGAACTTTGGAGGGTAAAAGATAAGAATCTTGTTTGATTCCCTCTCTGTATCTCATTATAGTAATTAAGGCAATCTTTTTTTTTGTTGGTTTAATTATTTTACTTATTTGCATATTTCAAAAAACTATAATATTTAATATTACTTAATGTTATATATATATATATGTGTGTGTGTGTGTGACTGCAGTATGTACGATCATCACATTACACCATTCCCTCCTTTTTTTTTCAAAAAAAAATTAATGGATTGAAAGCCATGCAACTTTTAACTTAATTATTGTTACTATCACCCTCTCATATCCATGTACTCCTAATCTTGGTTAAGTGATGATGAGAATTTCTAGAGAGGCAACCGGGCAATTACGTTCCTTTCTATCGATCGCATCAGCATTACCAAACTGTTTTAATCTAGTTTATACAAACAATACATGAGTTAACTTCTGCTCTCTGATTGTATATACAGGTTCAAATCCACAGGATATCGCTGCTACTTGATTAAACCTGTTCATACCTCACATTTCAAAACTTGTAGCCCTCACAGTGACAACTCTGATCACTATACTGAGGTGGGTTTGGTGACTGGAATTTCTTATCCAGATCATCCATGAGCTCAGAATTTTTACTGACAACTCATTATATAAGGGTTCTTTCCCCGTAAGTTTTATTTATGTTTCCGAGACTCACAATATTTATCAAATATTTAACTGGCATTTTCAATCCAGTGAATCTTTATATGAGAAGAGGTTCTCTGTCCCTATCTTCCCTACCTAAAAACTCATGCACGAATATATAACAAAGATGGCTTACCATATACTGAAAGAATCCCTACTAAATGTCTGTCCCTACATCCTCTGTCTCTATCTACGATCTCACTCACTACTCTTTATAAATGATGGATGGTCTCACTTTTGGTGTAGTATTTCATTTTAAACTGGTTGGCCATTTACTGGCTCATTATTCCCTTATATTATCATTATTCCTTTTTTTTTCTATTTTACTTTTTTTTATAAGTCCATTTTCATCAATCTTAATCCAGGCCATTTCCATTATTGTACCATTGAATCTGTATAATCCTTATATATGCAATTAGGTTTTATCTGGAGGTTGTCTGATCCTGTTGGACTCATATCTGCTAGTTCTCGGATGAGGATTCTGATCCTTATGTTCTCTATCATCTGTCTGTTTGTATGGCCACTTCTATTCAGCCACCTTTCTATGTTTTCCATCTTCCTGCACTCTTGGGCTCCTCTCCAGAAAATTCATTGTTTTCTTCCCACCGACCTTTATTAATAAAGATTCCAACCATTTTTAATTACAAGTGGTTTCTTTGAAGGTGGTCTAGACTTATATCCCTCATCCCTCTGGTCATCCCTGGTGCTATCCAATGCATTGAGCAACTGAGCAATCCGATCAACTGTCTTCCTCTCCGTACTTATCAGTATCTGTTCAATGTCTCTCGGGAAAACATGCCTAATCATCCAAACTATTTGCATCTCAGATAATGGATTAGATGTCTTTATACTCACTTCTAATTTTGAATCTAACCTTTTTAATACTCTTAATGCTTGATTTCTGTCCCACTGCACATTTGCCAGCATCCTATTATTTTCTGATCTCATAATTTCAAATTCTTCCCCTTTATCTAACTTCTTCATTTCCAAGTCATGCTGCACTACTTCCACTCTCAGATCAAAATATGCTGACTTTCTATCTACAGTCCCTGCCCTATCTAATTTATCACACTTGTATGGTTCTATGCTTTCTGTTTCATCAAGTTTGATTTCCCTTTCCTGTCCATTCCCTGTATCCTGTGCATCTGATTTCTTGATGAAGTTACTCCTCATCTCTTCTGTGGCTTCAGTAATTCTTTTGTTGTTGTTCATTGCTACACCATTCCTCCACCATTTTTTCTTCCCTGTCCAGATATTCCTTCATAAACTGTTGTTGTGCCTTTCTCATTTGCATGAGCATACTCATCATATCACTAAAGACTATTTTATCTTTCACTCCTTTTTGAGTAATATCCATTCTCTCCCTCTTTTTATCTTCATCCATTTCCCTCAATTTATTTACTTGGTGGTCCATTTTAGTTTGGGACCTCGTGCACATAGATATATTTTTAATTAATCCTTCTTGATATAATTATTTCTTCTCTACTGATTATCTCCTTTATTCATTTCTATTGCGGTTTGTGATTTTGGTTATTTATTTTATAATTATTGGCATTTAGAATGCTAGTCAATCCAAACGCACTTGCACTGTGTCATCATTTTGCCTGCCTGCCCTAGATTCATTTTGACTGCCTGCTATACCTTGATGACTACCCTCTATTCCACTACGTATATAAACTCTTACTTACTCTACTTTACTAGATGATACAGTTATATGTTTTCTTATTCTAACTTGACTCGACTTAAATGCTATATTTATTCCCCTCTGTTAATGATATATATATAAATTCATTCTATTTTGACCGTATTTCAAACAATACGCATTTCTGATATATTTTCTAATACTACGTTTATACTTTCTCGATCACTTTTGGGTTACGGCTATTTCAAAAAAAATCATACCCATATATATTTCTAACTTAACAAACATCCTTCATTAAACACACTATGCTTGTAATTTATTGATTACTTTATTGTCATGATTATTTTAAAATCATACATATATATTCTTCAACTGAACAGATATACTTTGTTGCACTCACCATGTCTGCACTTTATTGATCAATTTATTATTTATAAATAAAACCTTCCTGAAACATTTTTAATTCTATTTAATTTACTACTTTATATTTCGTTAACAGCAATTACATCTAGATAATCTCTCTTTGATCACTACAATTATATATTTGAATAATTCTTTTTTGCTTTAAAATTAATTGTGTCACAATGAAACTTCAAAAGATTTCTTGATATTAAAAATTCCCCTTGCCTCTTTCTCTCCTTTCTACACATTAGACATAGAAATACATATATATTAAGTATTATAAAAAACAGAAAAGTTTATCCCCCTCATCTTCACTCCTCACCATTCGGAGTTATTAAAACTAATTTTATATCGATTTCTTTTTTTTCTTAATATTTGCTTTATTTACAAAATTTACCCAACATGTCATTACAAATGCACAGCAACAAGATCCCAGACTGGCCCCCAAAATGTAACAGAAACATGAATGATGAAGGCGTTCTTTTTATTTTTATTTATATATAATAATAAGTATTCTTAAATTCAAATCATCCATCTTCCATTATCACAAGCAACGAGAACATATAAACATAAATGAATTTATATCCATACATGATCGAACCTGTGACAATATGAATATTGCTACAATGTTATTTTTCCCATACAAACATCTCTCGACTGCTGTAATTATTAAAGAATTACAGCACTTGGTTAAATTATAAATTTAATGGGATCAGTAATACTGTACAACTATCATCCCATGTTACTTAGTACTCAAATGGAGTAATAATTATAACCAAACCCTCTCCAGGTATATTAAACTATTTGGAATGGCGAAGAAATGAGATGATACAGATAAAATATTTAATGAAACGTTTATTATAATAATAAAATAACAAAAAAAAAAAAAAGAAATTACATGAAATATTTACATACAATAAAAATCATTTAAATATAATACTACAATTAAATGTATGGGTTAAATCCTATAAATGTCTGTAGTCTATTAAAATAAATTGGCCATTTACAGTCGTTCATTCCAAGTATTATAAAGAGTCTAATTCATGTCTATCTCATTAATATCTGAAATTGCACCTGCTTTCACTATTAAGGGTACGTGCACATGTGCTATATGTTGGTATGTTATTTACTTTACCTAGGTTTTCTTATTTTCCGATGTGAATTAGTGTCCTGCTGACCATCATGTGGAATTCCTCCACTTCTTTAGTAGAAACGGCTGTCCTTAGGCTTTGATTTTGGTTTGTGTAATCTCTTCTTCTATATATAGTGACTTCTCCATGCTAGGATATTAAGGGCATGGCAGGTGGATCATCAGACTGGTGCTATGCTGGCAGTTGTCACATGGCGAAGTGACCTTACGAGCATGGTGGGTTTGGATCGACCAGCGACCATGATGGCCCGTAGCTGCACATCCTTGAAGATTCACTTGCTTTGTAGATTAGTTTCATATTCATTCAGCTTGTCAGTATTCTAAAAAAATGTCCTTTATTCAGCTTTCCTTTTTATTTCCTTTTAATGTCTTCTTCCCACTAAGTTCTTATCTCTACTTCTTCTCAAAGGAAAAAAAACTAGTGCTCTCACCGAAGTCTCCACATGAACTGTTTTTGAATTATTATTATTTTCTAAATTCTTTTCTTATCTTGATCCCTTGTTTTTAGGTTTTCTTTTACACCTTTAATTTTAAAATGTTTTCTAAAACTTATATAGAATTTCTTTTAATAACATAAGGTTTTATAACATCGTGTTTAACATTCATTTATCAATTATTTTTTTAATAAAATTATTCTCATTTTAACAAGCAATAAATCTTTTCTCTCTTTATACATACATTTGCATATGCATTTCATTTCGTCAAAATGTGTAATTTTAAGATCAGATGTTTATCTTTTGTCATACTCAACATTTTACTTATATTTTTATTTCAAACTCCCCAATAATCACTTTTAAGTCATTTGAGTTCCCATTTATTTATATTTCCTTTCTTAATTTTGATCTTAAACTAAGCATATGATTCTGATATTTCTAACTTTAATATTTTTATATTTTCCCAAAATCTGAAGTTTGTGGGGTAAAAGATAAGAATCTTGTTTGATTCCTTCTCTTTATCTCATTATAGTAATTAAGGCAATCTTTTTTTCATGGGTTTAATTCTTTTACTTATTTGCATATTTCAAAAAACTATAATATTTAATATTACTTAATGTTAAATATATATATATATATAAGTGTTACCGCAGTATGTGCGATCATCACAATATATATATATTGTAACCCCTCATCATCGATCACTAACAACCACAAATACCCAGGGCGCCAATTCTATGAACCATAGAATAAACTATTGATCTAACTTTATCCTAAAATTATTAATGAGGCTCTTAAATAAAGTTTTACCTTAGCTTAGCCCAGTTGAGGAATACAGAAATCTATGAGGTGCAAAATGTACATTAGATGTGGGAGGAAATATTATAATTAATAGAAATAACATCTATTAAATTCTATAATAAATAAAAATTAAATTGGTAAAATTCTACTATTTAAAATTAACAACTTATAGTATATACTTCACTTCCTCCCATCATCCACATGCATTGAACAACCTCTACTATATTAGAAAATTGATTAATAAATAAAATGTAATGTTTAATAACTATACAGTGTAGCAAGTGGGAACTAAATATAAAATAAACCTAATGTTACTGGATTTATAATTATACAATAATCTAAACTAGTTAACTGAATTTAATATTTAATCTGAATTAAAAATTGAATATCTCAGGAAATTAATTTATTGCATGGCTTAATCTAAAATCTCTACTTCTTAACAACTACTATTTACTACTATAAAAGTAATGATGCAAATTAAGCAATATCCTAACAAAATAATGGTAGTTAGATAATGAAAGAAATAGGGTACATTTTGATTTTAATTCATCATCTAAACAACAACTGAATGATAAAACTTTTAGAGAATCTGTAAATAATTAACATTTCATACAGTGTTTGGATGGATATGTTCATCATTAAATTAAAAGTACAATCATATCATATTAGATAAAGTAAAAGTGTGAGCATGTGTGGAAATAAGAAATATGAATGTATGTTAAAGAAGAAATCTGAACACAACTTTGAGTAATAAAACATTTATTAAAAAAATTGTTAATCTAACATTTAATTTTTTTATAATTGGTGCAGGTGCAAGTTCTAGATGTATTTAACATCAATAATTGAAAAATTTACATAAGAGCAGATAACACAAGATAATTTTCTAATTTCTAATCTGACACATCTCATCTATCAAGGCATTCTGATAGACTTATGGAAAATACATTATATTTTTAATACTAAAAATAATATACCAAAATAAACTTTTTACATTTGTATTGCAAAAATGGTTTTAAGTTATCAGTCACTTCTAGTTGAAGTAATATAGCCCTACATTTCAGAAAATAAACCACAAAAATTTACTTTATATTCAACATCTTGTTTTTAACACTCTTAAGTTATCAATTAAGTTATAAGTCTATGATAAATAACATACGGTTAAATATTTACATTAAATTATAGGATAAAACTAAAATTTTTGGCATTTTACTTCAAATGCACATTAACTAAAAATAAAAAAGGTTTGAATCTAAGAATAGTATAAAATAAGAATAATAACAAACTATACTTTGCAAAATGGAAATAAATAACTCCATTAATTAACTATATTCTGTCTTTGCAAAAATTAAGTAAATAATACAATTAATTAACTATGTTTTATCTTTGCAAAATAGAAATAAATAATTCTATTAACTAACTACATGTGTGGATTAACTCAAAAAATAAATTCCGGTAGGTTCTGAGATATCTCAGTAATTGTTTCAGAATATTTCCTGTAGTATATCCTCATAAATATAATAAAAGAACTGTCATTACCCTAATTATACATTTTTGATGCTCACTCACTTCTCCTATAGTTCACATATCACTTTTCCTTTTAACTTTCTATATACTGATTAGAATGGATGTCACAATCATATGTTCATATTGAGTGACCAAAATATGTTTTCCATATTCTAGCATTGCAAGTGCCTCTAATTTCTTCTTTCATTTCTACCCAGAAAGTGTTAGTACCTGATCCTTTGTACTGTGAGTAAAATTTTGTTACTTGGTTTCACAGGGTTTGCTTACATGAGGGGTTTTTACAAGCACTTCATCGTCTACTTGGAAGTTTTGTGATTTTTTTTTTCATTCTTATTTCTTTGTTTTGCTCTTCTAATTAGTTGTGTGTAGGCTTTTTGTCTAATTGTTTCTGCATTTGTATTAGAACATATATACAGTTTTGACTCTATATCTTATTGCTTTACAAATAGTGTCAATACTTTATGGTATTACTGAGTTGCTTATTCAGCTTATATTCTATGTTTGATCAGGTAGATATAAATTATATCTCATTAAACATGTGGGTGCATTCTTTTATGTTATAGTAGATTTTATATGACTTCTTTCTGTGTCAATGTTATCGTCGATCTTTTGTTTTCTTATATAAATATATTTATCTGTGTGTGACATCATCATAATGGGCTCAATCCTTGTAAAATTTCCATTGTGATATTCCAAGGTCACAATCTATGAAGTCCTTTCATTTATATGTGCCTTTCCTTTTTAAATAGTTTCATTCGTGTGTTTAATGAATGTGAAGAGACATTCATAAGTGTTGCACAATTCATGGAACTGGGAACCCTGTTGTTTCTTAGCAGGCAGCATCGTTGTTTTCATTATCATAGGATAACATCCTATGGTTTGATCATATACTTGGTTATGGTTAGATTTCCTATATCATAATATACACTTATGGTGACTAAGTCCTTTAACTTTAATTGTGTCTTCAAAATTGGCTTTTTTTGTGATAATCTTTTTTTGTGACAGCCAATTGAATTAGTATTGCTTCAATCTGATAGTTGTCTTTCATCAATGTCATGTCTGGAGAATACTTTAACTTTGTTTTGATGGTAAACAAAAGTGCATTGGCATAACCCCAAGTATATATCCCATTTGTTTGCTATCATACCTATTTTCATGTGTTCTCCCATGACATCTTTAGGGTGTGAGGTTGTATTGACTTTCATGAGTTCATCATCTAATTTGTGGTTATCCAGGGAGTCTGATGAGCCTCACTTGACCTTTGAGAATACCATCTGACCATTCTTTCATGAACTTCAGACATATACAATTTAAATGAAATTCTACATTATCTAAAGGTAGGTTGGTTGAGTGGTCTGAGCTTTCTATCTGATTTGGAAAATTGAACGTTTTATTTTATCTATTTTATGAGAGATGGTAGTAAGACAGTAATAACTGTTTATTCATTGAGAAATCCAAGGCTCCAAAAGAAATCACCGCATCTCTAAACAGTAACACTATATATGACATAAATATAAAATCATAAACTTTACTATTAATTAAATTGTACAAACCTATTTATTTTGAAGTGGAAAAGAGAAAGAATCTCATTTTAGTCATGAATAGGGTTGTTCAATTGGATTAATAATTTACACCTCAGGCACACAATATATTGAAGACCTTATTTTAGCATAATGAGCGAAGGTTGGCTTATATATAGATAAGCTCTAAACATAAGCTACACTTATGCTTATTAATCCCATGCTCATGGTAATTTCATATAAATTCTTAAAAGCAGATAACCAAAAGTTTGTTCTTTATTTGTAATATTACATATGCAAACTGCACTTTATAAAGAAACTATTTAATAAAACATTAAGTAATTTACTTTTCTGTTGAAAAGTGTTTTACTTTTTTCATTTGAAAAAAATATTTCTAAAATAAATGACTAAAAAAACTACATTGTAAAAATAACTTTCCTATTCTGACTTAAATCAAGCTGACAATCAAAACCATGATATTCACAACATTACTTAAAATACATTAAAGTTCTAAAGAAAATTTTACAATTGATATCAAAATATTCAAAATTATATTACCCACAATTCTATATCTAAGAAACTAGTTCACATGCCTAAAACATTATTGTGCCCTATAACTTTAGTAATATTTTTTTAAAAATATACAAAATTTCCAATAAGTATATTGAATTTAAATCATTAAACTTCAATTTTAAAATGTTATTATAACTTCAAATTGAAACCAATATAAATCTCTATACTGCCCTATCATTAACCTTACATACAACATTAAAGTTCTAAAAAATGAATTGTAAATTGGATCTCAAAGAATTCAAATTTTATTTGCCCACTTTTACATATCTAAGAAACTAGGTCACCTACATAAATTATTGTAGTCCCATAATGCTTCACCTGATATTTTTATGTACCAAATTTCAACCAAACATAGATTTAAAATTTTATTCTAATTTAAATAATAAATGTGATTACTATACCTTTTAAACAAACAGACAAATAACCAAACAGAGAATGTAGCCTAAGCAAAAACAATTAATAATAATGAAAATGAAATGCTAAAAATTACAAATCTTACAATTCTTTAATTATTCTATAGACTTATTTATACAAAACTTTGGAATCACATCAACTATAATATTAAAGGGTATTTAAAAATGGTTCAAAATTGTTGATCAATAAATATTTTAAGACAAGTATTAAAAAGGATTGATCAGTACAAATTACAATTATGTTGTTGGTTTATAGATTATGTAAAGGCATTTGATATATGCATTTTCCATTTCATAATCATTTTTAATGTGAGCAAAATTTTGGGACATCAAGTTATGAAGCCAAAATATTGTTAAATTATGAAAAAAATTATATAAAAAGAACAACAGTGATTAGACTGAAAGATAAATAATAATGATAAGGATTTATATAGGGATATTTTATTTATGCAAAATATATTATGAAAATTTTACTTTTTGTGGATTAAAATAAAAAGCTAATAAAATAAAAATATTATTTATGAAATTTATACTTTTCAGATAATGTAATGATTTGCAAATAGTATTTCAGAATCTCAGAAATTATAATAAAATATCAAATGATAGCAGGAAAGTAAGACAAGTGTTAAATGATAAAAAGAGTGAAATAATTTTAATGGCTTTTCACTTATGTATAAAATAAAGTTGGACAATAATTCATTAGAAAATATTAGCAACAATAAGTTTAGATACATTATAAGCAGTAGCAACCATTTAATAAGGGTCAGTCTAACTGCAAAAAAACTAATATCGTAACAACAATAAAAAGAAGAAAAAGACTGATGATGAAATAATAATAATAATAATAATAATAATAATAATAATAATAATAATAATAATAATAATAATAATGCCCTAGAAATGAGTTTTGCAATGATTATATAAACCAGACCAAGTATCATAAATTAAGCATGTAACAAATACATTCTACATATAGAACACAATTTGTCTATTATTTCGTTGGTCTTTTAATTTTTTCTTCAGCAAACTTTTTTTTCTAAAAAATTTCAACAATTTGTCTAATTGTAGTTCTCCATTGTATTCTATTATCAAACATATTTTTTGGATAAATCATTATTTTATTTCTTTAAATTATTTCAAACAGAATATGTGTAAGATTTGATCCTTCTACAAAATCATGGTCAATGTATCCTAATATATGTCTTGTTTTATATATGAAGTCTTGTTTTATGTAGCAGACTTTATAATAAAATACCAGAAAACTGAAAAAATACAATAATGGGACTTGTTATGTTTGCATTAATAAATGACTTTTTTTAATATATATAAATTACATGATATGGATCCAAGATTTACCTCTTTATAATAATTTAGTTAAAATAATAGCTTTATATACAATTTATTTGGTTACAGTAACTACTTCACTAAATGTAATAATTTATTTTTAATTTATTAAAAGTAACATCAGCAAATTGGAGTCTGTGACACACCTCTACATTTCATACATCTTCCTAACTAAAATTCAACTAAGATATATAAATTGTTTTGCTTTTTTCAAGATAATAATTATTCAATCTAGAAGATGGTGAAGATTCTTTTTTATTACTGAACAATTAACATCTTAAGATTTTTAAAAAATAATTATTAATCTAAATTTTTATAGATTGTATAAAGTTGTTGCGATAATGAAGATAAAAAACATAGATGATGAAATTCTACATAGAATTAGATTTAGATGCAAAGATTATGGTAGAAATAATTAAATAGTAAAAGAAAATTTGCTTACGAATTTGAAATTTTTTTAATAAATGTGTTCTACCACTTTTACTTATGGATCTAAGATTTAGACACTTAACAGAATAGCAATATAGAAATATTATCCTACATAATAATGTATGGATATATAATGGAAATAATAACAAAGGACTGAATGTGAAATACATGACTTTGAGAACAAACATGTATTTTGATATCATTAAAATATATTACATATTGCAAAATAATGGGTCTAGCCATGTTATGGGATGATATGATAACTAATACAAAGACCATTATTCTGCAATGGATCAATAATGCTTCAAAATCATAAAATTTATGTGGCATAATGTATGTCCTTGTCTAATCCTATGCATATAAGGGAAACTATTAATAGTTTTAAATTTATAAATCCTTCCTACTAAAATATTTGTTTTGAAAAGTATATGGGTAACCAATAATTTTTTATTGTTTTTAGCAATACAATAATAAGATTAATATTTAAAAATAAAAACAAATTTCATAAGAACTTCAACTAGTAAGTTAAAAATAATCAATTATTGTTTAAAGCTTATTGTTTGCTTAAAAAAATGAAACAGGTAAATAAACAATTGTTTTTTTTTTAATTTTGAACTTAAAATAAATAATAAGTTTTAAAATTTTAAAGTTTTAAAAGTAGTAATATAATATTTTTTTATCTTTATAAATCCATTTATTTATACAGATAGCCATATATCTAAAAAAAAAAAAAAAGGTGTATTCGCACAACAAACAAGGTTGAATATATTTCTAAATAATTCAGAAGCCAGATTTCAGAAAAATCATCCAAGTAATATTGTAAATAATGCCTACTTTTTATTATATCAGTAACAATCTTTATTGACAGTCATATTAATGTAACAAAAGTGGGCATTATGTGAAAGTGCATTTAATTGATACTTTGGGAATCTAACTTATCAATTATTTTTATCTGACTAAACATTGTCATTGACTTAACAAAAGATGGAAGTTATTTATAACTTTGTTTGAATGATACTTTGGAAATCTAGCTTGTCAATTATTATGATTTGATGATCGGACAATATAGATTGGCAATGATATAACAAAATGTAGATGTTATTTATAAAATCATTTCAATTATTATTTGGGAATTTAGTTCATCAGTTATCTTACAAATTATTCCTATGCAGATATGTGTATTTTAGTGTTACTTATTCATAAACATCTAAAAAAGAATTGCTTTTAGTTAAAAAAAATAGATCATATACATCAATCCAATAAATTTATTTGACTGTTCATAATTAATTTAACTACTTTTGGTTAAAAAATAGATTTGTATATTAATTCAATAAAATTATTTGACTGTTCATAACTAATTTAACTTGTTTCTTCTACTTTTAGCATTTTATTCTCCAAAAAACATTCCTAGAATATTCTATATAATTTTGTCTCAAAGTATATGATCAATCCTCTTTCTTTTCTGCTTCTTAAACACCCTAATAAAAATATTTTAAGTTATTCTTTATAACTTTTCAACTTTATAAAGCCATTCCTTGTTTGTTTGTTTATTATTGTGCATATTTTAATACAAATAGTTATAAAATAAAATTATACATTTTATTATCTTTTTAAATGATTTTATTAAGGTAAAAATCTAATGAATGAAGATAAAAAACGACTTGTTTTGATAAGGTTTGTTTATGGTTAAATTCAATCAGTTCTGAAATAAAATGTCATTAAAAATATTAAAAAAAAGAATAAGCCAGGGTTTAAAGATAAACATACATACATGTAGGTCTTATATGAAAATTTGTCCTGGATTAATAAAAATTATAAAAGACAAAGAAGAGGAAATGATGTATAGCTGTGAAAAGCCTAGGGTACACATCAGAATCAGCATGTATTTTTTTTTTAAAAAAATCAATTCTAGCTGCAGAATCATTCTTTTTTGTTTCAAATCACTGTTGCAGTACTTTACTGTAATAATACAAAATTATCCAGACAAAAGACTCAACTTTACTGAAGACAAAAGAACAAACATAAATTGTTGAGTGCAATGTTGATGCGGCTGTTAAACTCACAATGCACTCTTTCTAACTTCAGAAAACATTCATGAAAAAGTTGAAAAACATAGGACTTAAGAATAATATTTCTTAAGGCTAAGCACTTTCAGAGCTTTCATCTCCATATGCATTGCCTTCAAACATGATAATTTATGCAAATCTATGCAAGCTCATTTATATTGACCATCTCTTTGAAATAGAAAAGCATGTATCCTTCCTGTTTATTGCCTTCATATCTCTTGCTATATACCATGCCTCCTTAATCTTCCTTTTGATGTGACTCCTCTCAGGGAAAATTATTGTAGCACTTGCAGGTTTAAATTCATGATTAGCCATTTTTGGTGGTCCACAAACACTGAGCTACCTTCATTTCTGCTTAGTACTCTTTTGTATAAGTATTTGTGTTGAGCCACTCTATTGTTTATAGTGGCCTGAGTCTCACTGTAGTATACCGCTCCACAGTTTGCTTGAGGGCATGTCATCTTGTATACCACATGTGGTGTTGTTTATAGGTCAATTTTGTCCTTGGAATTATTAATCATTCTATTGGTGTTGGGAGGGATTTGAAAACCTACTGTGATGTCATTCTGTAATTTTTTGACTAGTTCTTTTGCGATGTTAGGTATGTATGGCAGACATATATGTTGTTTTTTGTCCTTGCTTAGTTTGGTTATATTTTCATAAAATGTTTTGATTCTTTTATTGATGGTTGTTAAATCATAACCAACCTTTATTAAATTATTAACATACTAGTTGATGTTTATTCTTCTTTCCTCTTCATATTTACATAAATGGTAATACCTGAACAAAAAGGCAGACAGCCCTGCTAATTTGTGGACTCTTGGAGTTTTAGATTTAGTATGGATGTATCCTCTAATCTGTAATGTTTTCACTTTCATACTGTAATTAAAGCATCAGTGCATTCTCTGTATTTTTAATTCCAAGTAATTAATTGTGTTTAATTCATTCTCATCTGTGCAGTTAAATATTAAGTTGATATGTGCTTGTGATTCATCTTGAATGGCTGTTATGATTAGTTTAGGTGCTGCGATGAAAATGTCATCTACATACCTGCAATAAATTATTCCAGGTGTCTGTTCTTGGAATTTCATTATAATCTGTTTTTCAAAATAACCAATTACAATACTAGATACAATGCCACTTATTGGCAGTCCCATAGGCCATCCACTATTCATTCTATACCATTTGTTCTCAAAAATCGTGAGTATATTCTCATCTAACCATTTCATAAAGTCAATGATAAATTCCATCTTTTGTTCTGGACAGTGATTATTTTGAATCTTTTCTTTAATTATTCTAATTGATCCTCTTCTGTTTATTGATCCATAGAGTTCAGATATATCCATGGCTGCTATTTTAAATCTGTCATTAATGGCTGCATCTTTAATTAAATCAACAAACTCAAAAGAAGATTTTATTGTGTACTCACCAAATCCTATTAAATCTATTAGCCATAAGTTTATTAATTTTGCTGTGTTTGCATAATGTACGCCTCCAAAGTCAAGCACTAGTCTTAATGAAGTCCCTTGTTTATACATTTTAGCATTTGCAAACATCCGTGGTTGTGATGTGGCAGATGGATAAATTTTATTATATTCGGCTTGATTGATCCCTTTATTTTTATGCTTGCTTAAGATCAAAGAGATAAACTTTTCTCTGTTCATTTTATTATTAAATTCAGCTGTTAAATCAAAGCCTATTTTTATTATAAATAAAGGGTTAAATAATTCTGAATTTAAAAAAGTATTTTATTATAAATAAAACAGTTAAAAATGTCGGTATTTGTAAAGTATTCACTGTACAGCCTGTGGTAGCACTGTTTCTAGTTAAAAACATAGCTATATAACATTACCGGGCCTCTAGACTTTTTTTTTTCTCTAGTATATCATATTTTGACATATGGCTATTTTTGCTTTTTAATATATTGTTGTTGTTGTTTTTTTTTTTGTTGACATAATTATTTTTCTTTTTTTTCATTTGATAAATTTAAAACTATAATGGACGCTTTTACTTTTTGGGGGGGATCTCAAAAGTACACAATTTTTACATACGACTTTTTTTTTGGGGGGGGGGGGATTTCGATTCCAAATATACTGTTTGTTTTTTTTAGAGATGTCTTTTTTTTTTTTTTTGGATTGGATTGATTTAAAAGTATAAGGGACACTGTACCAGTCAAAAAACCCACCAAAAAAAAAACTGCAAGTTGGATCCAAACTCAGGCGGTTCAAAACTGAATTCAAACCCAATTCCAGCTCAGATTAGTAGAAATCTAAATCAACGTCACAGTGCTATGCGCCAAGAAACTAGCTCAATGGTTGGTGAGGATCAGAGACCCCTGAACTGACATTAATATCGGATAATGAACTGACTAAAATAATTTTAAATCGAATCATATGTATATGTTCGAGTTGCCAACACAGACAGCGAGTATTAACATTAAAATAATTATAAAAGAATTAAGAACTAAGAAACCAAGTGTGTTTAGAAAATATTTAATAATAATAATTTGTTTTGTTTGAATTGTAAATAATGATTATATTAATCACCTCTAGCCTTTAACATAGTTTATAATTATAATAAGAGTGGCGGTCCTTATTATATGCCAATGAATATTACACAATATTAGAAAGTCTATGTCTATGCCCCCAACAAGGAATAAAAGGCAGATAAAGGTATTCATTAATAAAGGAAATTTTTACTCTAATTTTATACGAAAAAATGTGATATTTATTTTCACATTCGCAAATCCATTCATGAAGAGCAAGATATGTATTTCAGGGCATAACTTTGATCTTTATTAGAGAACTTATTTTGAGATATAATGGAGAATTTTTTGGACTTTAATTTAAATCACTTCATCATAATTACGAGCATCAGAGTGGGCTTTACTGGAACAGAGAGGCAACAGTGCTGATGAATTATGAGCTATAAAATGAAATTGAAAGACGATAGCTGGTCAATAATCTAAGTCATATGGCAGCTTGCATATGACAAGTCTTATGCCCTCTGACTAATATAAACAGGAGAGGAAGTGCTTTCTTCCTAGATAATTTAAAATAACAGAAATATTATCACCGACCAGCCTGACAGAGCGGAAGATTGCCCTATGTCAGCAACGTTGAAGATGATGACTTACTAGTCACTGTTTGACAACTAAAACCCAATTATAGCATGCTCTAGTGGTGACTTGATCAAATGAATTAAAGTCAAACGAGCTTTTAAGTGAAACTATTTCAAAGCATTTATAAAATTATATTAGATATGCCCCAAACATTATGCCCCTCCTGAATCTAAATAGCAATTAACTGAAATTTGAATTAAAGTATATTTAGTTGATTCCTTTATTGACCCTTTTGCAGAAAACCTTTTAAGATTATATATGAGTAAATACATATTGGTGAATACGAAAAAAGCTGGGGCATAGATTAAAAATGGAGCTAATAATTTATTATTAGCCAATTATAAAAATAACAAACATTAATAATTTATTTCGACTCGATGATTGATAGAACTGTATAAATCTAGTTCTAATGGGCGAAAATTATTATCAGATTTAATATTATATTTTCTACGTAAGGCAAATAGAACAAAGGAGTTTATCGAGTCGAAAGATTATTGGCATATAATTAAAATAACATTTATAAATTACACAAATATATATATATAATATAATAAATGAACCACCAAGTAAGAAAAGAGAAAGTTTAAAGACTAGAGGTTGAGAGAACTATGATATAAATTTACAGTAGCATGAATAAAAGGTTTTATAAAGATTGTTACATTAAAGAATAAAAGAGCTCTAAAAGAGAGTGTAAAGTAAAGTTTGAAACTGGCCAGAAAGTTTAAGTCTCATTATGGAAACATATTACCCATTTCGTCCAGGGATGGTTCTTAGTTTACACGTCCGGGTTGGTAAAAACATAGGCATGCATTTTGTCGATTACTGGAACAGCATTTTAGTGGCTTTTCATAATTTTAACAGCATTATTGGTCCGGAAAAGATTCAGCAGCTCCATTGAATATTTTCAGGGGACTTCAGGAACCGATAGACAGATTCCTGACATTTAGCCCCTTACCATGAATGAAACACTATTTAAAATGCACAGAGTTTATTGCACTTCTCTACAACAAATATGGCTTCTTTTTTCCAAACTTTTCAGAGCTATATATACTGTCCTCTGATTCCTTCAGGCTAGCGCTTCTTTCATTATCAATGTTTTTAGATTTACTGGTTGTTTTAAGATACATTCCTTTGATAAGGCTTTCAAACTCATTTACATGAATTCATTTTCTAATTAGAAAATGAATTCTTAAAGTCAGAAAATGATTTTAATTACGACATCCTTATCTTTTTTTCTAATTAATAAAACTTTAACTGTTGTTTTTGGAAAGGGAAAATCTGAAAGCTTATCGAAAGAATGTAGCTTTTAATCAATAAAACTTTAACAAATTATTTAAAAATAAAATCAAACATTCCCGACGTAATGAAACTTTTAAACAATTATATATATTTAAATATTTACAAATATATACACACAATCCTCGCAGTTATAATATATAAATTCATGAATAATTTTATCATGAATTTATTAATAGAATTGATCAATTTAAATCAGAAACTAATTATTTGAATACACATTTATGAAATAAGTTATTCTTTATGGAAATTAGTGTGGATTGACATATAAAGCCCCATTGCATTGGAAATTAAGGTTAGTACTAGGGTTTGAAGTGGGCTTATGGCTAGATGTCATGAAGCTAGGATCGAACTCAGATCCGACTGCTTCATTTCTTTTCACTTCAAAAAAACAATGAAAAAAAATCTCTTTACTTATACATGATACGGTCACATAAGTGTACTCGACTAGTTGGTAGACTCTGGGAAAACAGCATGAGCGTGAATAATATCATCTGTACAAACTGCAAAATTATATATGTCTCATTGCAATCATTTTTTAAATATCTAGCTTATAATAAGGTCCGTTAATCAAGTCTCATTTTCCCTATGGTCATGTCAGTCGGTCATCTGTATATATATCTATCATTTAATGTTTCTCCTATTGTTTCCCTGGATCAGGTGGCACATATGGTTTTAACTTTTGATAATGGTCATAGTCTTGGTCTTTTCTGGTTGGTGTCTAGTTCCTATAGTCTATCGCATTCAAAAACACTATGGTCTTTTCTGTGACTGAATTCACAAAAAAAAATTGTTTAACATTATCTAAATGAGTGAGGGGTTTCCTCCTGGGTCTTCTTTGAAAATTTGAGTCTGTATTGAGGATCCAGGAAATGGCATCTGTAAATTCCTCATACTAAGTTGAGGATTCATTATCCATCCCATTTCTACTTTTGGTTTTATTTTACTAGTGGTCTGAACATCTTTTTTCCTTTCTGTATTTATATCAGCTTCTTCAACCATTTCTTGATTTGACTCATCTTCTCCACTGTCATCTTCTTTTGGGGCTTCATAAGAATTTATTTCTTGATGATTCTTTAGATTCTCTGGGTTTGAGTTGGTTTGGATGCCTCGCTCTTTCTCAAGCCTTAAAATCCTTTCCATCATTATCATCATTAGCTTCCTGTCTTCTCTCATTTCTCTGAGGATCATATGTAAAGTGTCTCTTCCCATTTTGAAAATAAGTAAATAATATAAATTAACAATGTGAATCACAAACTTGTGGCACTCTTTCTCTGAATACTTAAATAATAACTTTTTCTTTAGTACAATTAATTAGGTCTCTGACTACTGGTCCCATTGTCCCTATCTTTATTAGCTGCTGCATATTATTTCCCCAATCTATGTAATCTACCTTTTTTAGTTTAGTTTTAGTTTACCTACGTTTTCTTGGTTAGCTCTTTCTATTAATTCTTTGAATGAGACATGTAGTTTATTTAAAAAACTATTACATATTAGAAAAACAAACATTACTCACTTTCCCTCTGTTCAACTGTTCTCCCATGTCTGAAAGAAAAAACTATACAAATAATTAGTGATATACAAATATTCATATATATATATATATATATATATATATATATTAGCAGGTAGTACAAGTAATTCTCTGTATTGGATACATTTGGTTTTTATATTATTTAGACAATTGACCCACTACTGTGCTGACAATCAAATTTGTTGACAAATTTATTTATATGGGTGCCAGTGAGCAAAATGAGATCAATAGGGCATGTGAAATAACCCATTGACCCCCAAACCACATATGATTGACTTAATTTTTGATAAAACAATTTAATTGATGATGAGTATTTATTATTTAATAACAACTGATGCATTCCTGACCTGAGTTTAAATATAGGAGTTCACTACTTCATTTTTACTAAGTATGAGGCTTTCACATGCAAAAAATGTCAAAATTAATATTACACAAGAACTTTTATTTGTTGATATCATTTTTAATCTTGCTAGCATGAAAGCGTGTAAACTATTTAAGCATTTTGCCAACTGCATCTGGCTGCTTGGTGTACACAAAAGGTCTTCACCTGCTTTGAAGTTACTCTAGAAATTATTGTCATTAAAGCGTATTGTCACACTGCATCAGACCGCTTGACAGATATTTCCCAGTTTAAAGGTCTTTGCCTGCTTTGAGGCTACTAAGAATACAGAGCGAACATTTAATATATGTACTAGCAAGCAATATTTTGACATTAAAAAATTTAACATGATATCATATTGGATATTTTAAATCATAACAACTGAGATGAATATAATTAATTTTGACACAGACAAAATTTTTCATTTATTTTACCCCTTGATTTGATCTGCTCTTACTACTTTTCTAAGGATAATTTTCCTACTGTCATGAATGCGTATAACACAAACGTATAATATATATAGTGATATAGTACATGTATAATTAATTTATATATATTCTCTCTTATTACTTTTCTTTAAATAATTATTCTGACTAGCGAATCTTTACTGACGAACATTTAAAACATAATCTTGAAAGCATTTAATTATATGAAAGAAGAAGATTACAAATGACATTTTAATTTATTAAATCATTTCAGTTATGTGTTATAGATCGCATAACTTTCCTCTTAATATATATAACATTCTACAAAAATATCACTTTATAGAAACATTTACTTTATCGAAATCTCAATTGACTGAGTAACTAAAATCATAATTACTATCTCCAGGGTGTGTGGGGTTTATTAAATCGAGCTCCAATGATTGGGCGACCAAAAACATAACCATGTACCAGTCAAAAAACCCACCAAAAAAAACTGTGTCAGATCCAAACTCAGGCGGTTCAAAACTGAATTCAAACCCAACTCCAGCTCAGATTAGTAGAAATATAAATCGACGGCACAATGCTATGTGCCAAGAAACTAGCTCAATGGTTGGTGAGAATCAGAGACCCCTGAACTGACATTAATATCGGATAATGAACTGACTAAAGTAATTTTAAATCGAATCATATGTATATGTTCGGGTTGCCAAAACAGACAGTGAGTATTAACATTAAAATAATTATAAAAGAATTAAGAACTAAGAAACCAAGTGTGTTAAGAAAATATTTAATAATAATAATTTGTTTTGTTTGAATTGTAAATAATGATTATATTAATCACCTCTAGCCTTTAACATAGTTTATAATTATAATAAGAGTGTCAGTCCTTATTATATGCCAATGAATATTATGCAATATTTGAAAGTCTATGACTATGCCCTCAGCAAGGAATAAAAGGCAGATAAAGGTATTCATTAGTAAAGGAAATTTTTACTCTAATTTTATACGAAAGAATGTGATATTTATTTTCACATTTGCAAATCCATTCATGAAGAGCAAGATACATATTTTAGGGCATAACTTTGCTCTTTATTAGAGAACCTATTTTGAGATATAACGGAGAATTTGTTGGATTTTAATTTAAATCACTTCATCATAATTATGAGCATCAGAGTGGGCTTTACCGGAACAGAGAGGCAACAGTGCTGATGAATTATGAGCTATAAAATGAAATTGAAAGACGATAGCTGGTCGATAATCTAAGTCCTATGGCAGCTTGCATATGACAAGTCTTATGCTTTCTGACTAATATGAACAGGAGAGAAACTGCTTTCTTCCTCGATAATTTAAAATAACAGAAATATTATCACTGACCAGCCTGATGGAGCGGAAGATTTCCCTATGTCAGCAACATTGAAGATGATGACTTACTAGTCACCGTTTGAGAACTAAAACCCAATTATAGCATGCTCTATGTGATGATTTGATCAAATAAATTAAAGTCAAATGAGCTTTTAAGTAAAACTATTTCAAAGCATTTATAAAATTATAATAGTTATGCCCCAAACAACGTGCCCCTCCTGAGTCTAAATAGCAATTAACTGAAATTTGAATTAAAGTATATTTAGTTGATTCCTTTATCAACCCTTTTGCAGAAAACCTTTTAAGATTATATATGAGTAAATACATATTGGTGAATACGAAAAAAGCTGGGGCATAGATTAAAAATGGAGCTAATAATTTATTATTAGCCAATTATAAAAATAACAAACATTAATAATTTATTTCGACTGATGATTGATAGAACTGTATAAATCTAGTTCTAATGGGTGAAAATTATTATCAGATTTAATATTATATTTTCTACATAAGGCAAATAGAACAAAGGAGTTTATCGAATCGAAAGATTATTGGCATATAATTAAAATAACTTTTATAAATTACACACACTATATATATATATATATATATATATATATATATATATATATATATATATATATATATATATATATATATATATAATAAATAAATGAACCACCAAGTAAGAAAGAGAAAGTTTAAAGACTAGAGGTTGAGAGAACTATGATATAAATTTACAATAGCATGAATAAAAGGTTTTATAAAGATTGTTACATTAAAAAATAAAAGAACTCTAAAAGGGAGTGTAAAATAAAGTTCGAAACTGGCCAGAAAGTTTAAGGTTCATTATGGAAACATATGACCCATTTCTTCCGGGGCTGGGTCTTAGTTTACATGTCCAGGTTGGTAAAAATGTAGGCATGCATTTAGTCGATTACTGGAACAGCATTTTAGTGGCTTTTCATAATTTTAGCAGCATGATTGGTTCGGAAAAGATTCAGCAGCTCCATTGAAGATTTTCAGGGGACTTCAGGAACCAATAGCCAGATTCCTGACATTTATCCCCTTACCATGAATGAAACACTATTTAAAATGCACAGAGTTTACTGCACTTCTCTACAACAAAGATGGCTTCTTTTTTCCAAACTTTTCAGAGCTATATATACTGCCCTCTGATGCCTTCAGGCTAGCGCTTCTTTCATTATCAATGTTTTTAGATTTACTGGTTGTTTTTAGATACATTCCTTCGATAAGGCTTTCAAACTCATTTACTTGAATTCATTTTCTAATTAGAAAATGAATTCTTAAAATCAGAAAATGATTTTAATTAGGAAATCCTTATCTTTTTTTCTAATTAATAAAACTTTAACTGTTGTTTTTGGAAAGGGAAAATCTGAAAGCTTATCGAAAGAATGTAGCTTTTAATCAATAAATCTTTAACAAATTATTTAAAAATAAAATCAAACATTCCCGACACAATGAAACTTTTAAACAATTATATATATTTAAATATTTACAAATATATATGCACAATCCACGCAGTTATAATATATAAATTCATGAATAATTCTATCATGAATTTATTAATAGAATTGATCAATTTAAATCTGAAACTAATTATTTGAATACACATTTATGAAATATGTTATTCTTTATGGAAATTAGCATGGATTGATGTACAAAGCCCCATTGCATCGGAAATTTAAGGTTAGTACTAGGGTTTGAAGTGGGCTTATGGCTAGATATCATGAAGCTAGGATCAAACTCAGATCCGACTGCTTCAACACTTGTAATGTTTTTTTTGGATCTCAAATATATACATACAGTTTTACATACAACTTTTTTTTTTTTTTTGCTTTTAATACACTGTTTTTTGTTAACATACATCTGTTTTTTTTAATTAAGAATCGACATTTTCTTTTTTTAAATTTTTAAAAATGCAGATTGCTGTTGATTGATTTAGAAAAAAATTAATCCAAGCTGTCAAAGAAACTCTGCGTCAGATGTGTATTTGCTCATAAACAAAAAGAAAAAAAATTGCTATTTTGACTAAGATATTGATCAAAAGAGTTGATTCCCTTCTGACTAAAAGAAGTGTGTAGTTGATTTATTTGAGAAAAATTCAAAGCTGTCAAACCAACTCTGCCCCAATCGGCTGTAAAGTCCTACCCTTTTAACACTGACATTCTGGGTGTGAATTAATTGGCTTGCAGATCAAAATAATCAGAAACAAAACACAGACTCTTTTTAATCAAAAAAATTTATTCACCATGTCTGAACTAAACCAAATGAATTGCATCCCTTTCTCACTTTGGGACATCCCCCAATTGCAATAACATGGTAGCCATTTTGGTATTTTTTTGTTACTCTCATCCGAGTCATGACAGAAACAGTACTTTTTCACCAACAACTACAATCATCTGACAGAGACGTTGACATCATTTTTGGGTTCCAAATAATACAAAACCCAACCAAAAAATAAGCTTGGATAAATCTCAAGAATACGCTGATAATTACTAGTATGCAAAAAAATCTCAGTTGGTAAATACAGAAAATCATAAACATCAACAAACAAACAGTTGGAAAACATTCCACTGCACACACTCTCAGATTCAATTGGAGTGAGAATACAAATTGGGTCACTATGCATAGGATTTCATGCCATGATGAAAAAGCAGCAAACTATACGATCGTATAGTGTTGTTAGTTTAGACGTAGGGTTAGTGACCATGAAAGAAATGGCCACGGATTCTAACCACTACATCTATTGTCTCTTAAGTTGCTAATACAATTGCTACTCATGTATTAGCATAAGGTTTGGTTGCAAAAGTTGTATTATTCTGTGTTTTTACACAAAAACAGCACCACCACATGATGTACACTGAATACTTTACAACTACCAAAATGTCTAATAAATATTATTTGTATTTTTGATTTTGAATTTAAAAACAATCATGATTTATTATTGAAATAATGTGTGTATAAATTTCTTTTATCTATTTTTAAAAATCTTTGTAGATTCAAAATTTCAAAGGATTAATATAAAAACACATAGATCATATATTTGATGAAAATTTAAAGTTTCTTCCAAAAGTAGTTTGTAATTAAAAGTGATTTGAAAAGATTAAAATTGATTTAATCAAGATAAGTATCAGACAGAAAAAACTCTGTTTCAATTAAAGTGTTTTCATCAACTCAGATGATTCTATAAAAGGACTGCTAAAAATATCAGTTCAGTTTTGGCTTGCAATTTTTGTAAGAGCTGTCCAGAAGAGTCTAGTTTTAATAGTTTAAAATCCAATGGCAAATACACCATTTGCAAAGTTTGGATAGTGATTGTTTGAAACAGTTATTGTCTTAATGTTTTTGTGAAGCAGAATAGTGACCTGCAGAGTTATCAAGCAGAGTTGGACATAACTGAAGTCAATTCAGGAGGAAGCAGCTGCTCTAATGTTCAATAATGGAGTTTGAATTCAGATGGAAGAAAATGATCCACTTCTTTGTGTTGAAATTTCTAACCTTAAAAGTGTTCTGGAAAACAGTTTGCTGGCCAGAAGTTCATCAAATCATAGACACAAGGAAACTGATTGAATGTCAACATTTTACCTGAATTATACCTTCCTGATTATGACAATCCTGGACTACAGCTGTCTCACAAAGAGCAACTCACAAAGAAAAGCACAGATAAATGTATATACAATGGTGAGTAGCATTATATATAATGAGAATAAAATTTTAAATAATTTCTTTAGTAAAAATGACATTTAAAAATCAATATAGTTTAAAAGGTAACAAGTAAATTATTTTCCTTGAATTGAATTAAAATCTAAAAGTAATAATTGATTTATGGACAATTTATTTTGAAAAAAAAAAAAGAACTTCAAAAATATTTTTATATTAATTTGAAGATGTAATTAATTAATTGAGAGTAACATGTCATAAAAAAACTTTTGAATTACCTGTCGAAAAATTGTCATTATTTTTTCTAAAAAAGAAAGTAAAAGAAAATACTTTATTGACTGAAAAAAGATACTAATTAAAAATATTAATTCATATCATCTATGTTCATACATGCACATGTATGTGTGAATTTTATGTATAGTTTTAAAATGGAATTAATTATGAAATAAACTTATAAGAACTTTATTATTTTGTCAATTCATACATATTCATTGTATATCACGACACATATCTGTGAGCTGAATGGGTGGTAAGTAAAGCTAATGAAACATATATGTAAACCTTAGTAATAACTTGAATTGTGTATAGTAATTTTGTAAATCACAAATGTAATAATTTTTATTGTATGTTAATCAAAATCAAAAGGCTTCTAATTGTAGAGACATATTCTAAAGACTTTAATATATTTTTATTGTGAATAAACTTGTGTTCAATTGTGAAAATTATTCCAGTGGTTCTACATATTTTTAGAATATCTGTTTCCATCATCTCTTGGTCACATACAATAAAGAGATTGTGTTCTTCTGAGCTAGATTCATGCAATAACAGCTTATATATAAATGTGGATGTATATTAGTGCTTTTGGGCATCCAGAGATGATCAGACCCCATCCTGGTTGGTACAAGAGAAAATACTCTTTAAATCCCATGCTCTACATTTTATTTTAGTTTAGTCATATTAGAAGTTAAGATTATAGTTGTACAGTACAAGTGGCCATAGCATTGATGATGATCAGCATGTCTAAATGTCCCATCATTATTGTCTTTTTATGATTATGTATTCTAATAGATTAGCATTTAAGTTGGTGCATCCAAATTAATGGTTAAATAGTTGCCCCAAGCTGTCAAAGGCTCAATAGTTTGCCTGGTCTATAAAAGACCCATTTCCAATCCAGTCACCAGATTGTCTGTTGATTTATTTTTGATTGCTAATCATTCATAATGATGAATGGTACTTTTGAGTATTCCTCATACTTTTGGGAGTGCTGGTAAAATTATAGTTAGCTATGCTGATTTCTCAGGTTGAGCTATTATGCTCATTCCTTTTATGATAAAATTTTATTTTTCTTAATTTCAGGATAAAAATACAATTTCTCAGATCCCTCAGTATTTAAATCTCAATTCTCTGTAGTTACAAATGGCTAACAAATTTAGGACAGTTGATATTCATATACATTGACCATGACCCCAGTTATGACCCTATATTTCCTTGTATTTTTCCATGTATGACCTACTGACTACACCTTGATTCCCATCCCATTACAATATATATATATATATGTATAAAGCAAAACAAGTTATAATCACGTAAACTTGCTATCACTTGTATTTATGATCAATAGATGGTCCTGTACTAAAACCACTGAACAAGCATATATTTGTTTACATAAATGTCAAAAGAGTCAGAATTCACTATCTCTTTCATTTGTTCCACCTTCAGATCCACTGATTTCAAGCTAATTTGTTATCATCAGTGAAGGATAGGGCTAGAAACTAGATCTAAACATGGACTCCAAGCATTTATGCAAAAAGTTCCTATTTGCAAGCATGAATTTTTCAGACATGTAATGTCTTCAAACCCAGCCTAACAAGCCAGATACCTACATGAGTCTGATATCAGTTCAGTTTCACCACATAGTCAAATCCTCTGCAATATATATATATATATATATCATTGCAAAAACCTTTAAAGGTACATTTATGAAAAACAAAAACAAGTTATAATCACGTAAATTTGCTATTGCTTGTATTTATGATCAATAGATAGCATCTTACCAAATCCACTTATCAAGCATATATTTTTTTACAAAAATGTCAAAGGAGTCCGAATTCACTATCTCTTTTGTTTGCTCCACCTTCAGATCAGCTGATTTCAAGCTAATTTGCCATTATCACTGAAGGATAGGGCTAGAAACTAGATCTAAACACTGACTCCAAGCATTCATGCAAAAAGTTTCTATCAGTTTGCAAACATAAATTTTTCAGACATGTAATGTCTTCAAACCCAGCCTAACAAGCCAGATAGCTACATGGGTCTGATATCAGTTCAGTTTCACCACATAGTCAAAGCCTCTGCAATATATATCATTGCAAAAACCTTTAAAGGCACATTTATGAAAAACAAAAACAAGTAATAATCATGTAAACTTGCTATTGCTTGTATTATGATCAATAGATAGCGATTTATATACTGACTCCAAGCGTTTTTGCAAAAAGTTCTATCAGTTTGCAAACATGAATTTTTCAGACACATAATGTCTTCAAAGCCAGCCTAATATCAGACCCATGTAGCTATCTGACTTGTTAGGCTGGGTTTGAAGACATTACGTGTCTGAAAAATTTATATCTCTATTATTGAATTTAAAATAATAATAATAATAGAGATATAAAAATTATTCATATTGAAAGGTGTAGTGAAAAACATAAAATTAAAGAGGCAATGATGATATCTAGGAATAGAGGTGGTTTAATGAATAAACATTCAGCTAATATAAAGACAACAGAATTGTGGGAAATTTGAAATAGATTGAATGATGGGTAATGAAAGTTTTTATTTTTTGTATGTTTATATTAACAGTTGATAAAGATTGTCAGTGAGACAATTGAAAGTACTTCTGGTAAATAATATATTATTTAATTTTGAATAGTGTTAAATATAGATAGATAGATAGATAGATAGATAGATAGATAGATAGATAGATAGATAGATAGATAGATAGATAGATAGATAGATAGATAGATAGATAGATAGATAGATAGATAGATAGATAGATAGATAGATAGATAGATAGATAGATAGATAGATAGATAGATAGATAGATAGATAGATAGATAGATAGATAGATAGATAGATAGATAGATAGATAGATAGATAGATAGATAGATAGATAGATAGATAGATAGATAGATAGATAGATAGATAGATAGATAGATAGATAGATAGATAGATAGATAGATAGATAGATAGATAGATAGATAGATAGATAGATAGATAGATAGATAGATAGATAGATAGATAGATAGATAGATAGATAGATAGATAGATAGATAGATAGATAGATAGATAGATAGATAGATAGATAGATAGATAGATAGATAGATAGATAGATAGATAGATAGATAGATAGATAGATAGATAGATAGATAGATAGATAGATAGATAGATAGATAGATAGATAGATAGATAGATAGATAGATAGATAGATAGATAGATAGATAGATAGATAGATAGATATAGATAGATAGATATAGATATAATATACAAATCAATATATATATATCAAAATACAGTACAATTTACATAAATTATATTATTTTAGAAGTACTTTCGATTATACATTTTGTAGTCTTTATCAACTATATGACATTAACATTGAATAATCAAAATGAAACAATCTTTAACAATACCCATAGTTCAATTCAGATTTTCCATAATGTTGTTATCTTAACATTTAATGACTGACAATTCATTAACATTTGATGATTTCTTGAAATCAACATAGCCTTTTTTATTTTACATTTATTATGACAACATTCAATTTGAATAATAATAATATTGATTTGTATATTACATATATTGTGAAACGAATACAGATATCAAACTTATTTATTTATATATATATTGAACCTGATTGAAATCCAGTTCAATGGTGGTGTTATTAAACAAAAAAAAAGAAATTTATTAAGCTTTTAATTTTCATCAAACCTAGAGTTTAAATTTGCAGTATTATTTAAAAAGAATGCATGTATCGAAGTACACACGTGTTTATATGTAAAACAGATTTTTTTAAAAAAATCTTTATCGATTTATTTTAAAATAGTTTTCATATACCGCCTGTTTTTAAATCCATTTGATTTAAAAACAAGCTGGCTAGCTAATTGCATTCCTGTGGCTTTTATTTTAATTATTGTAACCAATTTTTATAGCGGAGATTTGATTTTTATGTTGTTGTTTTCATTTCAATAAACCCTGGGTGGAATTCTTAGATAGATTGAGTGGGAGATTAATATTTGCCCTGCCTCAGGCATAGAAATTGGACAACAAGTAAAGTGTTTCACAGGAAATGGAGCAACGTATAAATAGCCCCAAAAATTTGGAGTGTCAGTTAATTCATTGTTCATTGATAGACAAGTTGTTTATCAAGTGAGAATTTATATCAGCATGGACATTTAATATTTTAAAGGACATCAGCTGTGATTAAATACTTTTGCCTGCAACAAAATGAAAAATTATATACTTGTTACCACCACCCAAATGGCTTGCTATCTCCACAGAAGATGTATCCCTGACTTCCAAGCTTGCTCCAGTAATGCCTTGAACACCTAAAAGAAGCCGGAACCTCTCTACATCTACCTTGCTGTCTAAAGAACCTGAAAATGAACTTAAGTAAAAGTGCGCACTCTACGTGAACTTTGTTTTACCGAAAGGTAACTATTTTCATTTTTATTCTTCCCGGGGTAAATTAATTCTCATTAAATCTCCGCTCAATCTAATCATAAATATGTCTTCTTAAATCAATATAGCCTCATATCTAATATTTGCTGTGTTTTCCAATATTTTATAGTGTGTCTTGGAATCTTAGTTTTAAGCTTCCAATTTACTTTCAGTTTTGTTTATTGGAGAGTGACGAATGAGTTTTATAGTTTATGCCTCGCTTTCATAAATGCTTTAGCAGTTTTGTATATATATTGTTTTTTATGCTTACCTGTAATTATTTAGTATTCCATAATTAATTTGTAATTTTATGCTCTGGGTTGGCCCTAGTGCTTAGCCTCCAAAAATCTTTTGGCTGATGACTTATTGTCTAATTTTCGCAGGTGGAGATTTTGTTTCTAATATCTCTAAAGGTGGAAATTGGAATTGTGTTTTTCTTTGTAATTTTAGAAGTCGTCAGCAGGAAGATAAAATTTATCCTTTCTTAAATTACATGTGAGCAATACTTTCATTCAGCTAGAGTATTTAAACTTTTGATATTTCATACTCCTGTGCACTCTCCGATAGATTTCTTTTTGTAGTTATTATGTGTGCTTTAAATTTATCAGAGCGTGTACTCAGAATTTGTTTGTAAGTTTATTTTATTTTCTTTATTTGCTGGGGCAGACGTAACTGTTTTTTCTAATCATTTACTTGTCTCTTATTGAGACCATTAATTATTAATTTTAAAGTAATTTTCGCCAATCGTTTGGCTGGGATTCACCAGGTTTAATTGTTTCTTCGTTTCAATGATATTTTTCGATTGTTCTTGGGGTGGATCAATCACCGTTATTTTAAATGTAGTAATTGGTGCAGTTCATACCGATATAAGGACATTCGAGATCTGATCATGCTTAGATCTCGGAAAGCTCATCGGCACTGGGTTCTTTGATCTATTTTGGGGGCATATGGTTTAAATAGCTGAAAGTGAAATCCAATGTTTAGGTGAATCCTCTTCTGAATGAAATTTGCTTCCTCCCTTTTAAATTTGTTTATTAGAAGATCAATAAGACTGTTCTTCATGAAATGGATAGCAAGCATTATAATAAATCATTAAAACCAACAAAAAAAAATTGATTTTTTTTTTCAAAATATAATGCTATATGCGGATGTTTTTAGAACTACAATTTAGATTTTGAATTTCCTATAATTTAAGCCTAAAATGAAGAAATTGTGACCAAAATTGACTAATAGATGGCATATGCTATGTCCAAAAACTGTAAATAACAGTACTGTGCAGCAAATAGATCTAAATGAAATAAACAATTTAAGGGTTTTAATGATTTATTATAATGCTTGCTATCCATTTCATGAAGAACGTCAGTGGCATAATTGGATCCTTGTGTGTATCTTTCTATCAGCCATAGTAAAGAACATGGCAATTTGTAGCATGACCAGTTAAATTAGTCTGAACTTTCTAATCATCTATATTCCTATCTGTTTTTACCAATCTATCTATCTATCTATCTATCTATCTATCTATCTAAATATATTCAACTTATCATTTCATTCATCCATCACTGTATGATAGATAGATAGATAGATAGATAGATAGATAGATAGATAGATAGATAGATAGATAGATAGATAGATAGATAGATAGATAGATAGATAGATAGATAGATAGATAGATAGATAGATAGATAGATAGATAGATAGATAGATAGATAGATAGATAGATGGATGGATGGATGGATGGATGGATGGATGGATAGATAGATAGATAGATAGATAGATAGACAGACAGACAGACAGACGGATAGACAGACAGACGGATAGATAGATAGACAGACAGACAGACAGACAGACAGACAGACAGATAGATAGATAGATAGATAGATAGATAGATAGACAGACAGACAGACAGACAGACAGACAGACAGACAGACAGACAGATAGATAGATAGATAGATAGATAGATAGATAGATAGATTTCTGTTTAATAATTTTTAACCATCTATCTACATATTTTGTTATCTATTCATTATTTCAAACATTACTCTACCTAATACTTAAAAATATTTTACTATTTAACTATCTAACCTTATAGCATTAATTATATATATATATCAATTTATTTGACTATTTGTCTATGTATATAAATATTAAGTTATTTAATAACTAATCTAACTAACTTTTTTTTCATGTGTCAAAGCATCGACTGGGAAGCGAACCTGCAAATCCGGGACAACTGCTTGTAAGACCGCTGTGCTGACCACTCGGTCACCAACGCTTGGCATCTAACTAACTTTTAGCCTATCTATTGGCATATCTATCTACTTTTAATTAATTTCAGTTCACTTCCACTGGTTTACATATGTAAAACTATTTATTACTATTTGTTTCTCTAAACTCAACACAGTAGACTGAATCATTATTCATTTATCAATACTGCACTCATAATGATATCAACTTCAATATTATTTCTCTTAATTTCATGTTGATATTTTTTCCTATAATTTTAACTTGGTTAATTATATCATATTCTTAACTAATATCCTATATTACTTTTTATAAATGCTTTCCTCCAGTGAGAAAAATAATAAAATAAAATATATCTTAAATTTAATTCATCTTTTTAAGAACAGAGGCGCTTCAAGTTAAGATGATTAATAATGAGAAAGGTAATGCGGTATGCAGAAGATTTGGATACAGAATTTATGTCAATATACTTGTACAAAAGATGGGATGATTGTGTTAGGAGGATTGTTGAGTGTTATAGTGGTAATGAGTGGGATAGAAGAATAGATGCATTAATTAAGAATAGGGAGTTGGAGAGATGGAGAACTTATATGGAGAGTAAAACGAGTTTAAATATATATAGAAGTAAACGGAACATTGGGTGTGAGTTAATTTATGATAATAGTAAGGAAAGTAGTTTATTGTTTAAGGCTCGAACGAGATCTTTAGCAACAAGGGAATATACACGTAAATGGAAAAACATGGCTAATTTAGTCTGCAAGTTGTGTAAGGAAAGCATAGAAAATATTACGCATCTGTTACTTCAATGTAAATGCTTGGAAGCAGAAAGGGTACAAATAATGAAGTTATCGAAGATTAATTATGAACAAAGTGATTATACAGAAAGTGAGTTATTGATTGTTGTGCTCGGTTTGGGAAAAGATAAGGAGGATTTAGATATGAAGTTTCATGGAGTTGATAAAGATTATGTAGTGGAAATGGGATCGAGCAGATTATGGGAAAACATAGGGTGGAAAATGAAAAGGGAAGGTAAAGTGGCTAACATGTTTCTCTGGGCATAGTTGCTGAGAGATTCCTGACTCCGTATAAGGAGAAGTCACAGCGCATCACATCACATGGGGCCTTTATGTTAAAAAAAAAAGCATCTTTTTTTTTTTTTTCAAATTTAGCAAAATCGAAAATAAATTTATAAGTCCTAACGAATATAATTTAACGTAAATATTTTTGTTCGTTAACTCCGAATTATATTTGTTCAAATTTTGCCTTAGAATTTAACTACGGAAATAATTAATAGGAAATATTCGTACTCAATTTGGGATAGTATTTTAGTGTAAAGTTTACTAAATATATTAATATATTTACAATTCAACTACTTGTGTGCGAGTATGTGTGAGATCCGTATGTATGTATGTATGTGTTACAATTGTTCTTTGGCAATATGAGTTAATTTCTTCATGCTAAATAAATTAAACGTAAGTTTTTAATTTAAATAAATAAAGGGTAAGCTTAAGTTAGTTTCGTTTGTAGTTGGTATTAATCGCAAGAAATTTGTATTTAGGGTAACCATTAGTTAATGAACAAGAGTTACTAAGTTATCAAATAATCATCTTGTATTATATAGCTATTAAAAATGAATGCACAATTACAAAAATAAAATATTCTTAGACACTCGTTGACTTCGAGTGTGATTGAAAAGGTAAACAATCAATAAATATAAACTAATTAATAACACCGAACTAGCTTTTGGCGAAACATTGCCACAATTATAGTACTTAATAACATTATACAGTACACGTACACTTATATAATATGCAAAATGAGACACAATGTGCAAATAAGGCAATTAGATATTCTATTTTTCAAACAATGGAACACACTTTTTTTTTTTGTTGATGGAATGTGGATCTTTTGCAATTGTCCAAGTCTCTTTGTAATCAAACAGTTCTAACATTGAATGGAGAAAATGTATTACCCATGGTGTCAATTCAAAAGAAATTTGAATTTAAATATTATTTTCTGCTCTCATTACTATCATTATAAATAATTGCAAAAAATTAATTGACTTCAACCAGTTTGCCTTATCAGTGAGCAACTCATTATTGTAAATGATAACACATTTTCAATTATTCACAAATATGCATAGTATAAAATATTATAAAATATTAGTTTGAGAAATGTATTTTACCAGCAATTCATTCAATTTCTACTTCGTAGCCATCTACATTTCTATATAAATTTGAATTTATGAATCAAACATGATGTGAATATAACATAAATCAAAATAACTGTTACTGATAAAAAAAAATCATTTAGCCATTCATAAATACATATTGGAGGGAAAACAAAAGTTTCTGGTTAATAGTCAAAAGGATGATTACACTTTCAATCTAATTATTTCCTCCCTAAAGATGACCAATAACAATAAACTTTTCTGTATATAACCACCTAGTATCCTTGGATTACTTCAGTTTTTAATAGATGGCTTTGAGTGTATAGTCAAGAGGATGATTATACTTTCATTCTAATCACTTCTTCACTGAAGATGGCCAATAGCAAGAAACTTTTCTCCATATAACCATTTAGTAGACTTTGATTACTCCACCTTTCAATAGATATCTCTGAGCATATACTAAATACAATGAATTATTTCTCTTAAAAGCTTGTATTAAATTTTTGAATATCCACCTACAATTGAGTGATTAAAAAGTTAGAATATTACTGGTAATAAATGTCCTGCATAAAATTTAGTACAGTAATAAAATGTAAATATTTTGCATATGTAAGTGGGTATTTACAAAGAAGGATTTTATTTCTTTATTTTTTTATGTGAGTTCCCTTTTGGTGATGGGTGCCATGGTCATAGCTCTCATGTTTCATAGTGTTAATTCATTGACATCTTGATTGTTTATGTTATGTAGATCAGCTCATTTAGGTATTCCATCTGCGTGATGGTTGAATGCTATTTTTTCTTTAATTTATTATGTTTTATGGTTGGCTAAAATAAAAAAGAAAACACTATTCAGTTGTCACAGAGATAGAGTGTTTGAATGAGCTGATTTGCATAGTATGAATTATCAAGATGGATTATAAATAAAACAGCATAAAAGCTATAATTATGATGCAGGGCATCAGTGGTGCATTTGGCTAAGTAGAATAAAAAAGTAAAACCAGCTTCATAAAGTATATGTATGCAAAAGAATTACATTTACAGAAAGAAAAATTGAAGTTATTGTAATAAGATGGTGTACTGTTAAAGGTCTCTGGATTGAAGATCAATTCTATTATTTATGGTGAAAAAATGTCACATGATCTCTTTAGTAATGAAACATTCAATTACCTTTCAATTTTAAGTTACGGTTTTCTCTCAACAGAAACTTGTTTTCCACCTTCTACACTCTCTTCTTATTATTATGTGATTTTTAAATTATTTTATTTTATAATACTACTCAAAATTTAAATAACTAATCATTTTTTCATTGCAAACATATCTTCAAAGGCTTCATTAATCTTCAATAGTATAATTCTCATATCCTAATAAATAATTTAATCCAACAGATTATTATTATTATTATTATTATTATTATTATTATTATTATTATCATTATCATTATTATTATTATTATTATTATTATTATTATTATTATTATTATTATTATTATTATTATTATTATTATTATTATTATTATTATTATTATTATTATTATTATTATTATTATTATTATTATTATTAGAGAATTTGCAAATAGTGTTTAAAATAGAAGGAAGAAAAGATGAGTAAAAATATATACATTTTACAGATAACTTTTTAAATATTTTTTTTTCATATTTTAAAATTTTTAGAAGTTTTAATAAAAATTATTAAAGCATTTCTTTTAAGAAATATTCAAAAGAAAATATCTCATTTGTTCTTGATATCTTTGTATTATTATTATGTTCTCTGTTCAAAAGCAGTTGTATTCAAGAACAGGTTGCGACATGTAGCACCTAGGATGATAAGGTACTAGAACTGAGTGGGATTACTTGATTGGTGGTTATAGTTAATCATTTGTTGCCAAGATGTAACAATTATAGTTTCTCATTTATTTATTTCAGAAATATCATAAAAATCTAACACTACGGGGAAAGGAGATTTAAAAAAGCAAAATGAAATCTTGAATTTGCAAGACTTGTTGAATATGTCCATCATTAGTCTAGATCATTAACTTTCATCATTTTATCCAATCAGTAACGCATGATGAATGATATCAAGAGAAATAGTACCATATGTAATTATGTTATTAAGATTTGTGTTTTCCACATGTAAAGCTCATAATAGTGAACATAACTAATGAAGTTAATTGTAGATTTCACTGTTTAGAAGTTTGGAATTATTGGTGTAAAGTTACAAGACAGAATGTTGTAATGAGGGTGAATAGAGTAACCTCCTGGTACAAGACAATATTTGATTATAAAATTAAAATATGATTAATGTACAGTACTTTAATTTTCATCCAGTGTATTTGCAAGACAATCAATACATTAATTAATGACATATTTAAAGTAAAATTTACATGTCTATAAGTGTAAAAAATGTGTTTTATTCACTACTAAATAATAAAAAGTCTATTTTGACAACCAAATACATTGATAATATATCTGTAAATATGTTCATCAACTTAAAAGCTATAAATTTATTCACTTTTATAAATTAAAATTTTTATTATTGGCATTTTGCTAGTGGCAAAAAATGTGATCATCATACTGTAATTGTAAAATTTTATTACCATAATTGTAAGTTATTTTGAGAAATAAAAATGATTTTGTACATTATATGTACAAAGCAACTAAATATAAGTGTAAAATATCATTTACTGTACAGTATTTGGTTAATTTTAAATCATAATATCATGATCTGTTTCATATACATCCAAGCCAATGAAGGACTTATCAAAAATATTTAAAAAAAATACAGTACTGAAAAAATACAAATTTCATTCAATGTAAAACTAAAAATAAGTTTTGGACATACTATTCATAATTAATTTTAAATTGTGTACTATTTTAACTGAAATATAGTCTACTGAGTTTAAATTAAATTTTTTTAGTCAAATTAAAACTGTTATTATCATTAATCTAAAGTATTTTCTGTAAAAAAAAAAAAAGTGAAAAAAAGAAAATGATTTTATGAATTATGCAATTAATCTATTTTATATGAAGAAAGGTTACTAAATCTAAGTTAAAAAATAATATTTATTTGCTGCATGTTAAATCATATTCTTGTAATTTGTTTAACAATGGTGTTATAGCAAACTTGATTAATTATACTATCAAAAAAATTTTCAAACTTCATTCAGCATAAAACTAAACATATGTTGTGTTTGTATATTATTAATAATTTATTTAAATTATATACTCTTATGTATTAGCTAAAATAGTCAGTCAAGCAACTTTAAATTAAAATCTTTATGAGTGATATATTCAGTCAAATCAAAACTGTTAATTATGGTAAATTTCAGTCACATCAAAACTGCTCATATTTGCAAATGTATTTTCAATAAAGAAATAAAGAAAGGAGGAGGTGATTTAATGCATCCGTTTAATAATAAATTTTATATGATGAAAATGCAATACAAATGAGTTATAAAAGTTTTAGTCTTTTAATTTTTATTTAAATGACCCACATGTATGCTATTACAATATATATTATTCAAAAAATTATGAGATCCTTTTAAGAAAATGTCTACTATACATAATGAAATGTGACACTTCATTACATAAAAAACCCATAGGTAGTGTACTCATATAAAAAGTGCTATTTATTTAGTTCTGTATAGTACATATTATAAAAGTCATAAATATTGATTACAATATGCAAACATTAGGTATATTTCTTTTTTGTTAATATGTCAGACTTTTCATTTTTGTGAAGTTATATGTGTGATTAAGTTGTGGTAATAAGCCTTTCTATAACTTTTACATTGCTGATAAATAACAAATATGTATGATCACAACAGTATAATTAATGAGATATTATTACCATTGCAAAAGTAAACTTTAGTATGGGTTTTTATTCAGTGCAATGATTAACTATTTTGTGGAAGAACCCAAAAAATTGTCAACTGTGAAGTTATTCTCTTGGTCCATTTTTTGTATGTTTTCACAGTGAAACCAAGCATTTTTTTCTATTTATATTGAATTTGTTTTTGTTTTTTAAGTTTACAGCTACAAAAGTTTTCAACTGCAATCCTAGCAACAACTAATATCATTAAACAACCCATCACTTCTACAACCTATGGATCAAAAAATTTCCATAACCTTCATTCATGTATATGTTATTGATCCTTTGAATAAATATGTTGATAAAAAAACTGTGTATAGAAACATTGAAGAGCTTTTGCAATCACACATGAAACAATTAATTAATGAAGAATTAATGGAATTGAATAAAGAAAAAGAAGACAATGAAAAAAAGAAAATTAACAAACATGAAGAGCAACCAGAAATAGCATTTTTGAAGAATTTGACTTGATATTGAATATTCCATCAAATCTAAAATTTCTTTAATCAATGAATGAGAATTTATATTACACATGTTATACAAAAATAAAATCAAAGAATCAAGTAAACTTTTTCACTAAAGATCATTGGCCATCAACAACTAATTTACTTCCAAAAATGACCAAAATCATCAAAGGATTTAAAAAGCAATGATAAACCCTTAGAATAAGTGACTGATGCCTTAAATGATGTGATGATGAATTCTAATTGAATGGATTATAAGAAAAAACAACTTCAAATGTATTTTTTTTCTTTTTACATAGATTAATTTGCATTAGCTTTTATACATGCATATTTTAAGTACATATCTGAATAATACACAATAGCATAGTTTACAAATTCATATATTGTATGTTAAAAATTTTAAATTACCATATATACTAAGTTAGTTTGCTTGTGAATGCATTTATGACATAATTATTATCTACATGAATGAGCTAAATTTTATTCCCATAGAAAATCATTATAATCTCTTGCTTTTTATATGATATTCTTCTTTTACAATGAGTTTTAAGAACCAACTTTTCTCATTAAGTGGGGTAAGTCTATATTATACTCAAATCCATGAGCACACACACACACATAAGGTATAGGACCAATAATGCCTGAAATGTGCTCATGACATTGACCAAATTACATTAAAGATAATGATATAACAGTTTTAAAAAATGGAAAATATTTAAATTTGATAATAAATTTAAGGTATAAAATGAAGTTCAAACTTATCTAAATAGTTATATAAAGTTAAAATTCAAAATATTGAAGTATCATCTAATGATGGTTTTGTAAACAGCTTTGCATAAGAATAAATTTTATTTTGACATTATTTTGTTTATTGATGTTTTATTCAATATATAGATTCAGGCAACTCCTGATTTCCTGACATATGCCAGATATAATTAGATTGTGTAATGGTTATGGACTAAAAAGGAGAAAAATGAAGGGGAGACCTTAAGATAATAATTTAATTATTTTATTGTGAGTTTATTATATAATGTTGGAGGAGTAGTTGCCATACTTTCATTTATTACATCAAGAAAACTTGACATCTAGAAGAGTCCATGTCCAAAAAGATTGACTTTAAACCTAATTGAAATTATTTTCCATGTTCTGGAAGAATCTTGATGACATTCAACTTAATTACTAGAAGTTGTCTCATTATGAAATACAACAATAATGAATTGTAGTATTTTTCTTTTTCATCATTTCAAGCATCTGGCTATTTAATGTGACATTTTCCCACACTTTTTTTAAATGTAGTGCCTTCACACCACTCTTTTTTAATTGTAGTGCCTTAGGCGATTTATTTTTTTTGAAAACTGAGTGTTTCTAGTCGATGTCATTTATAGCTTGCATGTTCCAGCAGTATTTTGAGTGTTTTTAAATTCAAAATGGCCACCAAGCCCATACTATCAGCACCCATTTATTTTGTTGTTGTTTCTGTGCTTAAGGTTCGAATCCAGATTGAATTGTTTTTGATTGAATTGTTTTTTTCAAAACCTTTATGTAGCTGACCAATAGTCAACTGAGTTAATTATCCTAAATTTCTCAATAAATAGATATACAGCTATTGTCAGCTACAGTAGAGCAGGGATAGTAAATAACTTAAATTTTAACCATACTAGCTATAGGATAAAATAAATATGGAAAAAAAAACATTCAGACTTTCATCATCAAAAATTGACCAGAATCTTTTTTATTTTTATTATTATTTTTTTTTTATTATAAGAATATAAACACCCCTCTTATCTATGCATGACCTCAATTAAAACAATCCCTTTAACAAATTTTATTTTTAATAATGTGATGTTTATATATATATATATAAATATATATATATATATATATATATGTGAAACAAAAAAAATTTAAAATTTCCAACCTTCTTTTAAGATTGTATTTTATGATCCCTAGATGGAGCTTTACCAATAACTCTGAACAAGCTTTTGTTTACATAAATGCTGAGAGACAGAGAGAATTCAATATCTCTTTTGTTGTCTCCACCTTCAGACCAGCTGATTTTAAGCTAGTTGGCTCTCATCAGTGAAGGGTAGTAAAGCCCCATCTAGTGATCATATATATATATATATATTGTACCTATATTGATATAGTCACATATAATTTTTATCTAAAATTATTATTAAAGTAATCTTTCGTAAAAGAAAAACATAAAATTAAATGTTGAAGAGTTTATTCAGCTTGTTTTAGAAAAAGATAGGAATTAAATAGTTTTTATTAGTATTCATAAAAATATAAATATACAAATCTCTTTTCATTCAAGTTTAATTAAAGAAAAAATAATGTTAAAACTAAATAGTAAATTGTATTAAAAATATATGACCGTATATATGTGCGATTGTCAACAATAGAATAAATGTTATTATAAAGTTAAAGAAGATTATTATTAAAAAACACGGCAATGCTTATTAATTAAAATATAAAACAACATCTCTGCATGGCTATTACTAATTAAGCAATCTTCCAAAACATGTTTATCAAAGGATTAATTGATAAGGAAATTGACAACAGATCTTTGCCGGAGATATGAGAAAGACAACAAGGCGCAGGTATAAATAGACCTTTTTTTTCTATCGGACAATTCAGTTCCACAAATTAGTTGAGACAATCAGTTCCACAAATTAATTGAGTGAGTGCAGTTCAGAAATTAATTGTACAGTTAAGAAACAAAATGCAGTGCTGAGAATATTTTGGAACGCACGTTCACCTCCAGCCCAGATGTCCGAGAAAACAGCAGATCTGCCCGTGAAATAATGTCAGCTTAACATCTTAAAAAATCTCCGTCAGTATCTATTTGTCTCTGATAGTAATAATCGTGAAAATCAGGAAACTCAGCAAGGAAATGTCCCAGCCGGCTGGAAGCATTCATAATGGAACCATTCATACTGGAAGAAAACAAAGTGTTAAATCTACGTTCAAAATCCTAGGTAAAACATTTGCTTATTTTCGTTATACTGTAATAGCCTTTGCACTTCATTAATTCATGCGAATCCTCCAAGAGTCTAATTATATGAACTCGATATCATACATAAATGAACTATTGATATGTGTGTGATTAAATTTCAAATGCTATGTAGTCCTTTATTATCATTATTATGTGTGTGCATGAGTTAATATGTGCATGATCATTATATCAATATTTATTAGTTAAATTAGAATGTTTTGTTATTAAATCTATAGGAATGTTTAAACTATTTAGAAATGTTAATTTAAAATATGCGTGTGTTTTATTAGAACTATAAAATGTTTAAATTTAGTAAATAAATGTTAGTTAATAAATTATCTTTAAAATTAAACTATATTTGTCAGTCAATTCCTTTTATAAATTCCTCTTAACAAATTCTTTATCAAGTCTTTTAACCACTAATTAAGTATAATCTATTAGTGATTACAAACAACTGAGCTAGTCATGGATTTAGGCGTTGAGTTAGTGGCCATTGCTTAAAGTGCGTTATTTATTCATCCTTGAATAGATAGCTGGTGCCCGTGTTTATACACAAATAAAAAAAAGTGCTTTGAACTTGGTGTTGAACTCAACAGTCGAGAAAAAGTTATGTCCTGGAAATGTAACGTTAGTTATATACTTTATAGCTATCGTTTGGGCATACATACTCTCCGAGTATGTTCTTCTCTGCCTAAGAGACCAGTGATTCGAATCCACATATTCGAATACGGTTCAATATATATATATATATATATATTGTAACACTCATTTATATATTGTGTGATACTCATATATATAATATTCAAAGCAATATATATATATATATATTAAAATACAGAAAAATTCACATAAATTATACTTATTTTATTAGAAATACTTTCGATTATACATCTTGTTGTCATTATCAATTATCACAATACCCACAACTCAATTTAGTTTAGTACCCCCACAATTCCATTGTTTTAACATTTGATAATTGCTGATTTATTAACATTTGACAATTTCTTGAAATCAATATATCCTCTTTTATTTTACATTTATTGTGGCAATGTTCACTTTGTATAATTTTTATATTTTTATAATCAAATTTAAATCCATATTGATAAGATTTATTATGATCAAATATAACAGATGATGAAGATTTGTTTACATCCTTTCCTGAGTGTTTCTCTTTTTGAATTCTATTATATAAAAGCATATGTTCTTTTATTCTTTTCTCCAATGTAGATTTAGATTCAATGATGTATTTTAAGCCACATTTGCACATCAATTTATATATAATACAATTTTGATTAAAATTTGAATTTTAAATTTTACAGTTATTAAGTAATCTATTTGTATTATTTGTTAAGAAAAAAGCAATATGACATAAATCATTATAAATTCTTTTAATAAACATGACCTGCTCATACAATATAAATGGCATTGAAATCCATTTTATTTTGATATTATTTTTATTTTTATTATATTATTGATTCCTTTTAAATTTGAATGGATTCCAATGTCATTTATATCGGATGAGCAGGTCAAGTTTATTAAAAGAATTTATAATGGTTTATGTCATATTGCTTTTTTCTCAACAAATAATACAAATATATTACTTAACAACTCTAAAATTCAAAATTCAAATTTTAATCAAAATTGTATTATATATAAATTGATATGTAAATGTGTCTTAAAATATATTGGTGAATCTAAATGTATATTGGAGAAGAGAAT
The DNA here is from genome assembly GCA_028023455.1 of Epiperipatus broadwayi. Taxonomy (NCBI): domain Eukaryota; kingdom Metazoa; phylum Onychophora; class Udeonychophora; order Euonychophora; family Peripatidae; genus Epiperipatus; species Epiperipatus broadwayi. The sequence continues at coordinate 234,088 of JAQFVV010006265.1, read as the reverse complement.
AAAAGAGCACGTGCTTTTATATAATAGAATTCAAAAAGAGAAACAATCAGCAAAGAATGTAAATAAACCATCATCTGTTATATTTAATCATAATAAATCTTGTCAATATGGATTTAAATTTTATTATAAAAATATAAAAATTATACAAATTGAATGTTGCCACAATAAATGGAAAATAAAAGAGGCTATATTGATTTCAAGAAATCATCAAATGTTAATGAATCAGCAATTATAAAATGTTAACATACAGAATTGTGGGAGAACTAAAGTAAATTGAATTGTGGATATTGTGAAAGGATGTCTTGTTTTGATTATTCAACATTATATAGTTGATAACAACTACAAGATGCATAGTCAAAAGCACTTATATTAAAATAACTATAATTTATTTGAATTTTGCTGTATTTTAATATATATATATATTGATTTGAATATTACGTATACTTTGGAAAGAATACAGACATCAAAATTAATTAATTATATATATGCGTGTGTTACATGTGCATGTTTATAATTCAAAAAATAATTGAAAAGTAAATAAATGAAAGAAAATAATTTTAAGAAATAAATTAAAATAATAATTAGATCAATTATAAGGGTGGGAAAACAAAATCTGATTTAAGTTAAGATTCAGAACCCTCTCTCTTCTTTTTACCTTTGAGGAAAAAAAGAATGTTTTAAACAAAATAAGATATAATGTCAAAATATATAATAGATCAATCTAAGAAAAAAATAAAATTAATCATTTAATTAAAAATTAAAAGCAAAATGAATAAAAGTGAACAATAGGTGAGGAAGTATATAAAATGTCTGGCTTTATAGTTGGAGGCAGTCAGTTAGTTTAAAATGTATTGAAGGTGAGAGGGAGAAAGTCTGTGAATCATTAATTAATAGGAAACACCATGTACTTTTAAGAAAACCACAGGAGTGCCTGTCAGGGCTTCATTCCCTGGCCTCCATCACCATCAGCCTATAGCTTCCAACTTAATAGCTTGCCCATAATGTAGGACTCTGCCACATATACTCTCCTGTTGCCATTGTGAAGTTCTGAAAAAGAAAAAAACTAAAGTTAATGACCAAATGGTGAGCCATGAAGAGGACAAGGAGCATCATTAAATTAAAAGCCCATGGGCCATGAAGAAATGACTATCCAAGTTGTTGTAAATAGATGATGCCACCTCCAAGTTAAAACCTAGGTAAATATATTGAACTTTATTGGTGAATGTCTTGACATTATTAAGCATAGCAGAACTGAGATGAATGGAGGACTGTTAATATTACAAATGTCAGAATTATATAATGAAAATATGTGATAAATTAACTTTGGTTAAACTATATTTATTTTGTTTGGTAATTATTGTTATATATATATAAAATACATATTTTGCGGGTTCATCCGTGTTAAAAACTTTTAATATCAATATACTGACGTTTATCTTTTTCTATTTACAGAAAGGATACAAACATAGACAGATATTTACATTTCCATTCTCATCATCACCCAACTCAGATAGTTTCTGTAGCCAAAACTCTTTTAAATAGAGCAATTAACCTTTCAGATGACACACATCTGAAAGAAGAAATAAATCATATTAATAGTGTTTTATTAGCAAATAGTTATAATTACAAATTTATAAAAAAAGCCTTATTTCAAGCCCAAAATAGACAAAATAGGAAACAAAAAGATGATAAGTCAGCTATTAGGATTTGTGTTCCATGTGTAATATCTACAGACAGTATCGGACGTATATTAAAACGCTATAATATAGATAGAGCATTTTCTGCTCATCAAAAGATCAGCAATATAATAACCAAGCCTAAGGATTCAATCCCTCTTGAATCTCATGGTGTCTATCAAATCTCATGTAAAAATTGTAAAGGTTCTTACATAGGTATGAGTAATCGTCGCATCAGTGTTAGGAGAGATGAGCATGCTAATGCAGTTAAAACAACACTCATCATCATCAGCACTCTCACTCCATACTATAGATTCAGGTCATAAAATAGATTTTTCTAGTACCAGGATCATATCCACATGTGATAATCTCTACCAATGCAAAATCAGAGAAGCCATTGAGATACTTAAAAGGCCAGATTGTATCAATAAGCGAGATGATACGTGCAAACTTCCTCCTATTTGGAAAGATTTCTTTAAAAAACATTCTTAAATTTAACATTTTTGCTATTGGTGGGATTTTTAATGTTTTATTCAAACCAGTGATTGTAGCGCCTCTACAACCGTCTTTCTACCTTTTTATAACTCTGTGGATGGCTTGTGTGACCAAGTCGAAACGTCAGTATATTGATATTAAAAGTTTTTAACACGGATGAACCCGCAAAATATGTATTTTATATATTTAACCCGTGCAAATCTTCATTTTAACATATATATATATATATATATATATATATATATATATATATTGTGTTAAATATATGTCTAATTGAAACATTAAAATACTGGTGTGTGTGTGTATAGAAATAAAACATGTTTTCTAAAGATTACTTAGTTCTGTTCTCTTTCCTTTACCTGCATTGCCATGATTAGAAAATTTGTAAAATTTGATATGTGCTCTTGATTCATGCACTGGGCACCCCTTTCTCATAGTGTTGTAGTTAGTCTGGGTTAGTTTTCAAGTACTGGGTTTAAGTATGCCTTTTATCTGGGCATTCCAATTATATAAAATTTTTATAGCTGGATGGTGCTTGAGATTTATCGTAAAAAATGCCTTTGGAGGATTGGCATAGTCCCAGCATTTATGGAGGGGTACTGTGATCAGAAAAAATGATCAGGATTTGTACATTTATGCAGTCTCAGTCTGGTCATAGGTATTATTGACAGTTAATCTATCAGTAATATTCTACCACTCTACCTGAGTGTATGGTCAAAGGGATGTAAAAACCATTCTAAATTTACAAATAGTTATTAAGTATGTGAGATTACACCTCTTACATAAATCAACTCAAACAATACAATGTGATATTTAATGAAAGCTATTAAAATCAATAAAGATTACAACTAAATATATAAATTTAAACTTGTTATATAATATGTTAAAAAAAAAGATAATATAAAAAGATGATTAAAAAATAATACCATGACTGTTACAATGGACATCCAAAGAGATTCATGACCCTTCCAATATATTTTAACAGGCAATCCCAGTATTAATTTTATTGTTTATATAAAGGTCTATAAAAATTGAATCTGTTGACCACATAGGGTAGTAAACACAAGACTATGGCTGTATAGTCACCATAACACCTGCAGATAGAATTTGACTATTATTCACCATATTGGGTTCAAATAGAAATCCTTTTCTTAAATATATCTTAAGAAATAAAATCTATATATCCTAGATCAGGATGTATGTTAAAAAAAATATTTAAAAAAAATCTACCTAGTGGCCATTATTTCATTTAAAAAGACAGGCAACAATTTCTTCGGACAAAGTATATTTATAAGTGTCAATTAATAAATGATCTCAAGTGCCAATCTTAATAAGACCATAAAAATTATACTTTTCCTTTTTAGGTAATCTTAAAACTACCACTAATTAGGTACCTGGCCCTTTTAGCTAGCTCAAATCCCAGAGCTGGGAGGTAACAAGACCTATCAGGCTGAACAGAAGTAAATGGCTAAATTTGCGTAGTTGAAACAAGCTTTTCCCTGCTTTATATACTTCTTGACTTAAGTCGCATATATTTAAACTTACGTATTAGTAATGGTTTCTTTTCTATATCCATTAAATTAGATCGCATGTCATTTGAAATTAGCTACTTTTGAACTCCCTCTTTCTACACATTTATTCCCTCTATTTGTGATCTATTTCTTTATCAAATGTATGGTTTAGAATTTAAAATTATGTGTAACATAATTGCCTATTCTGAAAAGCATATTTCAGTCATTCTGATATTCTGCCAGGAAGGAAACTAGACCAATATAAGTGATAAATATTTTGATTGATGAGAGACAATTTGTTTTAAAGTATACAATTTATTACTATGGCTAATTAAATATTGAAAAAGAGAAATATATATATATATATGTTAATTCTAATATTTTCACAGATAAAAGATGTCATATTATTATTACTATTTGCGGAATATTCCGTATAGTGAAAAAGCTAAAAGCTGACATTTCAGTACAATATCAAGTACCTTCCTCAGAGGAAACTCTGAGGAAGGTACTTGATATTGTACTGATCTGTCAGCATTTAGCTTTTTCACTACATGGAATATCCCGCAAATAGTAATAATAATATGACATATATATATATATATATATATATATCAAATGATAACATAAAAGACAAAAATGGAATTAGTTAAATATAAAATAACATATAATTAAACAATATGAGTAAGAATGCATTTATACATTGTAAATTAAATTATACAATTTTACATAATGATTGAACTTTTAAAGAGTAACAATAGGCACTTTTCAGATCTTTTAAGACAATAAAACTAGTCATAGTTACCTTGGAGTGCCCAGGATTTTTAATATGGATAAGTTTATTTCCATGTAAACTTGATTTTGATGATCCAACCAAAATCTATGTATTTTTTACTGTCGAATAATAAAACAAAATATTTCTGCTAATAGCAAAAGTTTTGCATGAACATCCATTTTGTGGTATTACTGCGATCTAGGAAATAATGATGGCTTACTGAAGGCATTCTTACTATATACAATTTGATATTCTCTTCCTTCCTGGATTGTTTTAGCAGCATATCAGTGAGGTCCCTATGGGTCTTGGAGGGTAGGCACTTAACAGCAACAGCTACATATTTAGAGCTTAGGATGGTGGCCTTACATGTATTTGTTCTACTTCTGCATTACGATTGTAGCGATGGTATGAGTTGCTATTGCTAAATCCATTTTCTTCTCCCGATGGTTGATTGAAGGATTTTTTTTTTAATATTTCATTTTATAATACGAGCATAGCCATATCATTCAACTTGGCAATAAAAAAATATTAATATAACAATACAGTTTGAAAAACACTCTTGCTTGTTCCGATTCTTTTTTCTAACTAATTAATTTCTCAAATTCCTTTTGTTTCCCAAAATAGTTTATCAGTATTCGGGTCTCTATTTCTTAGGCATGCTTTTAACATTTTTTTTTTCCGCCGTACATTTACTTAAGATTACCTGGAATTTTCAGTGGCTAAGTAATGGAACAAAAGACACAAAATTGCCTCAAGGTAGACATATCAAAGTTCTTTCATTACTCTCATTAACATGTGATATACAATAAAACAACAGAAAAGTATACATTTGAAATAAATAATAATATAAGAAAAATTGTTTACATATTTGTGTATAACTGCACTCCCACAATTTATTAACATATTTTTATGAATGTATTTTAAAAGAAATAACAATAAATATCTTTCTCTTTCTTTTTATTAAAAAAGAACTTTCAAACTTTCTCTCTTTTCGACATATTTATCTAGTTCTTTATATAAATACTCGCACACTGAATCCAATTTATTGGACTCATGCTGATCTAGGCAGTTGGGGAATATTATGTATCTCCCTTGTAACAGGGTTTGTACCTGGCTACTGTTACTATATATATATAAACATTTGATTAATATGGGAATCAGTGAACAGACAGTTATGAATTTGCCTTTATCAATGAAGCTTGGGATTTAAATCTTGAAATAAAGCATTTATTATTCCAACAACCATTATCAGTTAAAAAGTCTGAATTTCAAAACTGCCTAAACTTATAAAGCCAAGCAATTCTGCTTGAAAAAATATATAGATTCAACCAGTGATTATGACTAAAAAAATGTATTAACTAGCAAGCTAAATTTACCCCCTCCCCTATTATGTAAATGAAATAATTGGAAATCATTCATGTTTATAAAATTTTTATTAAGGAAAATTTTAAATATTTAAATCTGCTATATTAATACATATGTAAAGAACAATACAATCATTTAAATAGTAAACATTATAGTAGCATTTAACAATATGTTAATTAGAAAGCTGTTCCACTTTTTTATTTAGTTTTTTTTTGTTTGTAAAGAAGATTTCCATGAATAACTGCCACAAGAGGTGTTAGAATCAATAATTTATTGTTATTTATTGAAGAGATTGATTTTTTAAAATAAAGAAATTCAATACAATTGTGTGCTTAGTAATTGCTGTTATAGTAAATGCTGCCATTAAGCATTGTGTATGTGCATTTATCTGATTAATATGAAGGAATTCATTTATTTTGTTAAATAACAATCAATCTGTTTAAAAATTTCTGATAAATAATAGGATTGATTAATTCTCATACCTGCTGAATATAGTTATTGAAGACAATCTTCTTTGTAAACAAAGAGAATTAAGTGAAACTGGTTCCTTATTGCCATATTATGGATTGCTTTGTGGGAATGTTTCTCATTTAGTATAACAGCATATACTATTGTGAATTTTTGTAACATATATTTTCATAATCCAATAAGATTCTGAAGATAAAAATATTTAAACATTGCAAATTTTAATATTTGTTAAGTTGATTTGGCTTTGATCAAACTTTTAATATTTGGAAATACTTTGTGAATGAAAGTAACAAATTTACATCTATAATTTCAATCAATTTCTTGGATAAAAAATAATTTAAATAAAGAACAAAACTATACAATTTTCAGAAAATGATAAACAAAACAAAAGTCACCAACATAAAGATGTAATTTACAAAATGAAACTTAAAATCTTTTACAAACTTGTGTTGCATTACACTACTAGTGATTATATGACTGCCGACCATATATTTGAATGTAGAATGTTTATGGAACAATAACTTTTTGTAAAACAATTCATTGACTTTAATTTTTGTTATAAATTTTGCTTTATGAATTCGGTATTACTTTGCAAGACCAAGGCTTACCATTTATTTTTTGTAATCAGAAGTTTCATGGACAATATTTAATGCTATAGTGCTCTTTTTTGATGCTTTCAATATATTTTGGCCATGGTTGTGTGTAAAAGTAATAAAATATTACAATTTAATCTACATTTATTTATATGTTCAAATTATGTATAATGGAATATAAGAATTAAGATTGCAATAGGTGTAATGTACTACATTCTCAATTAAACACTATTAAAAATGTATATAAACAAAAAATAATAACATTCACTGTATTTATGTAGTTAATTTTACAAATATACAACATTTATATTATGATACATTATATTCTTTATCTTGTATTGTCCTCACTAAGTCTAATAGTCACAAATATTACAATTGTAGGCTTACACAGTTTCATTTTTTAAAGGTTTTTTCCATATTAAGTAAGATAAGAGTACATGCATTTTTTAACATTTTTTTTCAATGGTTGGGTATAGCATAGTATTTTATTTAATAAAATATATTCAAAGTTTAGATTAAAGCTTTACAAAATTTAAGACAATTCATAAAGTACCTTCATTAAGCAATAAAATAAAAGTTGATTTAGAGTATAAAAAATCATATTGTAAAGTGTCATATGTTCAAAAAAAAAAAATCATTTATTAGAAAATTAATGAAAAGAGAATAGCATATTTTTCATATTATTGTTTACACTCCTGAGAAGGGTAAAATTGTGACCATATTAAAAATGGAATTTTTGTTGAGGCATTGAATTATATAAAGTATTTAATCATGGGGTAGTTGTATCAACTCTGAAGTACATTTGACGTGGCCATATCTTTTAGTAACGTTTCAACTATATTTCTCTTGAAGTGAAAAAAATATTGAAGTAGAAAGATATCTAAAATAAGTGTTTTATTGTAAGAAAACTGGATTATTCTGATAATGCAATACTTTTATAGAGTCAAAAATATGACATTTCACTCCCCATATTATTGAAGAAAAATAATAATAGTCTACAGCAATTTATTATTATTATAATTATTATTATTATTATTTTAAATTGATGGGAAAAAGTTATTGTATATATATTTTATAATGGTCAATGAGATCATAGAGTCTTACCGTATCTGTGCTACATATTAAGATCTAACTTTTACATATGTATTTTATTCTGACTGTCAGCCCATGCCACTAGCTCATGGAGATACTATGATTTAATATAAAACTTGCTTAAAAAAAGTATATTAATATTTTTAAAAAAATGAAATAAGACACTGTATTTCTGTAAAAATATTAAGTGAAAATGTTTCCATTCTTTTACCAATTTTATCTTTTTTATTTAATTCTTCTATTGATTTAGGTATATTTCCAAATTGTTTAAAATCTGCTGTTGTTACACCTATTTTTAAGGGTGGAGATAGGGAAAGTTTGGAAAACTACAGGTCCATTTCTATTTTATCAACATTGTCTCAGAATTTTGGAAATGTGTGTAAAAAAACAGAATTGTTTTGTTTTTTCAAAAATATAATTTATTTTTAAATAATCAATTGGGGTTTTTTCCAAGAAGATCTACAGAACTGGCTTTATCTGAATATGTTTCAGGCATCACTGAATCTTTAGAAAAAAGTTACACAACTATAGGCATTTATTTAGATTTGCAGAAATCATTTGACTGTGTTCCACATGATATATTAATAATTAAGATACATTATTGTGGCATAAGGAGTACTATGCTTGAATGGTTTATTTAAGTAATAGAAGCCAATTTGTTAAAATTAATAATTTTTGAGTGATTCTGAAATAATTAGATATGGAGTTCCTCAAGGTTCAGTCCTGGGTCCATTGTTATTTACTGTTTATATTAATGATCTGCTTGATCTTTCTTTTCATTCTAACATTTTTGTTTTGCAGATGATACTGCTTTGGTTACTTCAGCAGTTTCATATAGTTTACTTGAGAAACTGGTGAATGAAGATTTATTTAAAATTACACTATGGATGAACAATAATAGATTACTGCTAAATATTAATAAGTGTAATTACATAATATATTCTCTTAAAAATATTCCAGCAAAAGACTTGTTAATTTAATTGCCTTATGTGAATCAAACCTCCTGTCAGAAAATTACCAGGACTTCAATAATTTCTTACCTTGGTTTGGTTTTGGATGAGTATTTACATTGGAATAAGCATATTTTTTGGCTTCAAGTAAAATTAAGAAAACTTAATTTTCTATTTTATAGATTAAGAGATTGTTTGAATAAATCTGTCCTATTAAGTATATATAAACAGTTTTTAAGCAGACTTTGTTATGGTATAACATTAAGGGGTGGCACTGCAGCATATTATTTAAAGACTTTGCAAACACCACAAAATTTTACATTAAGAATTATTTTGTTTAAACTTTGGATTTGTCAAGATTTGAATTATATAAGTGTGCTGGAGTTTTAACTATTAATCAATTATTTTTAGTGAATATTTCATGTTATTATATTAAATACAAAGGAATGAATAAAAATAATTATTCATCAATAATGGTGACTAGATCAAGCGATTTTGATTTATTATTTGAACCAGCATACTTTAAACTCATTGTAGATATCACAAATGTTATCTTGGTCCAAGATTTTACAATATTTTTATAAGGAATATTGGATTTAATGTTAATGACCAATCAAGGAAAACTTTGAGAAAATTCATTATGGACTGGATTATAACTGATGATAATGAAAAACTTTTTATTTCTATTTAATTATTTTATTACATATTAATGTTTTTTTTAATTTTATTTCCATATGTACTTTTGTTAGGCTTTATGCATGATTTTTTATCACAAGATTATACATTTATTAAATTAAATTAAAATTAAATTATTATTATTATTATTATTATTATTATTATTATTATTATTATTATTATTATTATTTTATTATCATCATCATCATCATCATCATCATCATCATCATCATCATCATCATCACCAGCATCATCATCATCATTATTGTTGTTGTTGAGATTGAAAGAGACTAAATGTAATTTATTTTAGGTTTTGGTTATACCAATGTAAAATTAAACTCTTATATGTTGCAAATATTAATAATGTTTTTTATATATTTTTAAAATTTAAATCTCAAATTTAAGTAGAGTTAATTATCATTATCATCCAGTATTTAAATTGAGGATTATTTTGGAATAAATAAACAACTTATTCCTATTTAATGTGAATGTCTTCACAATACTGTCTGGAAATGCACTTAACATATATATATATGACAATAGATGGTGTTATATCAAAAACACCTTCAAGCGTTTGTTTACATAAATGTCAGAGCGAGTATTTCACTATCTCTAACTTAATTTCCACCTTCAGATCATGATTTCAAGCTATTTGCTATCATCAGTGAAGGACAAGATTAAGAAACTAGATCTAAAACACAAACTCTGAGCATTTAAGAAACAGTTTTTATTCAGCTTGCAAGAGTGAATCTTTTAGACACGTAATGTCTTCAAACTCAGCATAGCATGCCAGATAGCTACATGGGTCTGATATCAGTTCAGCATCACCACATAGTAGAAGTCTCTGCAATATATATCATTGCAAGAGAGACCTCAAAGGTACATTTATGAAAAACAAAAAACACAAGTTAAAAACTTGCATACGCTTGCTATGCTGAGTTTGAAGACATTACGTGTCTAAAAGATTCACGCTTGCAAGCTGAATAGAAACTGTTTCTTAAATGCTCAGAGTTTGTGTTTTAGATCTAGTTTTTTAATCCTGTCCTTCACTGACAATAGCAAATAGCTTGAAATCATGATCTGAAGGTGGAAATTAAGTTAGAGATAGTGAAATACTCGCTCTGACATTTATGTAAACAAACACTTGAAGGTGTTTTTGGTATAACGCCATCTATTGTCATAAAGACAAGTGTATGCAAGTTTTTAACTTGTGTTTTTTATTTTTCATATATATATATATGTAATAAAAAAAAATGTCCATTAATTAAAACAAAATTGTAATTACAATAATAATAATAATAATAATAATAATAATAATAATAATAATAATAATAATGGTAACAAATTATTATAAACAATTCTTAAATTCGCAGAAGTACTTTTGGTTAATTTCTTGAACCTACCTCAACTGCCATTAAAATTCAAAAAGAAAAGAAAGCGGAAGCAAATGTCATCAATTCAAAATCCAGGAATCTTGTATTTTAATGTTAGCAGATTGCCTATTTATTAAATGCATTTTATTCCTATTTATAAAAATTGTCTCTTTAATTTTTCTTTTATTATGGTTTCTCTCCTCATGAAGAATTTTCACATTTTCAAATAAATTTGCTTGTAGATGAATTAAATAAGTTAAATGGGTTGAAATGGATTATTGAAAAGAAGCAGGACAAAAATATTAAATATTTAGATTTAATTATTACAAGAGATAACACTATATTAAATTATAAATGAATAATTAAACCACTACAAAAAAGGGGATATATAAATTGTAAATCAAAAGTACCAATGATGCATAAGATGGAAAGTTTTAGATCTTTTTTGTTTTGGAATGAAAAATTATGTCATTACTAAAATGATAAACAGAAAAATATTGAGATATTTGCCAAGGAATTGTTTGATGTTGGTTATAAAATGGAACAAATAAGCAATACTTTATGTCAATTTTAAAAAAAAAGTATAATAATTTAAAGGAAATGAAGATTAATAATAAACAATTGATATCTATTCCATTTATTTTAAATCCACAAGTGAAATTTTTTAGGGATATATATATATATAAGAATATGTTTAATGTTTTATTCTACGTTCCAAACAATATTAATAAATTAGTCAATAATTCTAAGGACATCATACCTTTCAAGCAGAAAAGTAATGTCATATATCATTTTTTTGTGATTGTATGCTATCATATATTGGTGAATCTAGGTGCATTATTGAGAAGAGATTGAGGGAGCATGAATTGTTATATAAATGTGCAAAAAAGTAAAAATAATGGTGATTTAATTTCTCCTTTAGTTTTCTTTGATCATGAAAAAACATTTAAATATAAATTTAAATTTGATTTTGAAAATGTGAAAATTCTTCATGAGGAGAGAAACCATAATAAAAGAAAAATTAAAGAGGCAATTTTTATAAATAGGAATAAAATGCATTTAATAAATAGGCAATCTGCTAACAATAAAATACAAGATTCCTGGGATTTCAATTGATGACGTTTGCTTCCGCTTTGCTTTCTTTTTGAATTTTAATGGCAGCTGAGGCAGGTTCAAGAAATTAACCGAAAGTACTTCTGCGAATTTAAGGATTGTTTATAATAGTTTGTTACCTTTATTATTATTATTTTTATTGTAATATATATATATATTGTCAGATTAGAATTTTGAAAAATAAATTGCAGATAGAAAGTGGTGTATTACAGCAATAAATCTATATGTAAATTATTGAATTGTGAATATTAAAATTATGTTTATAATTTATATGACAATCAAGTGATTTACTTTTTTTTCACCATCAAACTTAAATAATACTATTGTTGATCTATTGACATAGGAAGAGACTATACTCCAAACATAAATGAGTAAAATATACTAATGATGGTGATGATTTGTTTGAAAAATATTTTGTTGTTGTGGGTGAAACTTTAATATTTTTCATAGAGCAGATGAAAAAAGTCCAGAGCAACAGTATGCAAATGTGTGGGTAATTTATAAATGATAATAAATTTTATATTTCAATATTTGTTGATTCTTATTAATTGAAATTTATGTTTGTTATATTTCTAATATTAATTGTTAAAAATGGAACACACTAATGTAAATGTATTAGGTGGGCCTGAAAATGCACTCTCAATCAATTTTAAGCACTAATTATTTTCAGTATTGAAAAAGATGCAAAAAATATATAGCTAAATAACAAAATGAAATGCGAGAGGATTTAAGTAGCAAAATAGATAAATCCCAAAATGAAATGCCAGAAAATTTAATTAAATTTCAATGAGATGAGAGAGGATTTGCTTAATCAAATAAACATATCTCAACGTGAAAGAAAAGATAATATGTGTGTGATCAGGTGGGTCAGCAATATGAGATGGCACTGAGAGTAGTGGGTCGTATGAAAGTCTGAGTTCAAATCCTGCATATATTACATATATAAACGCAGGTTTAAGCCTGTACAATGTATTAAAAACCTTAAAGAAAAGTATGATGAATCCTGCATAAATGTTGAAAGATTGAATGAAAGAATTGAACTATTTGAGGTTAATTGTATAAAATCTAAATAAGAAACGATCAAAATCTAGAAAACATTAGGTCAAACTTTAATTATAAAAATGAAATAGATTCTATATTTGGCGTATTAGAAGAAAAATTAAGCGGTGCTACTAATCAATTATAACTTTCAAGCTCTTAGCAAAAATGTATTTGATAATATTAAATAAAAAATAAAGGAAAGTTGAAAAACTCAGTCTAAATTTTGTGGGAATATTAAAAAAATTTAAAAGGATATTAATGAGATTTCTGGAGATTCAAAAGGATCGCCAGAACAAATTAGTGATATCTCTATTGAGTTTGAAAATTTTAAAAAAAAAATGGAAGACAGGAAGACTAATTCTAAAAAAGAAAATAAAATGTATATTGAACTTAATTGAGCATCTGAATATAAATGCTCAAGTGTATGACCTAAATAAAAAAAATTGAAAATATGTAAGCTACTTCTGAGAAAAATATAATGGTATCTAACCCTAAGATTAGATATATAGTATAAAAAGAACCTGAATTTTATGTACATAACACAATGAAAGGTGAACACGACTCATTGTTTTCATTTCGAAATATAACTAATGTCATTCTTTTAAAGCAAAAACTAAGTCCATTATCCAGTCTTAAACAAACAGAAGGTATGTTTAAAATTCCATTATACTATATTTATTAAAATAAAAATCTTTAAAAGAGATTATTATGAGAATCGCTTAGAATATCTTCATAGTCTAGAAGAACTTTTTTGCATTAAATAATTTGAATGAAAATGAAAAACTAGCTATTGCTCCTAATTATCTGTATAATGCGCCAAAGACTGGTGGCAAGCGTTATTTATAAAACATCTCATCCTGACAAGTTTTTGTGGCGATGATCGCCCAGATAATGTCTATTACCAAGTCTCTCAAAAAATTCACAGCTAATAGACACAGATATACTCAGTTTTATAGAAAACAAGCTGTAAACTTAAAAAAAAATCATAGCTTTCCCTTTAACTGAATATCAGATAGTGCTAATATTACGTCATAATCTGCCTAAACGTATTGAGCAAACTCTAATAGCTGCAAACCGTGATATTATTTTGGAGGTAGCTGAGTTCCTCAATGCATTAAAAACAAATAAAAGATCATATGACCTCAGATATAACTCTCATAAACCGCAAGCTAGTTAGTTATACACTCTTAAATTTAAGGTATCATTTCGGAATAGAAATACTAATAAAATTCATAAAATGGATAAGCAAAATCTATGCATATATGGTCATTATAGTAAAGATAAGGGAAAAGAGGTCATTAGCTTATGTAGAGGGTAGGAAACATACCATAAAAATGAATTTGAAAATATTGTCATTAATGTAATTGAGGCTAGACCAAGTACTAGAGCTGAACATAATACAGATTATAAAATATTAAAATAGTAACATGATCTATTTTGACAAGAACTTTTAAAAAAAATTAAGACTGATCATTTTTAAGATGTGAAGATGGTTATTAATTTTAAGGCAGAAAGATTATTTTCTTTTTACTAACCCTTAAAAGCTATTTACTTTCAGTACCAGAATCCTAACATAATAAATTTGTTATAATAATAATTATAACTTTAGGACTCAATAGTAATAATTTAGTTATTTTATAGTTTATATAATTTTAAGCCAAGATTTTTTTCCCCCGGAGAAAAAAGTAGTTGTAATACTACAATATATATATATATATGTTGATACGAAGATTTTCATGGGTTGCATATATAAAAGACAAATTTTGTGGGTTCATCCATGTTAAAATATTTAAAATACTGATATACCAACGTTTTGACTTTATCACACAAGTCATCCACTGGGTGATAAAAGGTAGAAAGACGGTTGTAAAGGCGCTACAATCACTGATTTGAAAAAAAAACGTTAAAGTTCCACCAATAGCAAAAATGTTAAATTACGAATGTTTTTTTTTTTTTTTTAAATCTTTCCAAATAGGAGAAAGTTTGAAAGTATCATCTCACTTATTGATACAATCTGGACTTTTAAGTTTCTCAATGGCTTTTCTAATTTTGCACTGGTGGAGATTATTACATCTGGATATGATCCTGGTACTAGAAAAATAAATTTTATGACCTGAATCTATAGTATGGAGTGAGGGTGCTGATGATGATGAGTGTTGTTTAACTGCATTAGCATGCTCATATCTCCTAACTCTGATGCCATGATTATTCATACCTATGTAAAAAGCTTTACAATTTTCACATGAGATTTGATAAACACCATGAGATTCAAGAGGGATTGAATCCTTAGACTTGGTTATTATATATAATGAGATAGATTATTTAAGAAAATAAAAATATTTGGCAATCATGAGTTGGAGTCAGATTTTATATATTAAATTTAGATTTTGTTATTAAAGATAGTTTTCTGTGAATCTAAGCACACCCATGTATGTCTGTTCAAAAACACAAAATAGAATTGTTTTTTTATTTAGTTTTTTTTTTTTTTTTAAAAAAAACTAAATCTAATCCATTTCAATTAATAAAACTTGTTTAAAAGTTAAGTTTTAGAAACAAAA
The DNA here is from genome assembly GCA_028023455.1 of Epiperipatus broadwayi. Taxonomy (NCBI): domain Eukaryota; kingdom Metazoa; phylum Onychophora; class Udeonychophora; order Euonychophora; family Peripatidae; genus Epiperipatus; species Epiperipatus broadwayi. The sequence goes on along the minus strand of JAQFVV010006265.1, from coordinate 218,406 downwards.
TTATTTTGAACAAAGGTAAAATAATTATAACCATAAAATCAGATTAATTATGAAAGTTTTGACATAAAATAATTTATCATAATAGTAAGGTAGATTTCATGGTTTTGATACTTTAAAATTTTAATTTAAATCATTTTTTAGAGAGATAAAGTATCATGCAAGTAGACATGTTTTTTTTTTCTTTTTTTTTAATCTAAGAAATTTTATATAAACATGGGTTTAATTATAAATAATTACTGGCTTGTCATGACTATATAAATAGTCAATCTCAGAAAATAATTTTGTCTTCCCTTGTTCTCTCTGCTCATTATTTACCAAATCGACAGTGCTGTTACCATGTATTTCTATAAACTTCACCATTGAAAGCATAACTCACTAATGAACTTCTTCCTAAGTATGATTCTGCAACTAGGATGTTTAAATCTTGTGCTAAATTAACTCCAAAATCATATTAATCATCAACACATATTTAACATCACAGTTATAACTGACTCACTTCTCAACAGTATAAGTTAATGAAGTTTGAGTTAAATTTTACCCTGAATATGAAAATATGTATAAAATATTTGAGAGACTTTCAATAGTATGTTTCGACTACAAAATAATTTATCTGCATCATGTCCAAAAATAAAATGTATGTCATAAATTTCATTTTCACTTTGGATTTAAAATAACCTCTTTTCAACTATTTGCCTAACAATTTTAAATAGTTAATTAACAATAACAATTTAATAAACCTAAAAAGACTTCAGTTACCACAAATCATGACATTTATCTATATCATTTAATTTTTAATTTAATTTATGCATTTTGTATATTTATTTTACTTTATTCATATTAACATTTTGTTGTAACTCAACCAGACTAGCCATAAACTATACACTCTAAAACACAACCAATAATTTTCACTTCAACAAGTAGATTTCTCAAGAGTAAAGAACTACAAAATATAATTGAGAAGTCAGCTTGTAGCAGTGAAACTATTGGTTGTGTTTTAGAGTTTATATTTTTGGGGTAATCTGATTTGTGAATTTGGAGTAACTTTGATTATATATATTGAATCGGACACATACATCTAATCACTTAATGGCACAACTAAACTTGTCACATCAAACTAGTCTATCCGTTTGAAAAATTTATTTTATGTGAATGAATGTATAATAATCCGGATATTTTGATTTAATAATTGCCCCTGACGCTAGCTCAGCTCATAGCATGAGCATATAACTGTTAAACAATTGATAGGTAGATATTAACAAACAAACGGCAGGTAAATTTAAATAATCAAAATATTTATTAATTACAAAAGGAAAATAAAATATAACACGCACACACACACATAAAAAACAAATTAATTTTTAATCGATTGATTTCAATTATGTATGGTTTTATTAAATAAATAACCCAAAACAATTTATTATTGTCCGATATTCAATTACAAATCTTAATTACCTTTTTACTTCAATAGTTCTTTAAAGAGAAAGAGCAACCACTTTAACGATATAATATCAGTCATAAACTTTTGAACTTAATTAATTTGGAACTTATTATTATAGTTTTTGGCTTACATTTGAGTGCGTACCAAACTTGTCCAAAATAATGAAAGCCTAAAATGAATAACAGAAGTAATAAATGAGATTTTATCCCTACTCCTACCTATGCAATAATAATCATGACTACTCTATCTACGATCAAAAACACGGGTAATTCCAAACATTGGGAGCAAGGAGCCTATCACGAACTTTGCCGATAGAGGATGAAAGATTCATACTGGATAAATAGTGATAAAATGGAAAGCAGCTAAACCAGGACGAGATAAAGACACGCCACTATTCAAAAAAATAAAAAAAATACATTACTATTAAGTATAAATCTTAGACAGAGACTTTGCTATCAAAAACAAGTGTTGGTGATCGAGTGGTCAGCACAGCTGCCTTATACAAGCAGTTGACCCGGGTTAGAAGGTTCGCTTCCCGGCCGATGCTTTGACACATGAGAAAAAAAATCCGGAAAATCTTAGGATAGACAAAATATATATCGTACACTCACAAGTTTCTAATAATCTACTAACAAAGTAATACGTTAAACACTTTCATTAAGTTAAAGTTAATTGCACAAACCAAATACTTAAAGCACTAAACTGTTTCTTAAATCTAACGATTTATAAATGCGTATTTGTATAAAATACGCGCGCGAGCAAAGTAATAAGGCAACTTTCTTAAGAGTTAATTTAAATAATAATTAGAAAATAATAAAATATTTGACAATAATAAACTTAACCTAGATTATGATTAATCAACTATTGTTAATTACTAAAAGCAAAGAAAATAATAACTCATCCATAGAGAGAAATTAACGAAAATCATAAAATATTAACTTTAAACATTAGTTATAAATTACTTATTTGCAACCGAACCGAAATAATCTTATAACAAACATATGTGTTATGAAACAATAATGTTTAAAGACTAGATTACCAGTTTAAATAAAGTTGACAGAAGTTTCGGTTTAAATGTTGTTGATCAGAGAAACAGTATGTTGGGCAGATCAGTAGTTTATACCATGGCGGGTATTGAAGTTATACTGAAAGAGGTGAGTTATTGCTGGGGTCCTTTAGTTAAACATATTATCAAGGCAAAGACTGGAGATGGTTAATCTTTTCATTTTCTGAAGACTGCTTGCTTGCTTTTAAAGAGACCGCGTTTCGCACGATAATTGCAGGTAACTACCGTACATTCTTCTTTGGAAAATATTATAGTGATGAGTGGCGAAATATCTGGAACTTTTGATCAAAAAAAGTATGCAATAATAATAATAATAATCTAGTTCAACCAGGAATTGAAGAAAAGCGTGAATAGTGAAAAATGAATAGCCGATGCGAATAGTGAATCCAGCTAAATTTTTTTAGCTTCTATATTTCTCCTATTCTGTTATTAGACAACCTGTTTTCTTGAAAACATCTATAATCGGCATTATAAAAATTATTGTAGATAATCTAATCTTTTGTTAAACTATTAATTAAATTCTTAACATTTCTAACTAATTATTTTTATTACAACGCCTATTTTGTTATTACAACAGATTAACATTAATTTATAGATTAGATATTGTTTTAAACAGTCTTAAAATAATGTTATACAAAAGGATAAGTAATTTATTAATAAAATTTACCTTTTTAAAAACAAAAATTTAATTTTAATACTGCCCACCGCAAGGACACTAGATCTCAGATCAAGATATTTAATTAAAAACATCGATTCTTATTTTAGGCATTATTTGAAATAGATTTAAAAAAAAACTTTTACAGATGTCACGCATTTTTCTCTTTAAAATTCGTTTTTCTTACAAAATGATTTACAAACTTATTTCCTTGTAGGAGCGTTATATACATGATATCATGCGCGAAAAATTACAAAATAAAAATTTTAATAACAAAATTTAAAATATTTACAACTTAAATAATTTTTTAACTCTTCTCCGATCTGATTTTATTAAATATAAACTTCTATCTTTTTCATTTTGGGGGGATTTCTATCTTTTTCATAGCTTGGATCGCAACAAAGGAGCTTTGCAGTATATATACATTAGATAGACAATTGTAGAATAAATATAAGACAAAAAACACATTTTGGTAGTTACAAAAAAAATTCAATTCGTCAGGCCATCTTAGCTAGTCACCATAAAATTAACTACCCATGAGATCAATTTTAATAAAACTCTGGCAAAACTTGAACAATATGTCTAGAGACGACTAAGGGAAATTATAAGGATTTTTAAAGGTCCAGAGCCTACATGAGAAGTGTGAATTGAAGAAAATTAACAATATTTGGACAAAAACTATTAGAGAATAAAATATTTTTCTAAAATTTTTCAATCACTAGAAATTGAGCATGAGGAGAAAATAATAAAGGAAAAAATAAAGATTTTAAATATCAGATACATTTTTATGATTTGAGAAATAAGGAGCTCTGAGAAAAGTATTTGTTAACAAAGGCAAAACTCTCCATACAGTAGTGCCACTCTGTGCTAACCAGAGTAATCAATAGATGCCAGAAGGTTTATGCATAAAATCCCTATCTAGTGCCTACTCATCCAATATCTCCAGACTAGTTTCTGGCTTGTGGCTATTATCAGTGAGGAGCCTTGGATCTGAGAGCACTGCACCTAGATCTTAGGATCTAATGCAACCCTCCAGCAGCCACCTTTTAACTCTACTTTACTACAAAACTATGAGAATGGAATTGAAAACACAAAAATATTTTCAATCTAAGCTTATATGGTCATATAGGTCTGAATTCAATTCAGCACCCATACATTTTGGTGTCTTTGGCTCTTAAACAACCATAGCCACCACCATCCCATTAGGCAGGATTGGTGTTAGACCACTAAACATCACATGATCACCATCTCATACTAGCACATAATTGTTGAAAACAAAGGAAAAACTATCCATACAGTAGTGCCACCCTGTGCTAACCAGAGTAATCAATAGACGCCAGAAGGCTTGTGCATAAAAATCCCTATCTAGTGCCTACTCATCCAATATCACCAGACTAGTTTCTGGCTTGTGGCCATTATGTGCTAGTATGAGATGGTGATCATGTGATGTTTAGTGATTTAACACCAATCCTGCCTAATGGGATAGTGGTGGCTATGGTTGTTCAAAAGCCAAAGACACCAAAATGTATGGGTGCTGAATTGACTTCAGACCCATATGATTATATAAGCTTAGATTGAAAATATTTTTGTGTTTTCAATTCCATTCTCATAGTTTTGTAGTAAAGTAGAGTTAAAATGTGGCTGCTGGAGGGTTGCATTAGAACCTAAGATCTAGGTGCAGTGCTCTCAGATCCAAGGCTCCTCACTGATGATGGCGACAAGCCAGAAATTAGTCTGGGGATATTGGATGAGTAGGCATTAGATAGGGATTTTATGCACAAGCCTTCTGGAATCTATTGATTACTCTCGTTAGCACAGGGTGGCACTACTGTATGGAGAGTTTTGCCTTTGTTTACAACAATTATGTGCTAGTATGAGATGGTGATCATGTGATATTTAAAAGTATTTGATATTATACTTAAATGTCAGTTACTTAGCTATTTTATTTTTATTACATAAAACCTAATATTCATGAAAATATTAAAATTAATATTGGTCCCTGATATGAATTTTAAAATATGCAATCTTTAAAACAAAAATTGTATTAATTGTATTATAGTGGTATCACAGATTTAACTTTAAAAATAAAACTCTTGTGTCAATTTTATTTTCGCAATTTAATTTTTTTTTTTTTTTTTAAGCTTTTTTATTTTCGATAGTTGATAAAGTTAACATTTTCCTTTATTTGCATTTAAGTGTAAAGTTATTTTAAATAAAAACACAACAAGATAATTGAAATAATAGACTTAGTTATTATTGGAAGTTATTCTTTCTATGATATTAATAAAAGAATGTGTGTGTGTAAAAATTTATTTTAAAAATATAAGAGAAGCTATATTAAAATTTAATACATTTATATAAAAATCATTTACTCTATTTAATATATAGGGTGTATGAGTACAGACTTTCACATGACCTACTACTCTCCACTCTATCTCATAACATTGATACACTTGAATAGATATATGTCAAAAGGATAAATAATCGCCAATGTACGTATTTCATGCTAAACCAGCAATCATCAGTTAGATTATTATCTCTACATGTATATGCAATAAGTACTCAGATATATATTAAGATAGCCAATCTTCATACTTTAATGGACAGGCTTCAATCCTCTCCACACTCCAACTCTTCAACCATCCATCCAATTGAAAATCTGATGATGGAACGCTCAAAGACCATCCTGAGGCCTAGATTATTGTCACAACATGTTGGCCTGAAGGCAATCTGACCCCTCATATACAGGACATAATCCATTTAATACATATATGAGGGATAGGTAGACATCTCTATTGTGTAATAACTGAAATACATGCTTATATACCTGTATCAGATTGTTTATCTTAATATATATCTGAGCTCTTATTGCATATATATGTAGGATAATAATCTGGACCAATTGATGATTGCTGGTTTAACATGAAATACATATATTGCTTACTATTTATCTTTTCAACATATATGTGTTCACATGTATCAGTATTATGAGATTGAAGCAGTCAATCTTAGCTTAAGATTGCGTTCATGTTTCTACCTACTAACATGTGTTTAAATCCCTATTTCCCATCCCACTCCTTTTGTCGTGTATATATATTTCATGTATATATTTGAGATGCACACCTAAATTATAAAATTTAATGTTTCAATAACATGTTTTAAAATTATTATTGAATTCTTTTTATTAATTATTAGTTTTTTTTTATTAAAGTATTATAGATGCGGCTCAAATATATACATAGGAGCAAAACTTACTAACAAAATATTGATGTTTTTAAATATTTATTATATGTCATTTTTAGCTTTTTCTTTTTAAATTGCTTGTTTTTCTATTAAACTGTATATTTTTTATAAAATTCAATATGGAAGATGTGACTGTTGTTAATTGTCCAAAAATAATTAAGGGTTGGAAGCACTATTGTTTTAATCTGGGGTAGGTATTTTTAATTAAAGTTTTACTTAAAAGGGGATTAAGATTAGAGATACTTTTGTTAAAAGAACATGTTGTCAAATCTATTTCTAATCTGGAAATAGATTTGAATTTATTTTTGGACGTTATCTTACAATTGCATCTTCAAAAACAACTGATAAAAGAAAAAGTATAAAATGACTGAATTTTGGAAAATGGATTAGATTAATTACTATTGAAAGAAGATTAGCTACTCTAGTGAAAATGATTGTTAACATCACAGTGAAACTTAAAATGATGTAGCAGCAAATTCACCACTCTTCAGCGGCCTCTGCCGCTACCATAATATCCTGCTGCCCTGAAATGAAGAAAGGTCTAAAAAGAACTTTAGTATGCTAATAGAAGTTTTCTGCCACCGAAGTACATGCATTTCAATTGCTGTGCACATGCAACTATTAAATTGGACTCTTAAAATTGCAAGATAACTTTTATGCTACTATTTGAAAATGAATCTAGCCTCACTAATCTCAAATCCTGCTATCAAGATTCTAACATATTGTTCAATTTTCTATCTTTTAAATTAATATGTTTTTTTTTTTTTTGTTTTATAAATAATATGTAATTTGCTCTTAAATAATTTATATAAATTTAATTCTCTCTCATATGCTCTAACTTTCTTTAACTTTAGTGTGGTCAATTCTTTATAGTTATTTATTACTTGATTTTATATATATATATATGCTTTTATTATTCTTATTATGCCAATCTTAAACAATCTGACGAATTGAATTTCTAAAAAAAATTTGTATCATTTTAAATAAACCTTCATGAAGCAAGTTATTAATGTCCCTTTAATATATATATATGATGCATTCCTTGTAAATTAATACGTTTGCCAGATTGTTTAATGAATCAACATTTTAGGTTCATTTTTAATATAAAAATTGATTTGTTTCACTCTGGGTTGTCTATCCAGAGAATCCAAAACTCAAGCTAATTAACGCTTTGAAATCTTATAAAATATTATTTATTTAATTCTAAAAAAAGGTGACTTAATTGTTTTAGATTTATATAACTGCTAGTTTTTTTTTCTATACTCTTAAAATAGTCTATGCTTAAATATCAAATAATATATATATATTTCATTTATTGTAAAATCAATGAAGGTGGGATTTATTTATTTTAAATAGCAGAAAAGGGATGGGGGTAAATCTTCATGTTTCTTTTACTAAATAAAATCTGAACGTATTAGGGAAATTTTAATATTTTATTATTTTAGTTATTAAGTAAATCTTAATGTTTCTTTTACTAGGTAAAATCTTAATGTATATTATATTAAATGAAATATTCTCTCTATATATATATTATAATTGCATGGCGTATTATAGTATTCAAACAAGGGTCATTTATTTTAAAGCAGTAAAATTTATTCAATGTTGTTAGTGACATGTATCATTACTGCGTTTCTGACATTTAGCATATCTTCATGTATATATATACTACGTACTTCTAGTCTTCTAATCTGGGGGTTGCGACAAGTTCGAACCCATAGATTTCCTCTCATATCTCATTCCGTAGATAGTTGAGCTATCCGGAATCATATTTATTTAGTATAAAATGCCTCTAGCGGTGATTCCGTAAGTTTGGCACACGCTATGCATATTCACTTCATAGATAAAAGGCCTCTCATGTCAGTTATACCAGAAAAAGTCTGGGCCACACCATGCCTATCTACTTTTCTCTAAGCACTACCCAAGAAGGGGGTGTGAGATTTTGTTTTTCATCCAGAAGCACGACCTTTTCCTCTTAGTTATTTTAGGCTATTATGTCAGCACTGCAAACTTATTTGTATTAGTATTTTTTTTGCTTCATGACCCAGTTTTAATGCTCTAATATTAAAATTAAGCTTTGCTTAAAAGATATATATAAATGCCAATTACTTCTATTTATTAATTAAGTTTATTTCAATCATATACAATCACACCATCGTAATTTATATATCTATCTAAGAGTATGTGCCTTGGGAAAAATAAAGTGTTCGTCTTACTATTGTTAAAATAATTTTTCATTAAATATTTTGTCATAGATTCAAATATAATCAAATGTTTTCAAATGTATTTTGTTTATTTTCATGACCTCAATGGCATGAAAATAGTTTATATCATATGTATAATGAATTTTGGAACGCTCCTAGAAAAATATATGTTAGTCACCATGTTTCTGAACCATAAATCAAAGCGTTAATGGCAGTATTATGTAATTCTTTCTAATATTCGATTGGCATTTTAATATAAGACCCAACAAAGATGTGTATTTATTTGTAATATATTATTTAGCTAAGAAAGAGCATATGAGAACTAATAGTGTGAATGACACTATGTAACCGCTTGCTCATTCACACACACACTAATGTATATAATTAATTTATAAATGTATATAAGTAATTTTTCTATTAAATTATATTTTATTGTCTAACTTATTTGAGTAGTTCGAACTCCTTTTCCTCCACTTCCACATATTACAGACATGCTTATATATTATTTTAATAGAGTCATAGTTAATAAATGTCTTATTGTTTTGCTCAGCTTTGCTAGTCGGCCGGATTAAGATTAATTCTCATGTGCCATCACTGTTATGTTATCATTAGGTGTTAGATCTGGGGCTTAGAGAGTGGGTTCAAATTCAGGCTGGTTCTTGATCTAAATCTCAGACTTGACTGGGTTTGAAGTACATTTTGTGAGTTCCAGCTCATGTTAGATGGATAAATATATTTTGACCGGTACAACATAGAGTGGAGAGTCGTAGGTCGCGTGAAAATCTATGCTTATTTACCTTATATGTTGCATATATTGACACAGATATATAATAAGCCTGTATTTCAGTTATTACTTTATTTAAGTAATTTTTATTGACTTTATTTAAGTTATTTTTGGCATTATTTAAAATAAATGTTGTCCTAAAATAAATATCAGATGTGTGCATGAATATTTGAACATGCCAATGGATTTTTGACATTGTGTGTCTTGTAAGCAACAAGAATTTAAAAGAAACTATAGAAATTCTGATGTTAAGAGAGATTTTACAGAATGGGGATTGTTTACTTTTAAAAGAAAACCTTATTTATTCTCAATCAACTTTCAAAATATTTGGATTAATTTTGTTATAAAAGACATTTAAAATAATAAATGATGATAAAATTAATAATATTCATAAAAATGAAATAGTCGGGGGGGGGCTGGAAAAAGCCTTTGGTTGCATGCCTTACTTGCTGAAGTTCCAATTAACGCATAGTTATAAACAAAAAGTATATCTAATAAACGAAGAAAAAGAAATCTATCTCTTTAAAATAAATCATCAAAAAGCTGCAATTCCTGAATATCTGGAGAAAAAAATATTGTGTCAATAAATTAACATTATATCAACAGTTCCAAAAATTACCAACTCTTTATGCCTAGCTGCAATTATCTCTCTAACAAGTCTTTATGGAGAATAAATTTCATCTTAATGAAACTTCCTATTATAATATTCATCTTTTTTCTTCTAATTCTCCAATAATATCACCAGGAAATCAAACGTAAAACAGTCTCAAAGAACTTTAAATTTAGGTTTTGTAATTAAAAAATAAAAAAATTAAAACATTATTCTTATTGAGGTGTTTATTTATATGACACTGTTTTAATCTGTAACAATCATTACAGATTATTCCGCTATACATGCACTATAAACTAATAAACACTTTTAAAGAAATATTTTCCTTTTCAAGCACAAAATAAAGTCTTTTTGAAAAGATAGAATTAATTCACTAAATGTATATGTATGTGTACAAGCAAATCTGAAGCATTAGAAAAGAAGAGCATAAAAATATTAATTTACAGCATATGTGTAATGAAGTAATCCCTAATTATGGTTATAGATTAAAACATAGCACTGTATAAATAAATAACTCATTATACATATGTTTTATATTACATCTAATACTGATATCCATAAATTGTTTATAAATTCACAGATGTCAACAATTAAAACACAGAAAATTTAATAAAAAGTGATTAATTATGATCATCACTCTCATTTCCAAATGCATATGATTTGCCTATACATATATAATTAGATTAAAAATGTAGAATTAATTTATTCTATCTTTTCAAAAGACTTTATCTTGTGTTTGAAAAAGAGAGTATTCCTTAAAAGTATTTATTAATTTACAGTGCAAGTGTAGTGGAATGATCCCTAATGATTGTTATATTTTTATTCAAGCAATTAAAAATCTCAATTTCCTCTTTTCTTTATAAAAACTTTATTTCTTGTATATATATATTGTAACATTTTTCGTTTTGCTAGGCCTTTACACGCTAATATAAACTGCGCATGAGTTGATCAAGCTATGTCAAAAAAGAAGAAAGTTGTATTTCTATTCTAAAAACACAGCTATTTTTCCTGATCAACTTCAGCCTATTAATTGTTACGAATTGTGCTATTGACAAAATCAACTTTTAATTTTATTTACTATGGGCGCCAGAATTCCTAAAAATTCGCTGAAATATGTCGCCAGCACCTCTCGCAAGTTGTAAAACAAAAAAAAAATAAAAAGATTTTTATTATATATTTTTTTTAAGGGGCGGTAATTCTACCGTAATGAGAATTAATTATTTTTACGATTATTAGTCCTGGGCGTATTGAAACATATTGGCAAAGGTAACTTACGTTTAAATCTTATTACACTAAAAATAAATTTAATAATAAAAAATAATAACTACTATTAATAACGCACAAATGAGAATTGATATTAGAAATATTTTTAATTTTGACAAACTAAAATACTTCATGTTAAGTAGCTAATTAATACCTTGGAGAGAACACATTTAATTCAGGTGGGAAATATCCAGAAAATATAAATATCAGTTAAAATAAACAAAAAGTTCTTGGTTAAATAAGAGTCTCTGATATAGAAAAATTAAAGTCACTATCGGGATTCTTTTGTACGTATATTTTTACGAGTAGTTTTAAATAGTTAACTTTGTCACAATCAGGATAATTATTCTTACCGGTAAGTTTCATGAATTCAGTAGTAGATAACTATGCATAGTTTTTTGGTTATAATGAGCTCGGCCTTTTGGTTATTGCTTGATCTTGTGGTCCATTTCCCCAGTCGGTCACGAAGGCTTTTCCTGGTGTACATCATTAGGTCCGATGTCTTCAGAAGCTCCGGTTCACTGCGACATGCCGAATTCCTTCAGCGAAGAGCAATCTTGGATATATCAATGTTATCCAAGACCAACTAGAGAAACAAAATGAACAAGACGTTCCTTCAACCGGATCCCTCCTTTTTATATCCAGTTTTCAGGACTTCTGCGCATGCTAGTACCATGCCTTTTCAATCTTATCCAGTCTTTATAAATTTTATGTAATAAAGTCTTTATTTTCTTCAAGTTTTCGGCCATCTTTAATTAATTTGAGTATTTCTACTTTCAGCTTATCTTTTTTTTTAATTACTTTTGGAATTCTTTTGTTCTCTCCAATTACTGTTATTACTAATCACATAAAAAAAATAAGAAGAATAATTCAACCCTCATTGTATGTTTTTTTGTTTTAAAAAAAATTACTCAACAAAATTTTAAATCCACTTTTATCTTTTAGTTTTTTTTTTACCCAATGCCAATATATTTGTAACGTATATAAATAAACATTACAATACCACCAGTGCCAGGAGATGAGAATAACATAGGGGTTTACACTAATTTTATTCTTAAGTTTTTAAATTCATATTCGTATTTTTTTTTCTGTAGTAGCGTGCTGATATATTGTGTAGACTCATTCACAAGCGACGTTCGGCTTTAACGCCCACTTTTATGTCTAACACAGCGGGAATGGAAAATATTTCAACATTCATCTGTGTCCTATCCGCTTTAGTGTAATATTAACGATAAGAAGCCCAAGTTATAAGCACAAACGAGCGTTGCTCATCGTTCTGAGTCTTACAGGCTCGTGGCAACTTGGTCCAACTTGATCCGCCTTCCCCTTTATTGGGATCTCTGCTAGAAATAGTCTGATGAGCATTTAAAGATGGTCTTATGTTCATATACTGCGGATAAGGACTCGGGGCTATGTTATTCCCCTCTTCAGTAACCGCCTACCCGGTCAAATACTTGTGACTTACGTCTACATCAGCCACGATCGTGTTTTTAGACATATATAAAAAAATATACATATATTTTTTTTTCTTTCTGGAAGTCATATTAAAAAAATATCTTCTTTCATATTTTAATAATCATGGTTTAATTAGTTAGTTTTTTTATATATAATTTTTTTCTTTTTTCAAAAAAATCATAATTTATTTTCTGACTGTGAGTTTCTTTGAGTTATCATTGTAATGTTCTTTATCATTACAACTCATCTCAGGTTGTAGTTGTTAAATCGAAGCCCGAGTTGGGTCACCATTGTAACATTTTTCATTTTGCTAAGCCTTTACATGCTAATATAAACTGCGCGTGAGTTGATCAAGCTATGTCAAAAAAGAAGAAAGTTGTATTTCTATTCTAAAAACACAGCTATTTTTCCTGATCAACTTCAGCCTATTAATTGTTACCAATTGTGCTATTGACAAAATCAACTTTTAATTTTATTTACTATGGGTGCCAGAATTCCTAAGAATCCACTGAAATATGTCGCCAGCACCTCTCGCAAGTTGTAAAACAAAAAAAAAATAAAAAGATTTTTATTATATTTTTTTTAAGGGGCGGTAATTCTACCGTAATGAGAATTAATGATTTTTACGATTATTAGTCCTGGGCGTATTGAAACATATTGGCAAAGGTAACTTACGTTTAAATCTTATTACACTAAAAATAAATTTAATAATAAAAAATAATAACTATTATTAATAACGCACAAATGAGAATTGATATTAGAAATATTTTTAATTTTGACAAACTAAAATACTTCATGTTAAGTAGCTAATTAATACCTTGGAGAGAACACATTTAATTCAGGTGGGAAATATCCAGAAAATATAAATATCAGTTAAAATAAACAAAAAGTTCTTGGTTAAATAAGAGTCTCTCATATAGAAAAATTAAAGTCACTATCGGGATTCTTTTATATGTATATTTTTACGAGTAGTTTTAAATAGTTAACTTTGTCACAATCAGGATAATTATTCTTACCGGTAAGTTTCATGAATTCAGTAGTAGATAACTATGCATAGTTTTTTGGTTATAATGAGCTCGGCCTTTTGGTTATTGCTTGATCTTGTGGTCCATTTCCCCAGTCGGTCACGAAGGCTTTTCTTGGTGTACATCATTAGGTCCGATGTCTTCAGAAGCTCCGGTTCACTGCGACATGCCGAATTCCTTCAGCGAAGAGTGATCTTGGATATATCAATGTTATCCAAGACCAACTAGAGAAACAAAACGAACAAGACGTTCCTTCAACCGGATCCCTCCTTTTTAAATCCAGTTTTCAGGACTTCTGCGCATGCTAGTACCATGCCTTTTTAATCTTATCCAGTCTTTATAAATTTTATGTAATAAAGTCTTTATTTTCTTCAAGTTTTCGGCCATCTTTAATTAATTTGAGTATTTCTACTTTCAGCTTATCTTTTTTTTTACTTACTTTTGGAATTCTTTTGTTCTCTCCAATTACTGTTATTACTAATCACATAAAAAAAAATAAGAAGAATAATTCAACCCTCATTGTACGTTTTTTTTTTTTTAAAAAATTACTCAACAAAATTTTAAATCCACTTTTATCTTTTAGTTTTTTTTTTACCCAATGCCAATATATTTGTAACGTATATAAATAAATGTTACAATATATATATATATACTTGTTCCAAGTTTTAACTATATTTACTTTATAGTCATTTTCAAGGATCTAGAAAAAACATATTACATTATAACAAAATCCACATAATAAAAACAAAAAGACCAAAAAAATATAAAAAACACAAAAAATATATAAAACCCATAAAAATTAAAATAAATGAAATACATTAAAATAAATTAAATTAAAACATAAAATATACACCACACTTGCTTGCCTCCCTTCTCAAAAAAACTTTCTCTTTTTACATTTTTTTAATTTGTTGTCTATATGTTTTAGCTCTCCCAAATAAAATCTTTATTTTTAAGAACAGGGGTAATTTTTTTTAATGTTTATATAAATATTGTACATATATTTGCACATATTATATATCTTATAATGATATATAATGATTTACTTTGGAAAGGCTACACATTTATTATTTAATAAGAATTTCATAGACTATCACTACTACTACTGCTACTATGGCTACTACTATCATTACTACTACTACTTCCACTATCACAATCACTACCACTCCTACTGTCACTACCACTTTTACTACCATTGCCACTTCTACTGCCATCATGACTTCTACTACCACTTCTACTGCCACTACCACTTCTACTATTACTACTACTACTACTATTATTATTATTATTATTATTATTATTATTATTATTATTATTATTATTATTATTATTATTATTATTGTTGTTGTTGTTGTTGTTGTTGTTAAGTTGAAGTTTTACAATGCATTGCCTTAAGAGTGACGGATATTATTTTGACATTTTATATACCATCATAGATATATTGTAATGGTCAGAATTTGTATGTCTTGTTAACTAGTTGCACAATCCTTCCACTACATTCGATGAGCAGCACCACAGGTGGGTTCAGGGCCTGCAGTGCCATGCTCAAACCTAGTAGATTGACTATACAACATCACTACAGGACAATATACCTGCCACCACCTTAGAAAACATTTTTCTAGGCCATGGGGGTCAGAGAGATGTAAGAGACACTAACTAACTATTTAAAATGATTGTTATTATTATCTTAATGATTGAACTGTCTATACTTAAATTATTTTGATGGTAGACACCATGGCTATAGGATATTAAGGAAGAGCCATATGGATGCAGTTATAACTAAAATACTATATGTGTTTAATATTAATCTCAAAGGTGGTTACATATTTGAGTTTCGTTATTGCCAATACTTCTTTTACAAAATTAAATTATTAGTAAAAACTTATTTATTGGATCTGGCCCTTTGGGTATTTAATGGAAACACAAGTATTCCATGCCTAATATTAATGATATTAGACACCATGCAAGATCAGTATTTAATGAGATATGCAGCCAAGAATATACTCACCTTAACAATAGATTATATATTCAAAAGTTTATCTGTGTAAGTCTAAGGTGCCTGTTATTGGAGGGCAGAAAATAGAGACTTGGGAAGTGTAATTATAAGGAGATAATGAAAAAATAAAAATGGATGAGAGGCAGTATTCATAGATATGCCAAGTAATAATTAAGTAGCGAATTGTGATATGATGAGTCATTGAGAAATATAAAACTCATGGGTGGCTTATTTCCAGGGACCCTACGAGTCCAGTCATAATTGCAGACTTGAGTGTATGGGAACTTCTGCCACTGTTACTACCCAACTGCATGATGGACTCAGCTATCCATTGGAGCACTTCTAAATATGCCCTTCTGTAGAGAAATGGAATGATACCCTTAATCATAGGTACCCAGTGATTTACATGGCTTTAAATGAGAGAATTTGGCATTGTGACACTATAAAACCTATTGCTTATAGAACATAATAATATTTATATTTAATAATCACTTTAAAATAATGATCCACTCCCAAGGCCCACATTTATGAGTTATTTACTTGCACATCTTAAAATAACCAGATATTGGTTTGTCAAACATAGGCAAATCAAACATAAACCAATTAATAATAATAAAAGGGAGGAGATCAAATTCTATCTTATGTCTATTGCCAAGTTGAGGTATCCAACCACAATAAATTATAGTACACTTGCATTAATAACTAATTATGAAGATAAGATGCATCTCTATGGCCATGGCAATTTATTTGAATACAATATAATAAAGAGGGGGAGCATAATAATATAGAATAAAAATGCGTCCAACAAATAAATTATTTACAAATAAGAATAGATAATTTCTGAGTTAGCAGCTTTATCAATATCATATGAATTTATTATAGTTATATTATTTTAATGGTTTCATGCATTTTGGAAAAGGCTATGAATGCTAGTATTTAATATAGCTAATGGTCTAGATCGGTAATTATTTAGGTATGAAATCAATTACATAAATAAAGAATAATAAATGAATACCCATGTTAAAAGGGAAGGATTGGATATTAATTAGGTATTTCATAGTGTTACAGATTCTGAATTATTATAGTTTCAACAGAGTTTACATAATAAAAGTTATATATAAATATATAGATTTGAGATATGAACTATAGCTTTAAAGTTAAAAGAGTACAAGTTTCTTAGAGGTTTTGGGTACCAGTTACTTTTGAATTGAGATGAATGAGTAAGTTCTGAGTCATCATTTCTGGTCCATTGAATATTAAGCAGCAGTTTTTCTTCAACAGTTCATTTTATGTTCTTAGTAGCATTTTGATCAGGCAGCAGCATATGGATTTAGCAATCATTCAGTTCATTTTCAAACAAGCAGGGAAACCAGGGTCTTTACCATCCTCAGAGGAGAAAAGCAGCTGCCTACTTTATGAACATAGCAAAATAAAACACAAACAGCATAATTTAATAATAAATAATATTTCAACTACAGTATGAATTAGAAGATTGTGCCAACAAAACAAGAAAAGAGAATGAGAGAGCCAAAAATTATAAAGATCTGACATTATATATTATTTTTCTTTCTCTTCCTCTATCTTGTGAATCTATATAACATTATGTAGTTATTGCCTTTATGGTCCGCTAAGTTATATTTATACGTAATTTAATGAATTAGAAACACAAGTTCAGTTTGTACTTTAAATCTGAGAAAATTTGCTTAATACTTTCTTTCGTAATTTACTTCTGACCTGATTATAATGCATATGTTTCTTAAAACTAATTAAAAAGCGTTTACGGATTTCTCAGTTTTGTATTGTCTCTTCCCATCCACTACGACTTTGCAATTTTACTTAAGCAAGGGAATTTCTATTTTTATAAATTTATACATTTAAAAGTTAAAAAAAAAACAGATTTTAGAATTTACAAACTAAAATTTTATTAATAAAATTGACCTAAATAATTATTTATGCAAAGAAACATTAAATATTATAAAATTAAACAAATTATTTAAAGTGTATTATTTAATTTAATATTTAACTGATATTGGAGTGTGTGTGTGTGTACACACAGCATATTTAACAAGCACTTAGGTAGGATGGAGGCATGGATAGAAGATGATAAAACCACATATAACTGAGATGAAACTAAGATTCAAACTCGAATATTACTGTTTCAATATATAGTTGAAGTAGGGTTTTGATTGACTTATTGCTATGTCTACATTTAAAATAGTGAGTTAGTATAATAATATGCAGATATACTTAGTTTTATATGAGAAGTTGAATGTCTCTTGACATATATTTATTTTTAGATTAGAGATGATAAATGCCTGTTAACATATGATTTGAGTAAGTGTATATACATACATATTTTAGTGATATATATATATATATATATATATATATATATATATATATATATATATATATATATATATATATATATATATATATATTACTTTAGCCACTTTATAGAATAAGTTGCCACTTATTATCTTACATTAGTTTTTTACTCGAGTTTTAAATATTCTAAGCAGATAAGTTAAATGTATTTAAGTAGATATTGGTCACTGAAAATTTTTTAACCTGCAATATATATATATATATATATATATATATATTCTAACCTCAAACTATGTGTGGCTCCACTACACATCATGCCATCCATGTTGGGGGCCAAAATCTAACCTGGTCTTGTGCATCCTCACTTCAGAATAGTATATGATATAAAATAAAATGGGTTCTAGCTCAGTTAATAATTAATAAATAAAATATTCAGCATTAAAATTAAATATTTCACTAGCTCAAATTTTCAAATACGAATAAGGTTCAATTTATAAAAATAAATTTAATAAATATTTAATATTTTCATGAGACTTGAAGTGAAAATACAGGTGACAAGATAGATTACATTGAGCCAATATCCTACAGGATATTACCTCAATGGCATAAGAACACTATCCCCCCCTTATTACTATTTCAAACAACAAACTCATAGTATTCTTATGACTTTAATAACTTCTACTCACTAAGATTAAGTTAATAATTACATCTTAATCTTCTATTTATAATAATCTAGCTCAATAAAAATCTCAGGTTCGTAAAGTTTATTCTAAGTTAATAAAAAATACGGTAGTAAAATATGAGAAGGGATTTTATGTTATAATCTACTACACTGAAACTAATAAATAATAATAATAATAATATTCTTCATTGTTTAACTACTACTGGATATCTTTTTTTTCGTTATATTTTTATTACCATAATAAAATAATAAAATAATTTTATATAATCTTTTATCTTCATGTAATAATATAATAAATATGTGGTAGCATATGATAATCTGATAAACAAAGGATGTGTGGCAACTGATAGCATATAATTCAGTATACTATTGTGATAACTGATTTATGACCAATAAAACAATGTAAAATTAAAATTATTTAATTAAAAGAATACCAATAAAATATCTAAATTCTTAAATATAATTCTCTATTTATCTTTTTGTGCAAAATTATATATTTGTTTCAATTGTTATGAAAATTTCATGATTTCATGCAGTGAAGTGGAGAAATAAACAATCCAGACACAAAAATTTTGAAAACAAATTTTAACAAAGTTTATTAACAACAACCAATAAAATAAACAATTTATGTACACTATTTACAATGGATATCCTTATTTTATACTTTACATTTTTATCTACTAGGTTATAAGAATAATTTATTTTTAGTTATATCTTTATTTAGACTTAAGACAAAATAAAATGTAACCATTTGGTTTCTCATTATGGTTAATTTATTACAAATATATTTACTTATTTTATTAGCAAAATATTTCATCCTTAATATTATTAAACTATCTTATTTAAAAAAAAAATTCATAGGAAAACATTCTACAGAAAAACAAAATTAACTTTATAATGAGTATGGATTTCTCAAAATATAAAAAAAAAATTTCATCTTGCAAAGTCAAAGATGTTACATAAAATATTCATCCAAAATTCAGTACTAGATTTTAGTGTTTTATCACACGATGTTTACTAATCATAATATATTCTTATTTAGCCTTACTTTAGTATGATATAAGTGTAATAATCAATATATTCCTGTTATTCAATAAACAAAAAATATACTATGCATATTCCCTACATTCATTGTATATTATTGTATTTTAAAAATATGCAATACTTATTTTTCTCTTAAAAAATAATAATAAAGCATTTAAAAATAATTAACATTTCAAAGAAAACATCTTGTTTAGATACTCTATTCCAAAATTTATATTTCATTTCCGAAATAAATTCAAAAATATATTCTATGATTCTTTCCCTTCCTTAGGATATATCAGACCTTCAATTTTAAGTTATAAAATTCTGTTCCTTATAAGCAAATAAACCAATCTTATACAAAACGATAGCATAACCTAAGTTCTAAATTATTTATCATTTCTTTTCAAAATATCTTACTGAATGATGCAGTTACATGAAATAAAGATAGCGAAATAGATGTATAGGATTTAAGGAAGAAAGCTAGAGTATCATTCATAACATATCTCAAAAACATGGCACAGTGCATTACAAGAAAATAGAGGCATGACCTTTTCCTGTATAATAACCTCTAATACATGAATGATGTTAAAGCTATTTCTTCAGCTTTATTAGAACATCAAATATTTAAAGAAATATAAAACACTGTCCAAATAAAATGTGTACCAGTCATAGGGCTTTGTTAACTATGCTGATATCCACATAAAGACTAAATATTATTTCTATTCCTTATCATATCCTATTTCTTAAAAAAACATCATCTTGGTTTCCTGTTCACTAAGTACTTCCAAGCCACTATCTCAACATTATTTCTCCAGATTTTCCACATCTTATATCGATAAATAACTATCTGCATTTACAAAACAATAAATAAAATTCATTGATAATTTAAAACAATTTCACTGTTCCACAAGAAAAGTTTGTCCACTTCATCATTCTGTATGCTTAATTATATATAATCTAATCAGACAATATTTGAATATCCTAACATGAAAATTTTAAAAGAATCACATAATTATTTGTTATTATGTTGGATTATATCACTAATATAAAAAAAATCATTGTATGCATATTTTCAAATCAATCCTATCTCATAATGTTTTTTTAAAATGTTGTATGAAAATGTGTTACATATAATTAAAACTTTTACACTTCATTCTTACTATCCATAGATGATCTAAAGAAAACAAAAATATACATTATAAATTATTAATAGTAATTGTTATTACCAAAATAACCTTTATCTGGTCATCATATTCAGTAGGCTTCTTCATCCATTAGATACCGATCATTGCAAACATAAAGAAATATACATTCATACACTTTATTTTAAAATGTTCTTATAAAAAATTATTAAATTATGATAATATAAAATTCTAATATTAATAAATTAATATTTTATGTTTTCCTAATCTTATAAAAAAAATTAGATTTAAACTAGGTTAATAAAATAAAAGGAATCAAAACTATAATTACATATTTTCTTGACAATAGTTCCTGATAAGTCCAAAATCTTTATTATTTTCTCTAGAGTTTTAAAATGTTCTCCTCCAAGCGCGTTAAAGTTTAAAAATAAAAATAAATATTAATCCATTTAGTAAAATTTATAGAAAATAATCCTTGGTTTTAGTATTTAGGATGATAATTATTAAATCATAATATTATTAATCATGTGAAATTTCTTCAATATTCTCTGCCAATATTCTCTGCAGCATATCCGATGCATCCTCTATCTAATTTAACTTTAAAAATATTCGATAAACTTTTAAGTACTATTTGTATTTTCATGGATCCACCTTTTATTCAACTATGTGTTCACTTTTTTTTATATAAGTTTCCTTCTTAATACATTTAAACTTTTGTTTGGTATTTTTTATATATCACTTTTTTAAAAAAACTTCAAGTACTTTTAAACAAATGTTTTTTAAATACATTTTAAACAATTCTAAGACTGGAGGTTTTAATATCAAAAAACGCTTCAGTAACATATTCTCCTGGGTTCTTTCTTTAACTCTTGAAAATATTTTTTTTTTAAAATGTTACCTTCAGACAGGATATAACATTTTACTCCTTTTGATATAATATTATATAAAACGATTCATAAGATATAATTGTCTTATTACTATTTTAAAAAATAAATCTTGGATAAGCTTATCTAAATAATAATATGTCTCCAATTTTTACCTTTTAAACAGAAAATAACTTTGCACTGTATCAGTATACTGTCTGTACTATGATTTTTATGCACTAGAATAGTTCTCTGGTGAAGCATTAATAAAGCTGTATCAAAATATTCCAAAAACATTTTTATATTATTATAATTTATATCAATTTCATTCCACAGTATATCCATCTTTTCATTGCAAAGTTTAGGTCAAATTTCAGATAAAATAATCCTGGTAAGTACTTTAAAAAACTAGCAAACCATTTTCACAAAGTTTCTAAATATATTATTTTTTTAAACTCTCTTTTGCAAAATACTTCTTAAAAATTATCAATTAGTTTCTGCAAATAAAACTATAAGAAAGTATTAAAAATTGACTAAATTAAAATTTAAAAAATACTATCTTCTTTGATAGCTGCTAATATACCTTTCTCTGGTTTCAATACATTATTAAATTTTCCCTGATACCCCCGTGCAATTCATATTTATAGTCTGTAAGAATACCTCATTTGATTGGTTGATTCTTACTTTTAGCTTGAGAACAAATTTACATATTTTTAGTTTTAGAGAATTAAGTTTCAAAATAAAAATTATGACATAATAACTCAAAATATTATTTAAAATACTACTTTTAAATCAATTATTACTTTATCAAAATTATTTAAACATTTAAAATAACTTTTAAAATAACTTTAATTACCTATTCCATTCTTAATATTCCATTTATCCATTTTTATTTAAACAAAATATTTAATTTTTATATTATGAGTGTATTTGTCTTTATTACATCATTTAAGCATGTTACACGATAGTTAACTTAATATTTAATATTTGCTTTATGCTAGGTGATAATTCCATCCAATTCTATAATGCAATTTTTTAAAATATTTTAAACTTTGTTATTAATTCAAACAAGCAGTGTGTGTGAAAGTATGCATTATACAAGTCACATGATCAATAACTTTGACAGACGATTTTTAATCTATTTCTCTGCCCAGATTTATAAAATTGATACACTTATTATATTAAATAAAATAATTATAAAAATTTGGAAAAATATTTTAAAATATAGAATTAAATACAATTCTCACCATCATAAAGTTTATTTTTAAAATATATTATATTAATTTTGATTACTAAACATAGTTTATAAATTTAAATACTGTATAACATTTATTTATCTATACGTTTAAGACTATTAAAATTGAACCTTTTAAATATACTTTTAATATTTCTAGCTGTGTTATTTAATATGGCCAGGTTTTATAACCATATGAAATAATATTTTTAACTTTATTTAACTGTTTTTAAGTGATTCATTATAATTTTATATACTATGTATTTTCTTTAGCCTCAAATTGTACTTTATAATATAATTAACTTAATACGATTACTATATTAAAAGAACATATTCTAAAAATTTAAAATTTTTAGTAATTGACTGAGATGGACTATTACTGACCTATAGAAAAGGGCACAATATATATATATATATATATATATATATTAATTATCTAATATTTTTTTATTGTAGCATTAATTTATTTTAATTTACATATTTACAACCCTTGTTAAGATTTTTAGCTCATACAAAAGTGCGCTGCTTGGATCTTAAAGACATCAAGTCACCTTGAACTTATAAATTTAATATATAAAAAGGAAATACATTTATTATTTTATTAATGTCAGGATATCACTTAATGTAATAAAATTTAGTATTTGTATTTTTTAATCATAAAATTGTCACTTATCATAATCATTAATTTTCTGGTCACACACTAGAGTTGTAAGGTATTTAAAGAATATTTTCCATTAGACATTATACATACACACATATGAATATTTTTTTTTGCTTAATATTAAATTACCATTAGCTATTTATAACATCATACAATTTCTTTACACTTTACATTATATATAGATTAAAAAAAAATTGTGAATATATTAAAGGCAACTCTTCAAGTATTTCTTTTATATTTATTTTAGAATCAATAAAATGCCCTTTGATTCCAGGGCATATTTATTTAAAACATACATATATTCATTATAATGAGTTATACTTAAATAATAAAATACATTTTATCTTTTATTATTCTATATAAATTTAGCTAGTCCAGAAGAGAGGTATGTAGTTATTATTATTCATCCTCTAGTGACTGGTACATACAATTTTTCATGCGAGTTTGTGGTGCATGACTTTCACCAATTATTTTTTATACTAATACAATTTTGGCTCCCAACATGTAGCATGATAAATATTTTATATATTTGTAGTTTTACATTTTTAATTTTTTTGTTAGTGTGCCCTGGTAAGTAATTTGGACAATCTTATACTAATATTAATATTTTACAATGATAATGCATTTTAATTTGCATGTTATGGTAATGGTTGTCTTAATATAAAATTACAATATTTAGTGAATAAAATTTTATTAGAAAAAAATTGTATTCATTGGAAATAATCTATTATCAAAGTCAGATATATTTTTATGCTTTTCTTAGATGATTTACTTTTAGGCAGCAATAGAAGATGTAGAAAGCTCCAGATTATTATCATATTTATTGGTAAACATATTTTATATCACAGTTATAGAGATATTTCTTTCAAAACATTTTTGTGTTTTGTTATACTAATATGTAAATTATAACTGATACTAATGAAGATATTCAAATGTGTATAGCTTTAGTAATTTGGAAATTATGAAAATGTTTAAGGAATTAAAAGCTCAGATGAATGCTCTTTTGACTAAGATAGATGTTAAATTTGATGCATATTAAAACAAACCTTGCAGATCTAAGAGCTAAGTTAGACACTAATACTAAAGGATTAAAAACATCTATAGATGAATCTTAATCTAGGACACAAAAGCACTAAAAGCCATTGGTTACAAATGTCAAGATATCCTAGATGATGATGAAACAGAAATAGGGGATATAAAAAATTATAATTTGGAAGTTAAATATTCTATACTTAGAGATATTTTAGTAAAATATTCCATAGATTATTTAATTCTACATTTTAATAATGGTAACAACTTTGAAGTTAATGATTCTTTCATTAATAAAGGCAAAGTTACTCTAGACAAAGTACCATGATAAGTTTAAAGTATACTGATAAATTTTATATACACAATAGTCATGAATGTAGATTGTAGACAGACATAATTTTAAGATTGATAAAACTATATAACTATTACATGAAATAAATGTTCAAAAGGAGTTTGAAAGTAATGATTGTTTTTATGGTTTAAATATAATCAACCATTATATGGAGAAAGTTAATCATGGAACATTATTTGTGAAACAATATATAGTAGGTAAATTTGTCTCGTGACATTCTGTACCCTAATGATGGCTGAGTATACACAACGTATTTAGTTTAAAATTATATAGATTTAGAAACTGTAGCTTATTGTCTAAATACTATAAAATGTATAAATCAATTCAGCTACATTAATAAATATTTGTTCATAGCAGGGAAGAGAGTAATAATTTTATTTGGTATAAAGAGTCTATATTTATAATGTAACGATATATAAATATGTCGTTACATTAATTTAAAATAAAAACTTAAAAGTTTGCAAATAAAAGTAAAAAACTAAACGCTAAAATAAAAATGTTTTGTTAAACCTATATACATTCGCACAGATGCCAAACTTTAAATTTTTTTTTTTTTAAAAAACAAATAAATAAGTATTTGAACGTACTTTTTTATAAAAAAAAGTACAAGATTTAAAAATAAAAACAGGTATTAATTAATTCTTGTAATCTGTAAATGGAAATGATTGTTTATAAATTGTTTGAAAAGCAAGCTAGCCTTGGGCTCTTGTATAATTAAAATGATCTGATGAAAGATAGATAAGAAAATAAAGAGAAATTAGCTTGACCAATGGAAGCACTAAGCCTTGGCTCAGACCCTAATGAAAGTGATGGATTAGTGACATTTTGTTGATTCAATCCATGTGGATAATATAAAAAGGGAAATACAGTTTTTTCAGACAGTTCCAGCATTGTGTGTTTGAGAGTTGTGGTAGGACGCACATACCACACTCTCTATTTAAAAAAGAAAAAGGAAAAGACTGTGATACCTTGAACCAGCTATTGCCATCTCCAGAACATTATCTTCCAATGGAGGCATCACGGGAATTAAAAGCAGAAACCTGAACTCTTCTACCATAAGCTATATTGACATGAACTCTAAATTTAAAAATAATTAAGAACTTTCGTTCAAGCTTATGAACTTCCATCTGACTTTTTTAAGTTTAAAATCAAATTAATAATGTTTAATTTTATATGTTTTCCGATTGATAAAAATCATTTCCATTTTTTTTTCTTATTGTATAAATTATTTATTCTTTAAATTTTAAATGATAAAATTTAGGTTGGGTATAGACGTTGCATAGATTCGTTAGCGGTTGATTATGTTGAAGTTTTCACATTTGATTAGAATATATAGGTCAATGATGTTAATGCAGGCATCTTATGATGAATGCCATGGGGCCTTGTGTATTCCCTTTTGCAATTGACATTATCGATGATTTTGTATTTTGATTGAGTGTGTTTAATTTGGATGTTTTTGACCATGGAATCTGTGCAACTGATCTATACTCAACATTTTAAAAACAAATTTATAAAAATAATCTGTGCAAATATATTTAAATGTTAAATTTAAGTCGGGCGTGAATGGCTATATAGTTTGTAAAGTTATATTAAGGGAGGGTAATCTTAGGTTATTCATTTCGTAGTTGAATTGGTTCAATGGATTGCATATATTTGTGTAATTGTAGATGTAGTATGAGATCCGCTACAGGTAGGATTATATATATATGCCACACACCTTCTGTTTGCCTATGGATGGGTTTGTAAGACGGCAAAGGACCGCAGTCCATTCCTATGGAGTTTTATGTTTATTGTTCTACTCACCAACAGATGTCGCATTCCTGGTTGGTAGAGAGACAATTTTTTCTCTAATTCTGCTTGCTGTTCAGATGTACATTCCTGACAGTATAGTATTTTGTGTTGTCATATTTTCATGCTACATTAAATACATAAACATATCAGATGGATTGGCGCTGGTTTGATTGCAAAATTTGTTGCCTAAGGTTAAATCTGGGAAGAATATTTTCTTTTCAAATGCAGATCTATGTAGTCTATTCATAATCGACTCACTAAATAAATATTAAACTCATGGTTGTAATTTACTTAAATGTAAAACTAAAGATTAATAGAAAAATCTAAAATGTTGAATTTATTCCTCAAAATATAAATGTTATTTTATATGTGCGTAAATAAATATTTTTATGTGTTAATTTCTGGCAGTGGCTTTTATTTATTTATATTTAAGATATAAATTAAGTTATAGATTTTTATCTCTGCGTCTCCACTGAGCTAGTGACTTGGGCTAATGATCTGAATATTTAAATAAAGTGGAATCTTAACAGCGCATATCTGCCTACTCTATACATTTTTCTAGGTTTAAATGCCTAGATGGCGCCTTGTAGATCAGATATCGTAGTTTGCGGTTAGATTCGATCTTCACTTGCATTTAGATCGTTATAATAAATAAATTACAAATGAAATGTATTAGTCAAATTTTATTTAATTTATGTAGTATTGTTGATTTATTTTACAAGTATCCCATTTGAATAAAATCTGAGATAACAATTTTCATATTACTGATTCTTATTGATTTCAAAAAATATAGGTACATATTTAAAATTTTAATTATTTTTAAGGGACCTTAACGATTTATTTAGTTCAATTTATTGCTCATTACACACCAGTTAAGATCAAAAAGGTTTTTTATGTACATAATATTAGTTACTTTTATAGTATTAAACTCAATTAAAATAGTGTATTTGCTAGAAAATTAGTTAACAAGTTAATATTTGTTTGGATTCTATGTTAGTGATCTGCAGGAACATCAGTATATTATTTTCATTTCTATTAAAAATTCTATTAGATATAAAGAAAAGTAATAAAATGCATACATTTTAAAAACACCTGATGGTCTAAAAGGAACTTAGTGTATGAATTTAAAGTTCATGTATCTAAAAGAGTAATAATATTTATTTAAACACTTATTTTGTGTATTTATTATCAATATTTTTTGTAGTATTATTATATTTTAATCTACTTGCTTCTTTGCCTTTATTAAGTATTAAAATGCCATTGTAATTTTAAAGTTGAATGTTTCTTAATTCGTCATGAATTAAAACTATTTACTTTACATATTTGTTCCTTATGTGTTATAAAAAATAGAGAAAATGGTGTAATTAAATTAGTTATTGCAGGATGTTTTGATCCTGTAAAGTAATATTCTTTGGTAAATATATTTCCTATAATAATCCCTTTTTTTAATTAAAAAAAGAAAGGAAAATGTATTGATATTATTATTCTTTTTGTTTTTATTATAATGGAGAAAGAATATAATAGTTGGCCACTGCTATGGATTTTAAAATATGTGATATTTAAAAATAAACATTTTACTAATTGTATGTAGTTGCCATCATAGATCTAACTTTAAAAGTAAAACTCTTATATTAAATTTATTTTCGCACATAAGTTTATTTTGCTTTGTTTTGTTTTGTTTTTTTATTTTTTTTTCCATATGTCAAAGCATCGGCCGGGAGCGAACCCACAACAACTGTCTGCAAGCAACTGCTTGCAATGCAGCTTCGCTGATCTCTTGACTACCTTTTAGAAAGTTGATAAAATTAACATTTTCTTTTATTTTTATTTAATAATAAGATTGTTAATATAAAAAACAAGATAATTGAATAATAGATTTAGTTATTTTTGGAATTTATTGTGATTATGACATTAATAAAGATTTTTTGTAAAAATAATATAGACACTATTGCACCTGAACGCAAAGCTATTTTATGCTTAAAACAAAATAAAATTAAACTATTCTGCGAGAGCTTTCAAGCGACGTGCTCTCATTATCAAAGCTCCAAGTGAATTAATGATATGCAAATTATGCAAAGTTTAAGATTAATTACTCCATTTTCTTGAAATTGTGAAGTATGTGTTCTTGCGGTTGATGGCGTTGCAATCCATCGCTATGTAGCAGGCCTCCTTCACTTTTCTTTTCAAATCATGCCTTTCTTTGCAGACCAGGCTGACATCTTGAGGTTCACACTGGTGTCTGATTATTTTTTGATGAATTGCAAAAATTGAATAACATGATGGATCTAATTGAGCTTTAATATATGTGTATTTATGTTGCTGTAATCTGGTTTCTATTGCTGCCTTGGTCTCCCCTAATATGAGGCTCTACAATTTGCATGAGTGCATGCAATATTATAAATGGCTTGAGATGTTTGAGTCAGTGCTAATTTATCTTTAGTGGTGTTAAGCAATCTGTTAGAACTGGGAGGGGTGCAAAAGTTAATTGAAACTGATAATTAAAAATTTCATAAAATTTATTATGTAAATTAGGAATGTATGGCAGCAGCAGCCTGTGTGTATTCCCATTAAGTGTATTGTTGGTCACTTTATTACTGAACTGTATAATATTTCTGTTGATCAGCCTATGTTTGAACCCCATATTCAGTAAATCCTCTCTGTATAGTATTAAATTTGTCTTCCTGTCTGCATCCAATTTACATAGCTGTTGGTTCCTGTGCAGAAAAGATGTAAGCCCAGATAATTTATGACTGGTGGGTGTGATGGAACTCAGTTGAATATGGTCTCTTACATGAATATTTATTTTTTAAAAAATAAGAAAGACTATATTAAAATATAATAAATTTATAAAAGATTTATTTACTTTATTTAAGTTATTTTTATCATGTTGTTTTCTAAAACAAAAAAGTGTGGGTTGGTTTCTAAGAAACAAATGCTCAAGAGAAACTATGGAAATTCTGATGTTAAGAGAGATTTCATGGTATGTGAGTTGTTTAGCTTTAAAAGAAAACCTTACTTACTTCTCAATAAACTTTCAAAGTAGTTGGCTCAATTTTGCTATAAAAAAAACTTTTAAAATAATAAAGGATAAAGAAGTCAATAACCAAGATGAATTGCTAAAAATAAAATAGTCTAGGGGGTTTGCAAAATCTTCAGTTGCATGCTTTATTTTCAAAAATTTCATTAAAGACATACTGACAAAAAAGTATATCTCATAAAAGAACCTAAAAATCTGTATCTTTAAAACAAATCATCAGAAATGTTGTAATTCCTAAATATCCACAAGAACAATATCACATCAATTAATTAAGATAGTATAAATACTTTCACTTTATACACAGCTGTAATTATCTCCCTAACAAGTCTTCACAGACAATAGATTGTCTATTTTAAGAATTAAAATTTGATCTTAATGAAACTTCCTTTTGTAATATTCATCTTTTCCCTTCCAATTCATCAAAAATATTGCTGAGAAATCAAAGGAAAAACAGATTTAACTTTAAATTTAAGGTTTCAAGATAAAAAAAATTAAAACATTTATTATTGTTGTTATTATTTTAACTGTGGTTTATATTTTTAGATCTACCAAAAAAAATTATTTTAAGGATGGAAATAAATTTTAAAATAAAATTATAGCAATTTTACACTTATTTTTGCCAATATTTTATATCATATTTTGATGTGATTTTTTTTGGAATGCCTATAAATTATTATTATTATTATTATTATTATTATTATTATTATTATTATTATTATTATTATTATTATTATTATTATTATTATTATTATTATTATTATTATTATTATTATTATTATTATTATTATTATTATTATTATTATTATTATTATTATTATTATTATTATTATTATTATTATTATTATTATTATTATTATTATTATTATTATTATTATTATTATTATTATTATTATTATTATTATTATTATTATTATTATTATTATTATTATTATTATTATTATTATTATTATTATTATTATTATTATTATTATTATTATTATTATTATTATTATTATTATTATTATTATTATTATTATTATTATTATTATTATTATTATTATTATTATTATTATTATTATTATTATTATTATTATTATTATTATTATTATTATTATTATTATTATTATTATTATTATTATTATTATTATTATTATTATTATTATTATTATTATTATTATTATTATTATTATTAAACCATAAGCGCTCAGCCTGGATAACGAATGATTTGATTGGAAAAATTAATCAAAGAAATCATTTAAAATGTTTGGGTGGAGATTTGTTGACTTTGAGGAAATTGAATACTGAGATTAAATCTGATATTCGGAAATTAAAATTTCAATATTATCAAAAATATTTTAATGATAAAAATATTTCTTTGAAATGGAAGTTGATAAATTCTCTTGTAAAGAAACCTTTGTCAAGTCAACTTAAATTTATAAAACACAATGATAATTTGATTGAAGTAGAAAATAATGAAAAATGTGTTGCTGACTTGTTTAATAATTTTTTTTCAGATCTGTCAATAGATAGAACACCAGTACAAGAATTGTCTTTTGCTGATTCTTGTGTAAATTCTTTTTGTGTACAGATGTTACTGATTTGGATTTGTCTGGTAAAATTGATCTCTTAAAGAATGTTCATTCAGCTGGTCTAGATAAGTTAACACCAAAGATTCTTAAGGAAAATAAGTCAGCTTTCATACCTGTTCTTGTTTATTTGTTTAATCTTTCCTTAAATGTTGGTTTGTTTCCTACTTGTTTGAAGGTTGGTTTTATTACACCTGTTTTTAAAAAGGGTGATCCTGTACAGCTTGACAATTATAGACCAATATCTATTATATCTGTAATATCCAAATTGTTAGAGATGGTGGTTAAAGAGAAAATGATGTCATTTTTATCTAAAAATAATATTTTATCTGAACATCAATATGGATTTATTTCTGGTAGAAGTACCTTGGACACTTTCTATAGTCATGTAAACAATTTGACAACTTCACTAGATAAGGATTTTAAAACTGTTGCTATTTATTTAGACTTGTCTAAGGCATTTGACTCTGTATCTCACAAAATTTTACTTAAGCGTTTATATTCATATGGTTTTCGTGGTGGATTTATTTCATGGTTTGCGAGTTACTTAAAGGATAGAAAACAAGCAACAAATATTTCTAGTGTTGTAAGCTCTTTTATAACAGTTAACCATGGTGTACCACAAGGTTCAGTTTTGGGTCCCATTTTATTTATAATTTATATAAATGATTTATTTTCTTTACCTTTAGAATCTAAGATTTATGGTTTTGCAGATGATATTGCTTTATCTTATGCTGCAGTTTCATATAATTTTGTTAAAAAAATAATTAATGATGATTTAATCCTAATTAGTAAATGGTTAGCATTTAATAATTTATCAATTAATCTGAGTAAAACAAAAGCTATTAATTTTTCTTATAGGTCAAATATTCATTCGCTTAACATTACTATTTGTAATAAGTATTTTTGGCATTGTAATAGCACTTGTACTTGTGCTAACATTTCTTTTGTTGATAATATTTGCTATCTAGGTATTTTTATTGACTCCAGACTATCTTGGTCAAACCATATTGACTTCCTTTGTTCTCGTTTACGTAAATTAAATTATATGTTTTTCTACTTATCTAAATTTTTTCCTCGGTCAGCTTTGATTACTTTATATATTTCTTCTTATCAAAGCTTATTATGTTATAATATATCAGTTTGGGGGAACTGTTCTACTTTTGCAATGACTACATTGTCTGTTTTACAGAATTATACAATGCGTATCATTTTTGGTAGATCACGTGCCACATCTGTTAAAGATATTTATGCCACTTTTAATATACTAGATGTTTTCCATTTGTATAAATATAGAGTGATTCTTGATATTTATTGTAGGAAACTTCATTTGGATACTAAATCTTCTGTTGTAAATACTCGTTTATCTACTAAATATCAGCTAGCTTTACCTAATTTTCTTAAAACATCTAGTAGGAAGCAATTTAGTTATAATGGTCCTAAATTATTTAATATGTTTATAAGAGATTGTTCTGTGAATTTAATGAGCACTAGTTATTTGATTTTTAAAAAGCATTTATGGCACTGGTTATATTATGCTAAGCATTAGTTTTATTTTGTTTATTTTATTTTATTTTTGTTTATACTGTATGTTATGTTGTAATTATTTACTACTGTTATTGAATTTCCAAATGTAATATCTGTATAATTTTAATATTTTATGTTATATTTATACTTTTTTTTTTTTTTTGTATTTTATTAGTGTTTTTTAGTAAATACTCGTTTATCTACTAAATATCAGTTAGCTTTACCTAATTTTCTTAAAACATCCAGTAGGAAGCAATTTAGTTATAATGGTCCTAAATTATTTAATATTTATTTATAAGAGATTGTTCTGTGAATTTAATGAACACTATCTTATTTGATTTTTAAAAAGCATTTATGGCACTGGTTATATTATGCTAAGCATTAGTTTTATTTTATTTTATTTTTTTTTGTTTATATTATATGTTATGATGTAATTATTTACTACTGTGATTGAATTGCCAAATGCAATATCTGTGTGATTTTAATATTTTATGTTATATTTATACTTTTTTTTTTTTGTATTTTATTAGTGTTTTTAGTTGTTACATTTAAATTCCTCACACAAGATTTTTCTTGTATGGAATTTATCTCACTGTATTATACATTTATTGTTTGCTTCATAATGAATAAATAAATAAATAAATAAAATAAATAAATAAATAAAAATAAATAAATTATTATTATTATTATTATTATTATTATTATTATTATTATTATTATTATTATTATTATTATTATTATTATTATTATTATTATTATTATTATTATTATTATTATTATTATTATTATTATTATTATTATTATTATTATTATTATGTTTCAAAGCAAAACTTTATTGAGTCTAAAAAGTTACAGAGTCACATCTAGTAATATATTGATTTTTTACAAATGAAAAACAAATTACAACTTTCAGTATATAAGTCTTTATCTTTTCTGCATACTTTTTTTTCTTCTTGTTTTTAAATTTGGTCTTCTATTTAGTTCAGTTTATGCTTGCATTTTTTTTAAAGTTGGAAAAAATGCTGATGTTGAAAATGTCATCATCTATCTTATTGGCCTTTATATTTCATAGACTGGATCTTTGTTTCAAGTGTGACCATGTGGCTGCAAATACATCTGGTTGAGCTAGGATGCTGTCTCTTTTTCTTAACAGTTCTAGTTTTATTGAATATGTTGCTGGGTGGCGTCGAGGGTTATTGGCAAGTGCAAAAGTGCATCTGGTACACCAGTAGGCATAAAGGCTGTATGTTGCTGCACGAATAGCAGGGTTGTTGCCTTTTTTAAATGTATTTATTATTTCATCAATTGAAATGATAGCCTTTCTGTATGTGGTAAACATTGTGCGACGTATTGTTTCTAGGGCACTGCAGGAATGAAGAAAATGATCTTGTGTCTCTTCTTCTCTATGACATAGCCCACACATGGGGTCTATATTTGTATAGAATCTACGAAATCTAAGGAAATGGGTTGTGGGTAGAGCATTGAGATTAAGCTTAAGTAGAAAATCAAATAATTTTGGTTCTAATGACCATTTTCTGAATTGTTGCAGTAGTTGCCTGTTGTCTATTCCAAGAACTGATGGATGTAGATTAGGTGTCTGGTTTGGATATAGTATATTATAAATGTCCCAGTATGTATACTTGTTGTCATTATTGAGTGATATTTTGTTGTATATTGGCTTGAGTTCTTCAATCAGTGTGGATAGATATCCATATGAAGGGGGTGGTCTGTCTGTGGGTATTATACTGATTACACACTCCAGGTCTGGAAATCTTTTTATGGTTGCTGTTATTAGATTTACTGATTTCTGTGTGTAAAAAACATTGATTGTATGGAGTCCAAGTCCATTGCTATGTGGTGGTCTGCTCAGATTTTTTAAAGAGATTGCCACTGTCTTTCTCTTCCATATTAGTTTGTTACAGATTGATGAGATTTTAGATATGAATGTTTTTGCAAATTTGATTATAGGTGTGTAGTATGTAATTTTTGTAATTATAAGTTGATTAAATAGTGCTACCTTTGCGTATATTGACAGGTATGACTTTTCAAGTGAGGCTGTGATTTTTTCAGCATCTTTTTTTAATTTATTTTGAATTTTTTGCCTCATTCCATTGGTTCCAAGGTAGAATGGGAAACCAAGGAAAGCAGATGGTTTACCATTAAACATCTCTGTACAGTGCTTGCCTGTGTATATTGACCATGCAGCAGTTTTATTTGTGTTAATTTTTAAATTAAAATTTGAGGTATAATTCTTGATTATCTCTTGTAATATGGGGAGGTTCTTTTTAGAGGGGAGGAAAATGGTTACATCGTCCATATAGGCTATGCATGATATATTTAAAGCAGTGTTTGGAATTTGAATGCCTTTTATTTTTTTCTGTATCTCTATTAATAGAGGATTTATATATATTGTAAAGAGCAAGGCACTTAGGGGGGATCCTTGTGGGATGGATTGACTCGGTCTGAAGGCTGGTGATTTTTTCCCATTCAATGTGATGTGAATTTCATGGCTGAGTAGCAGATTGGCTATTATATATAGTAGGGATGGAGGTGTTGTTGTTTTTTTCAGCACGTCTAATAATTTGGCTATAGGCACTGAGTCAAAAGCTGCCTCAATGTCTAGTTGAACTATAATTGGTGCATATTTCTTTCTTTTTTTTTACTACTTCGATAATTGTTTTGTACATTAAGGCACCCTGGCCAATGGATGATCCTTTTTTGGCATATTGTGCTGATGATAACACAGGGAGTATGTGTTGTTCTATTTTTTCCTTTATCACTCTTTCAAGAATTTTTATTCCTAAAGGTCCCATTGAAATTGGTCTTAGATTAGATAAAGATGATATTGCTGTTGGTTTTTTGTTAAATGGAACCATTGCAATTGGGTATAGACTTTGTATGTTGTAAATTTTTTGGGATATGTAATTGGCTAGATCGCACAGGTATTTTGCTGTGAAGTGACTAAGATGTTTGAACACAAATTTGGGAATTCCTTGTGGTCCTGGGTGACATGTGTTTGTTATTGTTGCAAGTTGAAATACAATGTCAGTTGTTGTTATTGGTGTGTCTGTTTCAGGGTCTCCAAATATGTCTTCATTTGGTATGTACACTCTCTGTTTTTGCAGTTTTTTTTTAAAGTGTTGATATATTGGGTTTATCATGTTATGTCCAGCTGTTATAGAGCCATCTATTTCAAGTGCCATAGGCACTCTGACTGTGGATGGGTATCCCAATGCCCACCGTATGTATGCTCTGGTCCAAGTATGTTGTTGTGTAAGGCATATTTTTTTCTTTTTTATTGCTACATATTGCTTTAGTGTATTGCATGTATTGTTGTACATTTCTGTAAGTTTTTTAATTTGTGTTTGATTATCTGTAGTTGGTCTGGAAATGGTTATTCTTTTATGTAGTTCATCTGCCAATGCTAATAATCTGGTGGGGGGTGTTGAGTTGCAGGTAATATGATTGATGTTGAAAGAAAGTATATTGGTGAATGCTATATACTTTTGTACTGGATCGAGTGACATGTTTTGAAGTTTTTGGAGCATTATATATGTTTCTGAATATAAGAATTCAGTTGTTTGTGCTGGAAGAAGTATTCGCATAGTCTTTTGGAGGGCTATTGTTGTATTCTGTATTTTTGTTAGGTCGAGGGTGATGAACTGAGCAGCATGATCTGAGATTATAGATGGACAGAGTTCAAGATTAAAATAATGATGTAACATTGGTGAGTAGAAACACAAATCAATAAGTGACTTATATCTATTGTTATTAAAAGATATTGAGTTTGATGGGAGAAAACCCTCAGCACTCATAAGTGGGATTGTTATTTGATGGATCCATTTGGTGACAAAAGTTTGGTAGGTCATGTTGAAATCTCCCAGGAGTATTATGGGATTTGGTGTTGCTGTAAGCATTGAATTTATTGTTGCTATTATTCTGGAGATGATGACAGGGCCTGGTGGTATATATACAAATACTAGGTTAAGTGTGATATTTTTATGATGGAGTGTTAATATGATAAGATTAGAGTCAATATATATAATTTTAAAAGAATCAAAAGGGCAGTTGTGGGATATAATTATGCCTGTGCCACCTGATGGTGATGATGATTGCCTTGAGCAGGCACAAAAACCTTGGCTGACTAAATATTTTTGTGGATCAATTTGAGAGCTGCTGTATATTTTTGTTTCCAAAAGCCCCAGTATGTGTGGTTGTGTTGTATGTAACCATTTTTTGAGATCAAAAAGTTTTTTGGTGGCATTTAAGCCTCTAATGTTGAGAGATCCAATTTTTATCTTCATGTTTTTAATAATTTTTTAACAGGGTATTGATTTTTATTTATTTTTAATACTAAATTTTTGTTTATATTGCAGTAGATGGATGCTGATACATATTTAAGACATTGTTGGGTTTATTATCAGTTTTTCTTTCATTTAATATTGCTTCAGACTCT
This sequence comes from Epiperipatus broadwayi, assembly GCA_028023455.1. Taxonomy (NCBI): domain Eukaryota; kingdom Metazoa; phylum Onychophora; class Udeonychophora; order Euonychophora; family Peripatidae; genus Epiperipatus; species Epiperipatus broadwayi. Next base: position 180,977 of record JAQFVV010006265.1, on the reverse strand, counting down.
ATACAGGCAATTTGTGATGAAACTGAACAGGTGTCCATTTGTTGTTGGCTTACATCCATTTCTATTTCATCATTTTCTAAATTGTATATGTCTGATGAGTTGTGCTTTTGGTCTGTTTTTTTTGCCTTTTTGGATTCATGGTTTTTAGGTGGTCTACCTGGCTTTCTTTTTCCCTCTGGTGTATTCTCTTGAATAGGTGGAAGAGGGGCTTCTATTGCATCCATTATGTTTGATGCAGTTTTGTTTATAATTGTAGTTTTTTTTATTATTGGTATCTTTATATTATCTGGATTTATATTTTCATTATATAGCTGTGTGTGTATACTTTCTGTTTGTTGATTTTTACTTGGTACACCTTTTGTTTTATTGAGATGCTGATCCTGTGATGTAATTGCTGTATTTTGTGTTGTGGTTTCTTGCGAGTTATTTTCGTTTGAATCTTGGATTTCTGTGTTAGTTTTTGTGTTATTATTTTTTTGGTTGGTCTTTGGGATAGGCAATTCTGCTCCATTATCATTTTTGTTTGTGGGTGTTTGAACCTGTTTTTTTTTCGGTTTCTATTATTGGGTTGCCAATAGATGTAGGGTTATTATAAATTTTATTTTCATCATCACTGGGTTGTTCTGGGGAGAGGATTTTAGTTTGTTCACAGTGATTGCTTTTTGTGTTATCGCACTGAGTTGCTAGGTGTCCTCTCTGTCCACAGCCAAAACAATGTGGCTTTAGACCTCTTATGTGAAGAGAGAGTGTCGCTTCTTGATCTGTAATCTGTGTTGGAATCGTTGAGGCATCTACGTTTTTATGTAGTTTTATTTTAAATTCAAAACGATTACTACATATCGGTATAGGTGTGTCTTTTAAATATATAGGCTGTAGGGCAATTACTTTTCCAAACGGGTTTATCATTTTTTGAAAATCTTGTACGTTGTATTTAAGATAAGTATTTTTAAGCACTCCAGTAATTATATTTTTCCGGTTTTCATCTATAATTATGAGTGCGTAATTATCAAGTGCTAAAATAGTGGATTGAAAACGTTCTTTTTGCTGCTGAGTATAAAAATCAATGGTTATATATCGAGAATTTGGATGGTCTGCGATACAAGAGATTGTTTCCCATAGTGCATTTTGCGTGATTGCTTCATATAATAAAGCTTTTGGGAAACGATATAATGAGCATTGATTATCGGTTACTGCGAGTACTAACGATGTTGGTGAAAAAAACCTGCGAAAAGTTTCAAATAACGTATGAGGCACCGTATTACTGAAACGGTCCGTCACATTTTCAAGCGTTTCTTTTGTCCAGATTGCGGCTGGGGGTTGATTTTCCTCTCGAGTGTTTAGATCAAGATTTTTTATATCATTTGTGTTTGTTCTACGGAAGCGCGGTATTTGGGTTGGTGCTGTAGTATTGCTATTACTTTTAAGTACTTTTGCATATGAAATAGGCGATGTTGAAACTAACGATGTTGTTAATTTCGTATTGGTGCTTAATTCGCTCACGCTTGACTGGGCAGTAGCCATGATTTATTCTGACTCAAGTCAGTATTTTTTTTTTTTAAAAAAAAGATATTAAAACACACCGATATTTTTCAAAAAACACTATTAATCTATTATATGATTCGATTTTTCCTGTATTATGTTTGTTTTGCGAATAACAAGTTGGAACAAAAGTAAAAAATAAATACTTACATCGGAGAACTTAAGGATTGCTTCTTACCTCAGCAGAGATTTGCTGCGGGATCTATTATTATTATTATTATTATTATTATTATTATTATTATTATTATTATTATTATTATTATTATTATTATTATTATTATTATTATTATTATTATTATTATTATTATTATTATTATTATTATTATTATTATTATTATTATTATTATTATTATTATTATTATTATTATTATTATTATTATTATTATTATTATTATTATTATTATTATTATTATTATTATTATTATTATTATTATTATTATTATTATTATTATTATTATTATTATTATTATTATTATTATTATTATTATTATTATTATTATTATTATTACTAACTGTAAGTTTTTACAGGTATTGTTTCAAGAGTAAAGGAGATTATTTTCACATTTAATATGTCATCATTGATATATGCATTTCAAGTAGGACTTTAATAGCTAATTTCTATGTATATATTTTAAATAATGTTTTTCTTTTGCTTAGAAGAATATTATACAGATATATTTATTTTTGTATGAAATGATAAATATATCTTATTGTATATTTTATTTATTTTTATAGAAATGATGATAAATCCCTCTTAACATATGTTTTGAGTAAGTGTGTATATGTATTTTAGTGACATATTTTTTTACTTTAGCCACTTCATACAAAAACTTTAAGTAAGCTTACTTCATAGTTTTACATATCTAAGTAGATAAGTAAATGAATTTAAGTAGATATTGTACTGGTTAAAAATGTATGTCCATCCAACAGAATCTGGACAAAAGTACTTTGAACCCAGCCATGCCCAATTTACACAGGTCAGGAGCAATCATGGATTCTAACCTATTTGCCCATCCTCTAAATCTATAACACTGTGAACAACATCTCTGGTGATACAGTTGAATTTAATTCATTCCAGCCCCAGAGACACAGTAGAGAAGCATGTGGTGATGACAGATTTATGTGAATGTATGTTTAAGACCTCAGGTCACCCAATATAAGATATTAATTATAAAATAAGTATTTTAATTTATGAAAAAAACATATAATTTAATAATTAAATAGAAAACTCGAACACATGGATATTTTACTTGATAAAATATTTAATAATCAAATAAAAACAGATTAGGAGAGGTATTGATTATGTACATAGTTCATGCTAATAAATAATTATTTTATGTTAACGTAGATGTTAATTATATAATCTCAGCTTCTAAGAGGTCGTGGTAGGTTTATATGTCAATATTTACTGAATAAGTTAATACAATAAGTTCAATAAGGTAGAAATGCTATTTTATTGATACACATTATAAATTGAAGACCTTTTATATTATATGTTTACAGGGAGTACTTTTTTCTACGATAAATTTTGAATCTAATTATATTAAAATAATATCTCTATAATCAGCATTCTAGGTAAATTTGTCTCTGACATCGAGTATAAACTTAAAAGGCTAGGCTACAAAGTTATACATATATAATCTGGATGCCAGGTAAATTGGTTTCCGACAGCAATTATATTAACAAAAGAATTAAGTACAAACATATATGCATGGATGCTGGGTAAATTGTTCTCTGACCCCAGTTATATCTACTACATGTACAGCATTACTCAGCAACACTATGAAATTATTTACACATGTAGGAATCATTCATGTGAGGGAACTAGCTTAAATGTAAGCTGCATTTGTGACATTCAAGTATAAACTTACAATATTAATAAAGAAAATAAACAATGATAAACTGATTTAGTAGACTCATAGTGTTACAATTTACTGATTTAGTTTAAAGATAAAATGAAAATATAATAATGGTAGTATAAGCATAAGGCAGTAGAATAAAAATTTGGTCCACTTTGGCTGAAAGAGGGCTTCATTATTTATCCAAGTGATGGAATATGCTCGCACTTTTGGCAATGCAATGCCTCAAATAGTAAAAACAGGAGGATGCAATGGACTGGCCAAACTATGTAAGACCCATGCAGTGCTCTCACTGTACTTTTATAAATGAAGGTGGGATTCATAGCTGCCAGTATCCCAAATATGATAATGACAAAGCAAAATAAATGAGAATGGCTGACCTATGTTAGCAATGCTGAAACATAATGTTGGGTAAATTGGTCTCCAACACCAGTTCTATTTACTAAATGTAATTGGAATAAAATGTAACAACATGATTAAGACTAACCCAAGTTGAATAACTAATGCTAAACTAAGCGAATGTCATATTAATTTACGATTATTTCCCCTCCATTAAGTGGGTGCAATATGCATTTGGAATCAATATGAACAACATTATTATTAGCATGCTCCAGGCTCTACAAATAAATAGTTGCATTTGAAAAAAACTTAAGGTCATTGTGACTATTTAAACATTTGAATACATTAATTATAGTGTTCTAAATCATATAATATTTTGTTTAAGCAAATATATGGCAGTATGAAAATAATCTCCTGCCTAGAAATGTAGCTGATATAATTTTATTTATTTGCCCAGCCCAGAAAACTGGTGTGTAATAATAATTAATTGAAATTAAGACAAGGTATCTCTCACTGCTTGGGATTAATAATACTGTTAAAAAGGGTTGGTAGAGCTGATCTATATTGGCATATAAATTCACATTATAAATAAGGAAAACATTGAATAAGTCTAATAATAAAATTGTACTGCAATAGAGTAAAGTATAGAGTTTGAAACAAGATATTGATTCAAGCATTTTTACAGAGATTTAAAATGATTATAGACAGTCAGAGAAATGATATTACATGATAAATATTAGAATATGCAAGAGTCAAACAAAAGCAAAATTACATATTAAAATTATACAGTTAAATAGAGTTTAAAATTAAGATTTTAAGTGGAGTGGAATCTCTATGGTGGCAATAGCAATTTACCTCATTTTGTAATGGCATGGCAACTGATGATCCCTTGTTTTGAAATAATTTTGAAAATTGAAGAGCATGGATGGTCCTTATATCATAACAGTAAAGGTAGCATTTTGTTTATAATTTAGTTCAAAGCATTTTAGGCAGTTTATCAGAAGTGGTAAAGCACAATATCCATGCATGGCAATGATCCATGGAGTGATTGGGCAAAGGTGGATTAAGTCCCACTACTCTCCAGTCATACTGTTCTCAGAAAAAAATGGTGTGGATACGGTTTATCAACCAAATGTCAAACTTTTATTCAATATTCTCAGAGTCAAAAACCAGCCCTATTTATACTCTAACAGAATGTTCTAGAAGGAATGCTATTAAGAGACATTTAAGGGAATATGGATGTATTTACCTCATGTGATCCTAATAAGCAAACAAAAGTATTTTTGCATTTGTTTTATAGGAGAGACAATATGCTGATAAATCCTCAAAGCTATTGTTCTGAATCTATTTCTAGTTCAGAAATAGATTCGCCTGACTTTTAATCTTAATCTGAAATTATTTACTTTAATTTTCATTTTCTAAAATTAACTAATGAATTTTAATATTGTTTTACATTTTCTGTTCTCAGGTAACTTCAAAAATCTTCTAGAACATTGCACCAACCACTTTTATGTTTTAATAAAAAAAATAAGAAAATTATAAAATCTCACATTTTATATAATATATAATTTTAAATAAAATAATTTAAAATATTCATATTATTTATATGTACCTGCATGTATATGTATATGCACATACATGAGTTTATATGCTATTGAAATAATTATTATGCGAATTTTATTATATTTTACATTCTACATAAAAGTATGTATTAATATTTAAAGGGTGGGAGAGTTCTATGTATGTGTGCATGGACTCATTTAATATATTTAGGTGAATGAATGATAGGGTTTGAACTCTATCTAGGGATTGGTTTTATGATGGCACAAGAAACATGACTCTGAATCACAGATTCACTGCTTCAATATTGATTGTTGAAAATGTTTTACTTGTGTAATACACATATTATCTTACACATTTATTTCTTTATTTATAGTATTAAATAATTTAAATTTATATCTTTATAATTCTTATTAAGATTCTGTTTGAGTCATAGAAAAGCACTACTTGGATATTAAAGTGATTAATTCATCTTGAACTTATAAACTATAATCAATTTAATATTTTTTAAATAAAATATGTTTATTTTATTTATCAATGTCATATATATATATATAATGATATACATATGCCATTACATTATTTTAAAATTAAAATAAATAGGAAATAATCTTAAGTAAAAATGATTTTTACAAAAAAATGATGAAAATTTAAAGTTATATTTAACATATGTATATATATTATATTAGCCCACAGATGGAAAACTTTAAAAAAAAGTATTTAAAAGTACTTTTTCGTAGAAAAAAAGATCTAAAGATAGATTAATCTTTTAACTTCCTTGTCCGGTTAAAAATGATCATGGCTTCAAGTCACTTGAATTCCGTCATTTTTTATGCTACAGTAAAGAATTTATGGGCAATTTATAGCTTAAAAAGAGGACTGTAACATGATTCCCTCTCTCAAATTATTTTACAAGTAAAAAATCATTAAATTTGACATTTAAACTTTAACAATGGTAAAAGGCAGTATTTTCTAGATGGTGATTGGGTAGTTGTCATTTAAGGTCTGCCAATATTTTTTTAGCACTCCAACTTCTTTGTTTTGTATTTCAAAATGAAAACATATTATAAATTATTTTCATAAAATATATTGAAAACAGAATTATTTTAGAAAAAACAGGAAGATTTTAGTAAAAAAATTGTATACTTTTACAGGAACGTAAAATGAAAAAAAAAACCAATGCTAACAACAATTTTGACACTTGTCAACAGTTTACATTACCCCAAGCTCTTTATTTGGTTTTCAAATAAAAATTAATGTTTTAGAATATTTTGTTGGCATTTATTTACATATTATAATGTATTTTGGTAAAATATGCTGACAATATAAATTATTTTAGCAAAATAGTAAAATTTTAGTAAAAAAATTATTTATTTTTACACTAATATAAATTGAGAGGTAAATCAATGATGTCAGCCACACTTTCTGATTTGTTACTAAGATTCTTTTAGGTCATCTGCTATCGAATATTTTTATAATTATAATAGAAATTAATTTTTTTAAAAACTTTCATTCACTTTCATAACCTGACAAATTATTAATATACTTTTTACAAACAAAACTAAAATGAATATAATATTAAAAGATGAATATATATTTTACTGCTGATTCTGTAATTGACCAATCAAAAGTTTAGAATTTTACCTCACTTGGCTAATAAAGTGCGGCTAAATGGGTTAATACTTTTAGTAAAAGGTTATACAAAAGAAAATAGAAATAAATGTTGATTGAATTCTATGCTAAGAATCATGTTTAATCTTAGTGAATGGAAACAATTATTCTATAAGTGTACATAAAGCAACCTAGCCCTTGGGGCATTTATATGAATGTAAGTCAGATAAGAGATATAAAACAAATTAAAGATTTAACAATGCATGTACCAAATGATGTACAGGTCAGAATGAAAAACAGCCAGACCTTAGGATCCGTGATCTCATGTTTGATGGATCTGTAAAATTTATAATAAGGAGGCATAATACTATAAAAAATTATTGAATTCATTAGTTGTTGTTAAAATTCTGACTATTGATCTTCTATGAACTGCAGCTGTATTGCATACTCCATGATGTAAAAGTCTTGCAATAGATTTAATTTCCTGCAATAGCTGATACATCCCTATGACAGTTCCTGACACAAGTATTGGCAAGCAGCAGTTTTATCTCCAGAAAACAATCTGCACAAAATGTGAGACTTAGGATGGATTTCCATAAACCTGCTGCAACCAGAAATATTTGCAAAACTTAGTCTGGGAAGTATAAACTTTTTCAATGTGAACTTATAGATTGATCTTTTAAACTTTCAATTAGTAACTTAAGTATGAACTCTCATCTGACTTAAAGAATCCTAAATCTCTTATTAATATTTTATATATATATGTTTGCTAATCATTTCCATTTTTTTATTTTTTTTTATCTGTTAACTATATTATTATATTTAAAGTTGGGTGTAGATGACTGCATAGATTCGTTAAGGTTTGTTAATTTAAAGAAGTTTAATTTCAGACTATTTGTTTCATAGTTTATTTGATGCTGATGGAGGAATATATGGGTATTTATATCAATGTAATGTGAAGCAGGTAAGCATACAGGGCAAATATGTCCAAATAAATGGTATAGTCATCACAATGCAATTGATGGAGATGTATTTCCTGTGACATTGATCATTTTGCTCTATAAATAGGGACTATAAATTGGCAATTGTACTGATTTTCCTCCATATGTAGCCTTTCTTTTAAATGTTTTATATACATGATTCCTTCACCACACAGATGTACCTTCCTGTACTTGATGAGGATCATTTCTTTTAAATAATATCATGTTGCAGATGCACATTCCTATCAGCATGGTTTTATGCTAATATCCTCACATTGCATTGGTTGCATCTGTATATCGGGAAGCAAGCATTGATTTACCTTCAAACTTGTAGCCTGAGGTTGGATATTTTGTATTTTGAAATGTTTTAATTGTGCAATCTATGTAGCTTATCTATGCTCAACATTCCAATATATATATGTAGCTTATCTATGCTCAACATTCCAATATATATATATATATATGTACCGGATCGATCCACAGAATGAACTTACTTACACATATATATGTTTTGGTAGGTTTCAAACTTCTCCTAATACATTTATAATCTTATTTAATTATAAATGTTACGTGAACGAACTGGCATGTTCGAACAAAATGGGAAATATTATTGATAGCTTTAACTATCAACAATAGCCCACTCGGCTGCTAGATTCAAACCCCTACTATCCAAACACTTTATTTATTTTGGAGTAAACCCCATGTGCCAGCTAGTCTCAGACTAACATATTTGGTCAGTAGGCTCATAACCCAGTGCTCGAAATGATCCCAAAACTAGCCCAGTCTAATTTTAATCAATAATAAAATATAGTTTAATTAGTGGTGAAAGAATGGATAAAATATTGGTAAGAGAATTGATAAAAAGAGATTGATAAAAAGAATTGACTGACAAATAAAGTTAAGTTTTAAAGACCATTTATTTTAATTAGCATTTACTAATTTTAAACATTTTCTAAATCTAATATAACACACACACATTTTAATTTAACACACTATAATATGTCTGATGAGGAAGCAAAATAATATTCAACATTGATAAATTATCTAACATTCACAAACACGCACATCTATAGTTCATTTTATGCATGCTTATAGAGTTCAAATTACTTGTCTCTGTAGGATTTATGAATTACAGTGGTGGATACTATATATAAATGAGAATAATAAAATGTTTTACCTAGGATTTTTGGAATGTGGATATTGCTTGTTGTTAGCTGCTTCTGACAAAGTATATCTAACCAGTTAGATTTGATGTTTCTTGAGATTTGATGCTAATCCGTTGGTTTTATTCTTGGAGACAGTTAAACATTGATGGAGGATTTCTGAGCTGTTATGCAGACATTATTTCACAGGCAGGTTTTGGTGATCTTGTTGGACTAAAGAGCTGAAGTAAGAGCATATATTTCCAAAAGCTGCTCAGCACTGCATTTCTGTTTCTGGATACATAATATGAAGTGCACTATTATCTGAACTGAAACAAGATTGACACTGAAAACTAGGCTGAAACTCCTCATCTGATAAAAATCTGGCTATTTATATATATGAAGTATTTTTGTTTTAATATCCTCCGGCAATATGTGTTGTTGAAATTCCTTTAGTAACTAATCCTTCAACAATGTGTTTTTGAAGATTGTTTAATTACTAGTAGCCATCACAAACGTGTTGTTTTTATCTCTTTAATTAGTAGCCCACTGCTGTGTATTTTTAAATATAATTTCTTTTTATCTTTCATTTATGTTGTTTTTTATATTATTCTAACATGCATACACTTATTTACACTCGCACGCACATATATAATTTATTATAATAAGCCCAAATAAAAAGAGATTTATATTTTAACTTTTAATTTATAATAATCACAACTCTTTAACTTTTATGAACTCTTAGTTTTTTCTATAGAAAAACTCCCACTCCCCTTTTTTAATTAATCAATTTTATTTCAAAAACTAATGATAGAACACTATCTGACTCTTACTTTTTTTGAAAACAACTGCATTTTGTTTAATAAAGACACTTTAGATTTTTACAACTTATTTTTTAGATAAATTAGTGTGTGCCAATTTCAATATTGGTACATTGCACCCCCCTTCGTTTGAGAGTAAAATGTGTCATTTTTGACCATTTTATCTCTGACAACTTTAATTCTTAATTCTAAATATTATTATTTTTCTAAGTTTGCTCTTTTTTTATATATCTTTCACTTTTACATACTAAGGGCAATCTTCAATTATGCTTTACTTCTTTTTATGCTGAAGACATTGCTTATAATGTTCAGAGTCCTGCATAGTGACCACCGGACATAACTAATTTTGTGGCACAGAGATCTTTTGGAAATGAGGCAGATGCAGATTTGCTGACTTATATGACTTACACTATGAACAACAAAGCTTCATTTTCCAATTCTCTTGATCATACTTTGACTAAGAAAAGGTCACTGTGAATGGCAGGAATTATCAACTGTCCATTTTTGACTTATGCTTTGAAAAACGAGGTATGAGATATGGGGATTCTTCCCTAAAGAAGTGACTTGTGGCTCATGCTGGATTTTCCCAGTGTACATTTTAAAAGAGAAATGATCCCTGCCAATCTGTTACAGGTATTAACATTTATCCGGGCAACAGCTTTAAACTTATCCTTATCTAAACTTATTTCAATACTACCCTCATTCCCTTTAGATTCAAACCCTTATACACTCTTAATACAACTTATATTGACTTTATGTTTATATTATTTTAACCTTTCAAGATTATTTTTAAATATACATGAACATTACTTGAACATATTTATTTATATTACAATATTATTTTTTTTTAAACCATTACTCAACTTTTTTATTTATGTGCGTATATTCAGAAAAACTATTTTACTTTATTACAATTCATTCATTATTATACAGATATTTAACTTGAATTAATTACTTTAAACCATTTATTTACTTTCTTTTATTAACTTGTGTGTATTCCAAACAAACTTTTATTTTATTACGCTACTTTCTTTATTAATATGTGCGTGAAGAGGGAAAAATCTTTTATTTTACAAAGCCTCCATTATTATCATTACTTAAACAAATCCTGATTTTAACTTTCTTTTTAATTTATCATTATTCATTTATTTTTAATTTTACTATCTTAGTTTTAAATAGAAGTTTCAGATTTAAATGTATCAAATTATTGATGTTAGAATAATCATATTCGTACTCATTGTCCATTTTCGGTCCTTTTTGTTTATTTCCTTTACTATTCCGCCCGATTAATTGACAATTACACTCAGTCAGGTGGCTTTTGTTTATGTACATTCTGATCATTATACTGATCTATTTTCTTATATCAATCTATAGGCTCCTGAACCAAATTTTCACAATCCACTCGAGTCAGAAATTCTACCATTTCTTCCACTGTCCGATCATTGCTACTTAGCATCATTTTCTGTACAGGCAGTGGCATGTTGTGTCAGATTGTCCTTATGATTTGGTCATCCAACAATGGAAATGCTGTTCAAGCCTTGAGTTTTGCCACCTGTTTTAATAAAAATTGCATGAATTTTTCCATGGATACTGGGATATCTTTCTTTATATACCTTACATAGTATGCCATCCTGTCATGCTTCACTCTAAAAGGTTCTTAAGATGGCATGCCTATACTCCTCAAATGTTCGTGGTTTAGCATACTGTGTGTGCCACCAATCCAAGGCTGTTTCTTGAAGGTGACTACTATCAATTGTAACTTTATCCCCTTGCCACTCTTGTATTTGAAACAAACCAGTTAGGCTCGCCAAATGTTTTTTAATGGACTCTCTCTTGCTTTGGCCTTGAATGTCATGATACTAAATTTTTCCTCCAAGAATCTCTTGGTCGATCCCTCTGGCTTATTCTCCCTATCATAACTCTTATATTTACACTCCATTTGGTCTATCTTATACTCTAAACCCTTAGTTATATCTATACATATTTTTTTCTTCCGACTTCAAACTATCACCGCTTTCCACTATATCAAAAGACGCCCTTTTTATTTTTTCCACTGCTTCATCAATTCTACATTCTACTTCACTCAGAATGCCTTCATTTTTTAACAAACTTAATTCTTACCATGTTGTTCTAGCTATGCTTCTTTATTCCTGGCATGTCTCTTCTATCTGTATTATTTTCATTTCTAAATTATTACACCTAATGCTACCTTGCTCAAATTCAGCTCTCACTTCCTTTATGCTTTCTTCTGCTATCACCTTTCCTGACTTTCTTCATTCAAATCTTTCACTACAGCTTCTATGGCTACATGATTTGTTTCTACTTCCTCTATTATTTCACCCCTCATTGCCTTCATTTGTGTAATCATTTCTATTTTGACCTGATTAATTTTTTTCTTCAATTCTGCCTTGAGTTCTAACTGGCTTTGTTTAAATTCTTGCATCATATTCATCATCATTTTCATCATCATCTGCATCTCAGATATTTTTTTTCTGTTTCTCCACTAACTGTGGATTTTTAAAATATATTGGGCTTTCTACTGGCTCCATTTCTTTATTCATAGTTACGCTATTACTTTTTTTTTTTAAATTATCTTTTGCATTAACAAATCAAATATTATTATTGTTTATTTATTTTTCTTACTAAGATGGAAACATACGCTGACTCTGCCCCCTTTTGTCCATTTTTCTCTACCCATTCCTAACACTTTAGCTCCACCCAAATATCAACTGTCTGATTTAAAAGAATGATTTATCTTAACCAATGTAAATAGCATAATATCTTTTCATTTAAAGAAAAAAAAAGGTTTTGATCAATTCTTTTTTTTTATTTTTAAATTAATACCACTTTAAACATGTAATTTAGCTTTTCTTTAAGGTTTTTATTTTTAAACAAGAACAAAGTATTTAGTTAACTGTCATTTATGACAGGTTTGGCCCCAAACGTTGGGAGACATTTGTACCGGATCAATCTGCAGAAAAAACTTACTTACACTTATATATGTTTTGGCTGGTTTCAAACTTCTCCATAATACATTTATAATCTTATTTAATTATAAATGTTACATGAATGAACCGGCACGTTCGAGCAAAATGGGAAATATTATTGATAGCTTTAACTATCAACAATGTCCCACCTTGGCTGATAAATTCAAACCCCTACTATCCAAACACTGTATTTGTTTTGAAGTAAACCCTGGGTGCCAGCTAGTCTCAGACTAATGTATTTGGTCAGTAGGCTCATAATCCAGCACTCAAAATGATCCCAAAACTAGCCCAGTCTAATTTTAATCAATAATAAAATATAGTTTAATTAGTGGTGAGAGAATGGATAACAGATTGGTAAGAGAATTGATAAAAACAGATTGATAAAAAGAATTGACTGACAAATAAAGTTTAAGTTTTAAAGACCGTTTATTTTAGTTAACATTTACTAATTTTAAACATTTTGTAAATCTAATATAAGACATGCACATTTTAATTTAACTTACTATAATATGTCTGATGAGGAAGCAAAATAATATTTGACATTGATAAATTATCTAACATTCACAAACATTCACATCTATAGTTTATTTTATGCATGCTTATAAAGTTCAAATTACTTGTCTCTGTAGGATTTACTAATTACAGCAGTGGCTACTATATATAAATGAGAATAATAAAATGTTTTACCTAGGATGTTTGGAACATGGATGTTGCTTGTTGTTAGCTGCTTCTGATGGAGTATATCTAACCGGTTAGATTCATTTCTTAAGGAGATTTGATGCTAATCTGTTGGTTTTATTCTTGGAGACAATTGAACATTGACAGTGGATTTCTGAGCTGTTATGCAGACATTATTTCACAGGCAGGTTTTGATGATCTTGTTGGACTAAAGGGCTGAAGTAAGAGCATATATTCCCAAAAGCTGCTCAGCACTGCATTTCTGTTTCTGGATACATAATATAAACTGCACTGTTATCTGAACTGAAACAAGACTGACATTGAAACCTAGGCTGAAACTCCTTGACCGATAAAAATCTGGCTATTTATATAGGTGAGGTGTTTTTGTTTTAATATCCTCCAGCAATATGTGTTGTTGAAATTCCTTTAGTAACTAATCCTTTGATGTGTTTTTGAAGATTATTTAATTAGTAGTAGCCTTCACAAATGTGTTGTTTTTATCTCTTTAATTAGTAGCCCACTGCTGTGTATTTTTAAATATAATTTCTTTTTAACTTTCATTTATATTTTTTTTATATTATTCTAACACACATACATTTATTTACACTCACATGCACATATATAATTTATTATAATAAGCCTGAATGAAAAGAGATTTATATTTTAACTTTAATTTATAATAATCATAACTCTTTAACTTTTATGAACTCTTAGTTTTTTTAATAGGAAAACACCCCCTCCCCTTTTTTAATTAATCAATTTTATTTCAAAAACTAATGATAGAACACTATCTGACTCTTACTTTTTTTGAAAACAGTGCATTTCGTTTATAAAGACACTTTAGATTTTACAACTTATTTTTTTAGATAAATTAGTATGTGCCAATTTTAATATTGGTACTATATATATATATATAAGCTGTCCATCTGTGTGGATTTACTAAAATAACAGTTTAAATTTAAAATTAATAATAAAATCTAAAAAAATATATTAATTTATTCTTCAAATTTAAATTAATATATGTGCGACAATAAATGTTTTGGTGTGTTATTACTGGCAGTGGCTTATTTTTTAAAAAAATCTTTTTTAAAAATGTTTTAAATAAATTCTTATATATTAAATCTCTGCATCTCCTTCAGCTAGTGGAAAGAGTTAATGGTCAAAATTTAGATCTTAACAAGAGCTTTCTGCCTACACTATAAATTTTCTAGGTTCAAATGGCCTAGCGGTACCGTGTACGGCAGATAGGGTAAAAGTCCACTCTACCTGACCATTATAATATATATTACTAAATTTTATTTTTGTATTTTTTTAATCATAAGATTGATAGTTATCATAATCATTAATTTTCTGGTCACACACTATTGTTGCTAAAATATTTACAGTATATTAACCTCGAAATATTAAACATACACACACATGAATACTATCTTTTGCTTAGTATTAAATTACCATTTGCTATTACAACATTGTAAGATTTATTTACATTTTAAATTATATATAAAACAAAAAGAATTGTGAGTATATTAAAGAAAACTCTGCAATTATTTATTTATTTTATATTTATTTCAGACTCAATAAAATACCCTTTCAATATGAGGTATATTTATTTTAAAACAAACATATATTTGGTAGAATAAGTCATACTTAAATAATAAAATATATTTTATCCTTTGCTATTCTATATAAGTTTATCTAATCTAGAAGTGAGGTACATAATTACTATTATTATTCATCCCGTTGTGACTGGTACATACAATGTTGCATGCTAGTTTGTGGGGCATGTTAAGAACACTCCCTCAATTGCTTACATCAATTATTTTTTATACTAATACAAGTTTGGCAACTAACATGGAGCTTGATAAATATTGTGCATAGTTGTAATTTTATTTTTCTTATTTTTTAAGTACAACCTTATAATTGATTTGAACAATCTCATACTAATCTTAATACTTTGTGAAGATAATGCATTTTGATTCACATGAGATAATTATGTCAACTTTAGTATAGAAATATCATGTTTAGTAAAAGAAATTTTACTTGAAGAAGATTTTATTTCTCAGAAATAATTAGTTATCAAAGATATTGAACAGTAATGAAGAAAAAGTTATAAGGAATTCAGTTACTGTTAAAGTAAAACCTAAATTAACCAATAAAAAAAAAAAAAAAATTTTTTAAAAAAAATTTTAAAAAATAAAAAATAAAAATTTTTCTTTTTTTTTTTTTTTTTTTTTTTAAAAATTTTTTTAAACTCTTCTTAAAAAAAAAAATTTTTTTAAAAGATTTAATTAGGAATTTTTTTAAAAAGGTTTTTTTATTTGGGGTGGGCAAATAAAAAGATTTTTTTTCCCCCAAAAACCAAAAAAAAAGGAGGTAAAATATATTTCTCAAGAGTTTTAAATAACAAAGGTAATTATAAATAATTAAGATTTAGTTTAAGTAAATGTAAATCACTGTTTCTTTTAAAGAATTAGTTGTTTTTTTTTATAAATATATATATATAATAAATACTTTTTAAATGGTTAATATTTAGTTTTCTAGAATTTATCTCTCTGAAACTATTGAAAATCATTTGAACAATGTATTTAGAAACTAATAAAAATAAAGGTATGCTTAGGGGATGATTGTATATATATATAGTTTAATAGGCTTATTTGATTTTATTTAAAATATTAAGCAAGTTAACATTTATTTGCATCGCATATGTGTACAGTTGTTTTTTATATCAACCCTGTACATATTTTATCTACTATGCTTGAATACTATATATATATATATATATATATATTCGTTTATCTCCCATGATATAATTTCCACACTTGCGTTTGAGTTAATGTGTAATCATTAGTGGATGATTTTGATTTTACTCTGGATTTACAGACATATTTCACCAATAAACACACTCTTCCCATGCATGAGTTTTAATTTTATATGTAGTTAATAACATGATGATTGTATTTTGTACTCCAGATTATTAGAGGTTATTAATGGGTTTTTTTATGGATATGACAACTTCAATATTTCTCCATTCTTTTATATTTCATAAATAATTTCATACAAATAAAGGTACAATAAAAGACATATAACCTTCAAGATGCATTTCGTGCTGAACCAGCACACATCAGTTAGGCCAGGTCATCATCTCTCATATATTTTTATTACATGAAGAGTATTTATGTAGAGCAAATTGTCTCATTTTTATTTTCAAGCGGCAATTTACTCCACCCCCAACTTTTACATTATCAACTTTTTGATAAACACATAATGATTATTACTAATCATTTATTGCACATATATGGAGCATAGGATCAAATGTATATTAGAGAACGTTGGTGCTGTATTTTATTTTGTATTGTGATGGTTTGAATTTAAATTTATCTCTTTTCATTAATGGTTATTCATTAAATATAAGAGAGAAATGTGTTGTTGAACATGTCTTGACATTGCTAATGTATATCTAACAGAATAAGATAAACTATATATAATATATAGGATATATGAGCACAGACTTTCACATGATCCACCACACTCTGCACTATCTCACAACAGTGATACACTTGAACACATATTTGCTGAAAAGATAAATAATTACCAATATATGTATTTCATGCTAAACCAGCAATCATCAGTTGGACAAGAATTTCGGCCTTAGGGTGGCCTTTGAGTATTCTGTCATCAGATTTTTAATTGGATGGACAGTTGAAGAGTTGGAGTTTGGAGTAGATTGAAGCCTGTCCATTAAAGTATGAGGATTGGCTATCTTAATATATATCTGAGCACTTATAGAATATATGTGTAGAAATGGTAATCTGGACCAACTGATGATTGCTGGTTTAGCATGAAATACATATATTGGTGATTATTTATCTTTTCAGCATATATGTGTTCGAATGTATCAGTGTTGTGAGATAGTGTGGAGAGTGGGGGGTCATGTGAAAGTCTGTCCTCATATACCCTATATATTACATATATAAACCCAGGTATATAATAAGCTTGTGTGTTTCAGTTATTATAAACTATATAGATATTAGGTAATAGTCTTCAGAGATCATACATAATTAATAATAATATGGAATATTTGTTAATATTCAAGAGGTTATCCAATATCAGCAAATGAAATCCATGCCAATATATAATGCTAATTTAAGTTTATGCACTATAATTGAACTATTAATAAATTTGTTTTGTTTATTTATTATATCAATTTTAGTGTTTGTTTACTGTTGTTTTGTTTTGTCAATTGGTGGCTTTAAAGAAAGTCATCTCTTTGTGACCTAGAGGTATTAAAGTTTCTATTAGTAATGACACATGACTGTGTTAGGTGCTCATAGTTTAAGATCCTCATGAGTAAAACTTTAATATAATGTCTCTTGAGAAGGTATTCTAGCTTATAAGGCTAGTGGCACCCTCTGGTATTGAAAACTGACTTTGTCCACAGAAAAAAGTTGTCCATTACATATATATTTAAATATGCAAAGCAAGTTGACTTAAAATAAACTTATGAGTGCTTGAATTTTAGGTGGATAGATTTTTTTAGGATGGTTTTTGGAAAAAAACTGCATTAGATTAAAAAAAAATCTAGATGCTTTATGGATAGGACAGTACTAGATAGAGTTTTATTAAGTATTACTATTTGGGATCTATTGATTACATAAGCCTGCTCAAGATGTCAGAACTGTTATAGGAGAAATAGGTTTTTATGCTCAGCATTGAAAATACAGTTAATCAAATAATTAAAGCCAGATAATAAATCAGAAGGAAGAGAAAAAAATATTTCATTTCACTAAACATATGCATATATTAATACAAAAGTATTATTTAATAGTAATATATAGACAGAGGGCATTATTTTTTATTGTTTGCATATTCTTTATTATATTTTTAATTGCAAAAAAGTAAATGTATATGTTATCAGACATTAAAGCATTTTGATGTGATAGGAAAATTTATATGCTGAAAATGTTATGGTCAATATAAACATTTTTTTATATAGCAGGAATTGAAATATTATTCATTTGATTTTATGTAATAGGAATTGAAGTTTAATTTTATATAATATATCATTTCTTTTTATACACGTCATTTAAGTAATTTTATTTTTGTGCAAAAAGAAATTTTATGCTTAACATATCTATTCTTATTATTTCTGAGAGTGTTATGATATTAAGATTTCTATTTTCCTAAAAAAAGCATTGTGAGTAGGCTTTTACAAATTATCTTAAAAGTGTGAAAAAAATATTTACCATATAATGAAATGATTAATTCTACAAATTAGTGGTTGAATGTATACTTATTAAATATTTATTAATGAAGCAGACTGCCTGAAAAAAGTTTTTAAGATGGCAATCTTTTTTTTTTTATTTTGCACTAAATTAATTCTATCATTGACTATTAATTTTCTAGAAATTGTTTTGGAGTTTCATTGTGGTTTTATTCATTTAAGCCTTTTAAAGATAATTAATGAAACCTGAGAATAGATCGCAGTCACTCAAAAATAGAAACAAGATAAAATCTTACTTTATCATATTTTTAGTTTTTTTTTCTCATGTGTCATAGCATCAGCCGGGAAGCGAACCCGCTAACCCAGGGAAACTGCTTGTAAAGCAGCTGTCGCTGACCTCTCGATCACCAATTAGTTTTTAAACAAAATGTTGTCTTGCATTGGTGGTCGAGAGGTCAGCGTGACTGCCTTGCACTTGCAAGCAGTTGCCCGGGTTGCGGGTTCGCGTCCCGGCCGATGCTATGACACTAAAAAATAAAATAAAAAATAATGAAATGTTCAACTTTTATTGCAATTAAATAAATTCTAGATAATATACTTTTTTTCAATCACTTTTTTTTCTATTCAAGTGTAATTATAGTCTTATTTTCAGGAAACTGTGTCCTCTCTGGTTGCTTTGATGTTTTGTAAGTTGATATCAACTTTATTGTTTTCCAATTTTGTAAAACTCTTAACATTACACATATAAATTATTTTATTATGTTAAAATACGATGCACCAAATTTGGAAAAAATTATAAAAGAAGAAGAAAATGTATGTGCTTTCAACATAAGCTGAAAAACTTTTATAACAAACATGATCACATATAGCACTCCGAGATGGGAATGGCTGGTGTGTATTGACAAATTTATTACATTTATAAATTTTAATATTTTTATTTTTATTTATTTTCAAATAAACATGATTCTATTTGATGTTTTGAGATAAAAAGATAACAGTTGGTGTATCAATCAAATATTTCTTGTTTCTTTTTTATCTGTTGTTGTTGTTATATACATGTTTATTTTTTGGGGGGAGTGTCTTATAGAAGCAGTACATATTGATACTAGTGCATATTGATACGTCATAATTTGGCTTCACGGCATATTCAAATTAAATTTATAAAAAATAGTACTAATGAACTTATATTTAATTGAAATTTGAAAATATAAAAGACAGAGGGGGTAAGTTAAAATATCAAATACTAATACATACATTAATTACTCCTAATGACATCACCATTATTATCTATTAATAGTAAGATAAGAATGACTTGTTGTGTGCTTCGACATATTATTGGTATAATTAAAAAGATATGGAAGGTATTTGGTTGGCTTCTTAGCTGTATTTTTTTTTAATTATCTCTATTGGTTTTGTCCAAGGCAAAGTTTACATATTGCTTGAAATCAAAAAATTCTCAGTTCATTGTCAGTAGATTAACTTTATATAATTTTTGGTAATTGTTTTTTTTTTTTCCTCATGTGTCATAGCATCAGCCGGGAACCGGGACAACTGCTTGTAAAGCGGCTGTTGCTGACCTCTCGACCACCAATGTTTTTGGTAATTGTTTCTTGCATATAAAAGCATATTTCTAACATGTAATACTAATCTAGATATTCTTTTAAAAATAACCTGAACATTTTTTATTTGAGAAACATTTTTTTTTTTTTTTTAAATAAATAAAACGTTATTGTTCACACTTATTGATTATTTCGAAAACAATATTATTAAGTAGAAAAACGGCTTACATGATATTTAAATTTAGAAAATAATTTCTTAATTTACAATTACATCCTCATTTTTTCTTTAATTTACTTGCATATATAATGCTTAGAATTGAAGGGAAGGGGAGGGTAGTTCTCTATAAAATTAAATAATAAAATATACATTAATCAAACACTTCGGAAATTCCTTTCATTATTATAACAAAAAACAATAATTTTAATTTATCAGGTTTAGTAAACTTTTTAATTTATTAATATGTTGTTGTTGTTTTTTTGATAATTTTGTGACTTATTTAGATTTTTAATCAATTTGGCAACAAATTTTGTATTTGATGCTCATAACATTTGCTCTAAACAGTTTTATGCTCAATTAATGGTTTTATTATTAATATTTAAACACGGAATTCTTGAAAATAATCTGACCAGTATTTTCTAACTTCATTCCCTCATCTAAAGAGCCGCCGTACTAACTTTAGTTTTAATGGAATGCTTGGCAACACAAAGCTATTGCAACGTTGTTCAAATTTTGCAAAAAAAATAACAATAATTTTAATTTCTTTTTAAGTTTTAAATAATGGTAATGTTTGTTTATACTACCTGCATTTTCAGTATTTTTTACTCTATTAAAAAACAATACAAAAAAAATTATTTCTTCAAAAGAAGTTAATTTAAAAAGCACTCTTCAAATTGTACTCATAATAGCTTTTAAATATCTATACATCTATACAATGTTATGTTAATAATCTTCAGTATGTTATATTTGTTTATGTATATATACAGACACAATGTCTAATGAAAAATATATTTACCCCACTCTCTGCCAGGAATACTCATTAATGATTGATTTCTAGTCGTTTGACTGATATATACATATAAATATTTTTTAATAAATTGAATTAATAGCAAAAATTGTTTATTTATGACGAAAATCCTATTCAGCTTTTGAACTTGGTAATACTGTAGGAGGGTGATTTGTTTTTAGGCCTGAGTGTTTTAATGCGGGGAAACCGGCGAATTCGAAAGCTTAATCTGTCACTTCCGATGGTAGTCAACTGCTTTTGATCTCTTGAATATCAAATATATCTCTGTGATATGTTTTTTTTGTTTTTTTTTTTAATTTATGCTTTTACTTTATTAAGATTATGTGATTATTAAAGATTAAAAGGAAGAAAAATAATAATTTGTACCCCACAATGCTTTACACCTTAAATTTTATTTTTTAGATAAAAATTAAATATATTTTGAAAGTAGATTTTGTAACTATTTACTTTCTAAACGTAATCTACTGATATTACTGTTGTTTAATAAAATTTTATGTTCATAATTTGTATTAAGAATGCGTTTTGATGCATTTAGTCCATTTATCCGCATGTTTTTTTTTTTTTTTTTCATGTACACATTGATCGTATTTGCCATTATATAACCCTCTACCCACTTAGAGTATATACACTGGTACCGTTTAAATGTAAATACAAAATTGTATAATTTCTTTTTTCAATAATTAATATTTATTTTGTTTGTTGTTATATTTTATGCAGAATGTTATCTTACATAACTTTTAGCCGAATATTGCGAAATTATTTTTAATTTCTCATTATTTGTCTTTATGTCTACATCTCTCCCTGATTATATTAATGGTTTAATTTTACATTATACTTTTGTTAAAACAATGTTTGATTTTAGTAAGAATATTATTTTAAGATATATAAATTATTGCAGTAAAATTAATATTACTATTAATGTTTAGCGAATAATTGTAATGTCCCATAATTAATTTAATTAATCTCCGACCACGTGATCATGTTTTTTGTTATTCTTTCTTATGATTACGAATTCGTTATCTTTCAGTCATTTAGTCGTCAGTCGTGCAAACAAGTAGGTTTACTATTTTTGAAAGAATTAAGGTAAAGAAACCAACTATAATGGCTGTAAACTGCTCTAATCGAAACGAGATAAATTTTAATTATAATATCTTAAGGAAAATTGGTGAAGGTGCCTTTGGAAAAGTGTTCAAAGCTGAGAGAGATGATGGTCTCGTTGTCGCTCTTAAAAAAACCGATGCCCTGCAAAATCCAGCATTTATTTTAGGTGCAGAAAGAGAAATTTATTTTCTAAGGCAACTAAACCATGAAAATATTATAAAAATACTTGATAGCTATTTGTCGCTAAAAAGTAATAAAAAGTGCGTCAATCTTGTGATGGAGTATTGCAAATGTGACCTTGCTTATATACTTAAGAGTGAATTTGAACTCTCTTTACCAAATATAAAGTATATAATATTTCATATTTTGCAAGGATTATTTTACATTCATTCAAATGGAATAATGCACAGAGATGTAAAACCTGCCAACGTTTTAGTAACTAAACGGGGAATAATTAAAATAGCTGACTTTGGACTTGCCAGCAAGATTACAAAAGAAAACGACAAAGAACAAAACGTGGAAGTCGTGTCTTTATGGTACCGTGCACCTGAACTGCTTCTAGGATATACATATTATGGATCAAACATTGATTTATGGAGTGTAGGTTGTATTATGGCAGAACTTTTGACAAGAAGCCCTATTATGGCAGGCTTTAATAACTTTAGTCAGTTACTTCATATTATTGATATATGCGGTTCAATCACCCCAAAAGTCTGGCCCAATGTGATGAATCTTAACTTATATCATCAAGTAAAACTTCCACAAGGTAAAAAAAGAAAAGTTAAAGAAACATTAATACCCTATATAAAAAGCAAATATGCTTTGGATTTGATTGATAAATTATTAGCTATTGATCCTGATAGAAGAGTAGACGCTGAAACTGCCTTAAAGCATGAGTTTTTCAAAAAGAAACCTTATCCACGTGGATTAAATATTTTAGCTGCAATCTGTTGTAAATAATGTCTATATAAGGTGATTTTCAACTCTAATTTATCAAAAGTAAAATCTAATAATTTTGTTGTTGGAAAATATTCTAGCCGTTTAAGTTATGAATTGTTTAGTGTGGAACTGTTTACGTTTAACCACTAAAAATTTTTCTTTAAAATGAAAATAAATTATCGCATTATATTAACAAATATTTGGATATAATTTTACTAAACTCTTGCATTAGGATTATTATTAGTGATTGAAGTAGAAAAGAATACTATCAAATGATGTGTTGCTTCTTAAACTAGACTATGGTTATATTTTATTTTTTATTCCTTATACTGCTATAGAATGCTCTTGAAGTCTATAATTATTTCTTTACCAAGGAATTGTATCTCCGAATACGCACACCTTATTTTTCTATTATAAAGTGGTCGGAATACTGAGTGAAAACTTGATGTTTTTAAAATATGAAATGTATTTTTCGCTAATAGACTTTAATGTGAAGAACTATATTTTTGAATTGCAGTAGGAAACATTTTACATGAAAAAATATTGCCGAAAGAAAAGTGTTATTTGTACTTTGAAAATCAATTAAAACAATTGCTTTTATAAAAATATCTTGTGTAGCCTCGTTTACATTTACAAAATAAATCTTAAGGTTTCCATGATTGTAATATATATTATGGAAAAAATTTAATATGTGGAGTTTTCTAGTTCCAATTATTTAATTATAAAGGTCTTGCAAGGGCAGTAGCCAATAAAAATTAATTAACCAATACAGAGAGAGAGAGAGAGAGTAAAACTGTCAATGCTAATGCACTCAAAAGGGATTTCATTTTTGATTGTTCACTCCTGGACTAATGTAAAGGCAATGTACTATAGTTTACATATATTTAAGAAATTTCCAAATAGTAAAATATTTCTATCTGAACGTCTGTTAAATATTATAGTACTCTACCTTTTAAAGGATTGGTTTATTATAAAAAGTAATATCCGAAAGTTTTTTTGATATTTTGGTTTCTTACCTCTATATTTGTAAATTACAGTGCTTTAGTGTTGATCGTTTTTACTTTCTCAGTTTTGAACAGTTAACGATGATAAGTTTCTAATTTAAGAATGATAAATGGAAAACTGCACATAGTAAAATATTTTTATTCTGAACATCCATTTAATATTATATTTAACAGTAATTTGAATAAATATATCAAAGCTATAAAATATATTGCTTAAGGATGGAAGTTGTTGTAATATTATTCTAGATATATACTATAAAATCAGTTAAATGTCAACTATATAATCTCTGGCACTATTTCAAATTGATATTTTTTTTCATTCATATGTATAATTAAAATTTTATATATTCAAAAATCTTCTGAAAAAGATTAATTTCCAACAAAAAAATGAATGAGATCTAGAAGAAAGTAATTTTTTCTGGGGTATTAATTCAGTTGATTGAAAGAGAATGAAGATGATTTTTAAATATAGGTAATATCTTATATGATTAATAGAATAAACATCAATAATAGACAAAAGTAGCATTAGTTTAAAATACTATTGATTAAATAAGGTTAGATTCAGATTGTTATTTTAAATAATCTCTGCATTAATATAGAAGCTGTAAATCTTATTTAGTACATATCATAGATCATAAAATATTTCAGGTATAAAATATAATGATTATTAATCAATTAAACTTTTCTTTAAAGCAAAAGAATTTTACAAACTTCATTACAAATTTATTTCTCTGATTTTAGACAAAACTGTTTGTAAGTCCACAAATAAGTAAACAAAAACACTTTTGTGCAATTTTTTAAATATTTGTCAGTTTAGTTCATTTTTTTATAATTTAGATTTAATCATTGTTTAATACTTATGTGTAATAAGCAGACAATATATTGTAACCTGTTGGGTTACATAGCACATAATAATATAGGGTGAATGCATGCATATATATATATATATATTGTGACCATCTGAATGGGCACAAGGAATTGACATACTTTGTATCTGCATTGAATAGTTATATTGTATTAAAAAAAATGAAATAGCCTTAGGATTTTAAAATTTTTTGCTGGAAATTGTTTAAAGCTTAGATATGGATTGCTTATGCAGTTGATTGACCACTTTATAAGTATTCATTATTATTATTGTGGTTAATGAAGTATTTAATGCCAGAGAGAGGGGTTGTTTATTAATGGAATTGATACATTTTGTCAGAAAGATGCAAGTTATTTTATATTAGTGTAGTATTGGTTGAATGGTTTCAAAATCCTTATTCTTTAATACTTATCCTTTTGTAAACAATTAATAGCCATTTCAATTATATTTAGTTAAGTTAGTTTAATATTTAGGTTGCAGTACATGTGTATGCATGTATGACTCTGCATCATTTTCATTTCATTTTCATCTTTAATAACAGCAAACAATAGTACATGTACAATAAAAACATTTAAATTACAGTAATTATCTTAAATAATTTAACATATATATATATATTTCTTTCCAATGATTAATAGATAGTTGAATCAATGAATTATTTTACAAATTAAATAAATTATTAATCATTTTTGTTTAATAGTTAATTAATATTCATTTTTCTTTCAAGTTTGTAAAAGCTATTTATTTTATTATTATTTTTGTCTTGATTTAATCAGAGTGATTTTTTTTTAGAAAAGATTTTTTTTTAATATGTAATTAGCTTAGATAGAAAAGAAGCATGGGAGTAACTTTGTGAAGGGAAATGACCTTTTGCTAAAGAGAGCTATTTAACAAAGATCTCCAGTAAAAATTTGCTTATTATGTATTGTAATTGTACAGTAAACAGTGGCTCATTATTGTGAAAATTAAAGCCAGTTGCTGAAGTCAAATTGATTTTAAAAGGCATTGGAGTAAAACTTCAAAAGGATCTTAAGAAATTTATTATGGGAAAAGTTAATTAGGATGCAATTCTAAATTTTAAAAAAGGTACATTAGTTTACTTTGCTCTCCTTGATTTTATAATACTACTCAAAATTTAAATAACTAATCATTTTTCATTGCAAACATATCTTCAAAGGCTTCATTAATCTTCAATAGTATAATTCTCATATCCTAATAAATAATTTAATTCAACAGATTATTATTATTATTATTGAACTAGTTAAGATTTTACTTCATTAATGCTTAAATAAATTAATATATACACGTGCTCTGCACACAGTTAATGAAGCTATTAATAAATTGTCAAAATTTTTACTGCCAAGCGCTTTCGGGACAGTCTACAGTCCCATATTCACGGCAAGTTATTCTGTTAATAACTGTAAAACTATGCAAATTTTATGCAAATTTATATGCAGATGTTACATTGACCATTTACAAGATAGGGAATAGCAGGCCTCTCTTCTGTTGATTGCCGATGGGTCAGCCGCAATGAAGTAAGCTTCCCTAACTTTACATTTGGTGTCGTTTGTTTCAGAGCAAATGACACTGGCTGTGGTAGGTAGAAAAGCATGTCCAGAGTTTCTTTCATGTTCGACAAAAATTGAATTACCTTCATACTTTCTTTTGGTTTTATTGTAAAGGTATCGGTGTTGAGCTACTCTGGTGGCAATGTTAGTTTTGGTCTCTCCATAATATGTTGCCATACAATTTCTTTGGGGGCAGGTAATTTTGTACACAACTTGAGGGGTGAGTTCAGGTTTGATCCTGTCTTTGGTATTATTTATCAGTTGTTTTTGCTTGCAGTTTTGAAAAAATTGGCCATAAGAGTCTGGTTTTAATACTTTGAGTACTGGTCAATTAGGCCAGCTGCAATTGAAGACAGTTCTTTTCTTAATATTTTTGAGAAACAGCTAAGAGTTATCTGCAAATTTTGGTTTAAATTTTTGAGGAGCAGTTGGATAGAAGTTTTGCTGTAGTTTACAGAACTGCTAAAGGTGGTTTTCCAGAGCTAGAAAAGAAATATGGAATAATTGAAGTCAGAACAGTATATCCAGGAGGTGCTACTATTTTTCTTCAGAGGAGGTTTAATAGATAGGAAGCTGGGTCACTTTTGAATCATCAGCCTGAACAAATGATGACAAAATAGCTTGCTGGAATTTAGGGAGACAGATCTTGTCTTAATATTTTTGAGAAGCAGTTAGCTAAGGGTTAGCTACAAATTCTGGTTTAAATTTTTGAGCAGCAATTAGCTAGAACATTTGCTGTAGTTTACAGTATGACTGAAGTTGGTTTTACAGAGTTAGAGAAAGAACATGAAATAATTAAAGATAGGACAATAGATCTAGGAGCTGCTACTATTTTTCTTCACAGGTGTTTTGATTTATATGAATCTGGGTCACTTCTGAATCATCAGTCTGATCAAATGAGAATAAGATAGCTTGCTGGTCTGAAGCTTACCAAATCCTAGTCTAAGTGGAACCTACTGCAAAAGGGAGAAAGCCGACTATATCTGAAATATATACTTTTACCTGATGAGACAATTGACTGGATTGACCAAAAAATCAGCTTGCCCAAGACAAACACCCAGCTGAATAAAGTAGTTATATGTATATTGTTGTGTCTCCATGCAGAGAAGCACAGATTAACATGTATACAAAAGTGAGTTGTTTTTAAATAATTCATTTGGAAGACATTTTAAATCTATATTTTAAATTTAATATTTTTTCTAATTAATCAATCAAAACAGTTACTGATTGAAAACTGGCTATATTTTTTAAGAAAACAACAAAAGTGTAATCATCAAAGAGTAAAACTTGTTATCAAAATAAAAAATGAACTTTATATACTTTCAGTATTGAATCAATTATGAAAATATAATATTATTATAACAAATTAAAATATATAACATCAGTGTGTGAATACATGCATATACATATATATGTAAATTTTAAAACATTCATAGAACTTGTTTATATACAACTGTAAAAGGTTAATCATGTATTTATTATTTTATATGATTATTGTAATATAAGTCAATTGTACTGCATATTTATTGTGTGTGCATATATGTCAAGGCTTGTCAATAAATCTCAATTGAAATATATTCATGAAATTGTAAAATGTAAAGCTGTGCACACACACACACACACATATATATATATATAATTTGTAAACCACCTTATAGTAATTTAAATATTGTATATTAATCAGCAAATTACAATGTGATAATTTGAAATTTTGTATCGCAATCAAAATCATAATACTTATATGTGTGTACTTTTATTTTTATGTCTTAATTTCAATTTTTGGTTATTGTTGTTAATAAACTTGTGTTTAATTATAAAAATTGTATTGCACATCTCTTGATCACATACAGTAATAAAGCTTATGTTCTCTCAGCTAGATTTGAGCAAAGAATGAATATGTAAATGGGATGTATTTAGTGTTTGGGGCATCCAGAGATGATGAATCATCATCCTGATTGGCACAAAAGAGAATACACTTTTAAGCCCATGCACTGCATTTTATTTCAGTTTAGTTTTATTAAAAGTTAAGTTTATAGTTAGTCGTTTCATTAATGGTACTTAAGTGGCCAGAGCATTGATGATGGATCAGCATGTTTTAATATCACAGCATCATTGTTTAGATTTTTTTAGTTATGTATTCTGCTGAATTCTCACTTAGTTTGTGCCTCCAAATTAATGGTTAAATAATATTCCCAAATGACAAAGGCTCAATAGCTAGCCTAGTTTATAGAAGACCCATTTTCAATCCAGTCACAAGATTGACTAATGATTTATTGTACTAATTTATTTTAATTGTTGATCATTCATGATGATGAGTGGTTTATTTTGAGTATTATTTATAATTATCTTTTACTTTATAATGCTTCACAAATTATGCTTGTCATTGCTCTTCTGATCTCTCAACAATTTCCTGGAGATTCTCTTGATCTCATGCTCCCCTTAAATATATCTTATTTATATAAACTTTTGTAAATTATTGATATTTCATTTTAAATTGACTGGAAGTGATGATGATTTTTTATCCCCCCAAATATGACTATGATCAACCTCCTGATTCCTTCTACTTTCTACCACCCCATCCCATTGCAATATATATATATAAACTACAAAAGTTCATTGATCATGGGTCAACTCTTTAAAATAGAGTTATTAGCCTAAGGTGCAGAAATTATTGCCTTAAGCAGATTAGCAATTGCTTTGTAAAATATTTGACTACTTTAATTTATCAAAAATCTATTATAACAACTGCATATCATCAAATGCCATATAGTATAATTAATAATAATATATAACTTTCAAGAAATCTATTATACTATTATATAAACTACATGTCTCTGGAGCAATATTTTTTCTATTTATATTTTATCATTGTCTCATTACTAAGTGTAAATTATCGATTTGATTTTATTAAGAAATTTTAATAGAATTTAAAAGAATAATAGTTTAAAATACATTCTCCTATATAAATAAAATGCACACAAAATAAAATCTACACATCATGGAAATAAATTATTCAGTTCTGTGAAAAAATAAAATTATATGATGTCAATTCCAAATATTTTTCCCCCAGATATAACAATAAAACCCAATGAATTAAATCTTCCTAAAATCTCATAAACAGATTCAAGGCAATACATAATCGTTGTGCTCATTTTTTATTTAATAGTCAACTGGTCTATAGATATGAGGGTAAACACAAACTCTGATACTACTTAGTTAGTGACTGCTGAATTTATGTTTGCAGTGACACAATTGAAGGTCTTAATAAAACCACTAATAAATCTTGATCCTGGTTGGAATCTCTCCAGTTTTTTATAGTATTTCTTAAAACTTCAATTGTTTAAATATATTCATAGCTTATATTTATGGCTATAAAATATAATATAAAATTTTAAAACCTATAAAAGTCACATGAAAAAATACTTATTTACGAATAAATAAAGTATAGTTTATCACTATATTAATTTGTAATCAACTTTGATAAATATTTTGTACTATTAGCAAATAATTTAATATCTCTGTAATTTAGATATTCATGATTATGATTAGAGGTAAAAATATCGCTGTAAAAAACAATATTTTCAAAATAATTTTTAATAATTCTTAGCAAAAATCACATCTTAAAAAAATTAAGAATTTCTACTAATAATATAAATGTAATATTTATTATAATATATATGAAATGAAATGTTTAATCCATGCAACAAAAATAACAATGGAATAAAATATTTAAAATTTTATATATTTTTTAGAGGTGGTTATGATGAAAGAAATCACTAAGTAATGAGGTGTTCAAAGTCTTTATCAACAATAACAAAAGAGAAAATTAACAGAATTAAAACACATTGTGCAATATAGTAAAATGACATAAAGATATAAATTTGTTAACACTTTAATATTTTGTTCTAATAGCAATAGCATGCATAATTAATATGTTTAATCAAATGCAAAACCATAATGTCAGAGATATTTAATGAGAAAGACAATTATAAGAAAAATTATGAAAAGGTTTTCATTGATTACATAATATTCAGTTTAAATTACAGCTGCAATTATTTATATATAGATCAGAAATTAAAAAATACGATCCTATGTAATTTAGTTTAAAGAAGAAAATATTTTAGTTTATGTGGAAATAGATAAAAATTATTATGCATAATAACTGCAAAGTCAAGTGAGTCAAATGAGATATAATGGACCCACTTTCTTTCTAAATCAACAGTGTTTTCACATTATTGACTTTGTCATATTATTTTGTAGTTTCAAATTTTGGTATGCAACATGGAGCCTTGATAATGATAGTAATAAATTTAGGTTTCATTATTAGTCAATTTTGGCTATAAAATACAATATATATATATATATTGTAACCTAGTGTAATTAACACTTGGTTTATTTGGCATTGTTCCCACAGAAAAACAATGCTATTTTTTTTTTTAGAAAATAAAAAGATAAAATAATAATAATATTAAGTGATTAATAAAGTATGATATTTACTCCCTTTATTGTGTTTGAAGCAAATAACTAATAAATTTGGTAATCCAATATCATTTTGAAGAAGAGCATGAATAATTTAATTAAAATTTAACAATAAGAGCAATTTAATATAGTATAAAAACACATATCATAAACAGTAATTGATTTTGGATGGGTAGAGGGGGAGAGTAGATGAATGTCTTGTCATAAAGCACAATAACTTCTGATAATTTATTTTTGTAGAAAATCATATTTAAAAGAAATATACATCACTAATTATTAATTAAGTATATTTATTATTTTTCATTATTTGTCAAATTATTTTGTAATCCATTTAAATCATACGAAAATATATGACTGTAATAAGTTTTTTTTTCCTTTCTTTTGTTTATGTTATAATTAAATGATTATTTTTCTGTAAGAGGTCGCTAAAAGAAGACCACCAAATTTTGAAGAAAGTTTAGTCTGACATTAGTTTTACAAGGAGGAAGCAGTACTGAAATTCGGTAACAAATTTTTTATTATTTTTTATTGCAGAAATAAATATAAGTCAAGTAAATTTTTAATAATATCATGCATGGCTAATCCTATTTGATAAGATATTCTGTTTTCTATTGCCATCTACCTATTTTAAAGCTTTTTATACGCAAAAATGTACTATCTTATGCTAAAGTTCAAAATGACCGTATTGACTACAGCAATCACGGAAAATGTCATTATGTTTAAAATAAGTAATATAAGTAATTTCCAGGAAATAATCAATTATTTGTTAACTTTACCTTATTTAATAATCTTTTCATGGTATAAAAGAAAAATTATAATTAAAAGACATATTATAAAAGCCAAGGAAAGTTAACTAG
Organism: Epiperipatus broadwayi; assembly: GCA_028023455.1. Classification (NCBI taxonomy): domain Eukaryota; kingdom Metazoa; phylum Onychophora; class Udeonychophora; order Euonychophora; family Peripatidae; genus Epiperipatus; species Epiperipatus broadwayi. The sequence goes on along the minus strand of JAQFVV010006265.1, from coordinate 148,843 downwards.
AAAATTTCGCGCTCTTTCTAAAAGAAATTGTCTGCTTTGAAAATAATGTAAGTTCCCCACGTTAAAATATGTTTTATTCACTGAAAATTATCTAAAAATAATATTAATGATCAATGCTATTTACTTATGCACCTGTATATTTTTAAAAAAAGAAAATATAAATTTTCTCAAGGCAAATATCGGAAAATTTGTATGTGTGCATTTTACGGAGAATTCCTTATAAAAGACAAATTACAATTCCCAGAGTAGGAATAAAAACTACAAACATTAGTGACTTAATTATAACCATAATATAATATGTCATATTATACATCTACTGGAGTCGTTAAAACGTTATATCCACGTAAGTCAGCTGCAGTCGTTATAATAATAGTATTTTGGAAAATTCGCGCATTAGTTTTATTCCTAAGCCAGCTAGCTAAAAATGATATGTATCACCAATAGTAAAAAGAAAAGAATTGTATATGTGATCGTCTATCATCAAATATTCATCATGTTAAAATATGTATTGTTTTCTTGGATCCCAAAATTATATCAGTTAATTCAAGGAAGCTGCTATGTTTTTCTTTGCCTAATTTATTAATTGCACCAGAATGGAGGCAACTTTTATATAAATGAAATAATAAAATGTGTTTCTTATTTTAAATTTGCTTCGTGAACTACGAATGGATCAAGTTCTTCATCTAGATAAATTGCCCAATGGAAAAACATTTTTCTAGTGAGATAATAAGCACTTGTTAAGTAATGATTTTTTTTTAATTTGTAAAATTATGTGTATTTTTTTTTTATATCAACAGGTGAAAGGCTGTATAGTCAAGTAATATTTAAATGACCTTGTAATCATAAAGGTATGTTTTCATGTAATTATTCTAGGTTAAATTTATATTCGACATGGAAAAAAAAAATTTTTTTTTTAGAAAATGTGTTTACTTATGATATGCAATTATGGGTATAAATTTATATGTTAGATGCGTAAAAGTAGAAAAATTTAGATACTTAATAGGTAAAATATCTAGTTAAAATTATCAGAAGTAATTAAAGAGAAGTGCTATATAGGATATTACTTATTTAAAGTTTGAAACAAATTTATACTATGTTAATTGAGGAACTTATTCCCAATTATTCTTTATTAACGCATTCACTTAATTTAGTTCAAGATACTATACTACCAATTACTTGTTGAATGTTTCTTTGGCAAAGGTGAAAATTATTATGTTTTATTCTGTGATATCCATTGATTTCAGACATTGATCTAAGCATACCCCAGAACATAAATTTAGTGTAATTAGTGTATTTGCTTGTCTTGCCCCGATATAGCATAGGTATATGCTTAATATTCGCATAAGTAATAATTGTAATGTATCTATTTTGTGGGGTGGAAAATGATCTCCCCAAAAGCTTTATTTTCCATGAGGGGAATAGATAAATCTAGTATTCGGGTATGTTTATAACCCAAGTGATCGCTTCTCAGAGTTAGGACGATCAGTAATTTATATCGTATTTAGTGTATTTCATTCGTTAAAATCCCAGGAGAGGATTATAATTGGTGTGTGTTCCTATTATGCCCAAGTAAGAGGCAAGGACCCACCAAACTATTTTAATGTAGTAGTTAACTCTACAGACCTTCGGTGTTACTCCATATTCCTCATGAGAAAATAGAGATAATTCCACCACGGAAGGTGTTGAATATTGTGTTTTGTTTAGAAAGTTATGGCAAGATAACGGGTATATTGGAGGTTAATTCCTCACGATCCATTTAGTATAAATAGCGTGCTAGTATATATGATCAATGTCTGGATTGTGCGGCGGAATAGCACTGGTAATCCACACGTAGGTCAATGGAGAGAGTAAGTTTAAAATTGCGTGATTTAAAAATTTTATTTGCCAATGGAGGATTCAATACTAGGTTTAATTCGGGTTAATGATTAAGTAGCACTCACAATATAACTTATACTGAGGAATACAATGTGTATAACAACTTCAGTTGTTATTAAGGTAAATATGAAAATAATAAGTGTAACTTCTGATAAATAACCCATAAATTATAATAAGTTATCTAAATAAAAACTATCATTTAATTAAAGATATGATAATAAAAATCATTTGTACGCATTGCCTAGAATCAGATTATTTTTATTTTAAAACAAATAGTTAGTTAATAAAGTTAAGTAACCGTTCATATAAGATACACTAAACGGATGAGTTGATGTATCGATAATAATATTTATTTTGTTATATTCAATTTGCATAAATGTAAAAAGAAGATGAAGAAGTAGTTCGAATCCAAGTCTAAAAGTAGAGACTAATTAATGTTAGTTATATTTTGTTTTATCCATATGGGATCGAATAAATTGTATATGTTTGTTTATTATGTTAATCATAAAGGATAGTTTTGTTAAACTGTAATAATAAATTATAATCTTGTTAAAATTTAATAATAAATTATAGTCTTGTTACAAGTTGTTTTGAGTCATTTTTCTTATGTGCTAAATAAAAGTGTATTGGCATAATACTTGCAATACTTTCTTGAGTCCAAAATCATTTATGAAATCTTAATTCAGTACACCAGATAGACAATTGTAAGCAGATTAGAATATTTCACTATATTTTAATTTAATAAGAATTATTTATGGAATTGAAAACTTCAGACCAAAACATTTTATTTTATGTGTGTGTAAAATCACTTTATTCCCAAACTAGTCGCTTTTGGTTGCACATTGTTAAGTACACCTTTAAGTGAAGTGTCTAAGTAATAAATCTTAGTGAAATTATTGTGTTGTCATGGATAATGGAAGGACACAAAAGCACCCTTGTCTTTTCATCATTCCGACTGAGATTCTGGATTAAAAGGGGCTGTATTATTCAAAATTATGCGTTGTTATTGAATACGGTTATCATCTTGTTAAATATTATAATAGTTGATATGTGGATGAAGACAACTGGAATTTAAATAAGGTAAATGTTTCCTATAGCCGACCAGAATGTCAGTCATATGCGACAACACAATACTGCCGAGCATTTTATTAAATATAACAGAGAACCCTGAGATTAGTGTCATTATTATAAGTGCTCTTAAATTAAGGAGTGATCAATTATGATCAATATTACAAGTGTGGCATGGCTTAAGAGATTGAAACTTCTAATTGTATAATAATAAAATATTGAGAGCATATTGGCAAATTAATGAATGTTTTATTTTAGTCAGTAATATTAACAATGACATGAAATCATCATCATCATTGTCGAACAGTGCAAGTACTCACAGCTCAGAGAATGTGTTTTGGATAGAGAAAGAATGTTAGTTATTCTAAATTTTCTTTTTAAATTTATTTTATTAATGATAATTTTTTTTTAATTCTATCTCTGTCTGAACTGCATATCCCTGTAGCTGAATTATTATAACTAACCAAACGAAGAGATATTAGGTAAAATAGGGTTTGCTACCCGAATCATAGACGGAAGCGTTTAGGATTTCCGAATTCTCTTTAATAGAATTAGGCTTCCGATATTTCTGAATTGACTTTAATAGAAGTGAAGTCATTCGTTTATTAGGTTAGAATATATATATATATATTGTAACCGGATTCCATACAACCCCTTTATTACCTTGGTTGTAACAATTTCCTGATGAGCATATTCTAGGAAAAAACCATTGATTGGCTTTTCCTAATACAGATGTCACACACCCCTACAACAATATGCTCATCAGAGGATGTAGCACCATAGAGACTGGAAACACCTAGAAATTTCTGTGTTTGGTTTCTCTAATGGTGCCACTAGAGTTTAATCTCACTACATGACCTACCTAGGTCTAGTTGTGCCAGACATAACTTAGGAGGCATGAAATTCTCATGAACAAAAACAATGAATAACTAACTAGTGATGCAAAAATGAAACTGAACAATTATAATTAATTTTAAATAACAACAGTTTTATTAACAATGATGTTGATAAGTCCTTCCAATAAAGTTCATTTATTTCAAATGAAGGCTTATTGCAATTTATCTTGTGTGAAGAAGTTTAAAGGTTTTTTATAAAGTAGATGTCTACCATTACTGCATGAATATTTTTAACTATTTGTTCCATATCCGTATATCCGTTTTAGGTAGGTAAACAGGTAAGATGGGCAATTCCAGATTTGTGAAGCTTTTGTAATCCACTCAAGTATAGATGTGCATTTATACACATAAGTTTCATTATTTTATTTAGACCTAACCAGTATGTATGTATTTATAATTCATATAACATTTCTTTATTTTTAAATTTATCACAGGTAGGTAAATAGGTAATATATGCAATTCCAGATTTGTGGACTATTTATAATCCAGTCAAGTATAGATATGCATTTATACACATAAGTTTCATTATTTTATTTAGATACAACCAATATGCATGTAAGCATTGGTAATTCATATAGCATTTCATTATTTTAAATTTATCACAGGTATGTAAACAAGTAATATAAGCAATTCTGGATTTGTGGACTATTTATAATCGAGTCAAGTGTAGATTGCCTTTAGACACATAAGTTTTATTATTTTATTTAGACACAACCAATATGCCTGTAAGAAATTGTAATTCATATAGCATTTCATTATTTTTCAATTTATCACAGGTAGGTAAGCAGGTAATATAAGCAATTCCTTATTTGTGGACTATTTATAATCCAGTCAAGTATAAATGTGCATTTATATGAGTAAGTTTCATTATTTTATTCATACACAAGCATGAGACACTTAATCTCAGGGTCATGGATTTGAGCCCCATGTTAGGTGCCAAAATCTAACCTTATCCATGTGTAGTCACTTCCAGGGCAATATAATATATTAAATAAAATGGGTTAGCTCAGATAATGATTACATTTGGTTAAATGCAAATAATTGATAAATAAAATATCCTATATTATATTAAAACCTTCTACTAGCAAAATAATGAAAAGGTTCAGTTTATAAAATAAATAAATAAATATTTATTATATCATGAGACTTGGAAGTGAAATACAGATGACAAGAAAGATTACATTGAGCTAATACCCCACAGGATACTACCTCAATGGCATAAGAATACTATCCGCCTATTATTATCTTAAATAAATAAAGTTATAGTATTCTTATGACTTTAATAAATCCTACTCATTAAGATTAAACTAATAATTAAATCTTAATCTTTTATTTATAATAATTTAGCTCAATAAAATCTCAGGTTCATAAAATTATTCTAAGTTAATTAAAATCACTGTAGTAAAACATGATAAGGGATTTTTATGTCATACTCTACTACACTTAACTAATAATAATAATAATAATAATAATAATAATAATAATGATGATGATGATGATGATGATGATGATGATAATAATAATAATAATAATAATAATAATAATAATAATAATAACAACAACAACAACAATAGTAATAAATAATAATATTCTTCATTGGATGGACTAATTTTTTATGTATCTTTTCTTTACTATAATTTTATTACCATAATAATAATAAGAAAATACTATAATATAATCTTTTATCTTCATATAATAATGTAATAAATATGTGGTAGCATTTTATAATCTAAAAAATATATGTTATATGTGTGGCAATGGATAGCATATACTTTGATGTACTATTATAATAATCAATTTATGACCATAATATAATGTAAAAATGTGATTTCTTAAATAAATAAATTCCCAAAAAAATATTCAAATTCTTAAAACTTAATATTTTATTTAGTTCTATGCAAAAATATTATGTTTGATTCAATTATTCTGTGTGTACTATGCATTTTAATGGAAAAGAAAATAGTCCGAACACACACATTTTTGAAAAAACAAATTTAACAAAGTTTTATTATAACAATAGAATAAAATAACAATTTATTTACAATATTTACACTTGACATCCTAAATTTGCACCATTATACATTTCTTATTAATTATAGTTATTTAAAACAATAGAGAATCTATTTAAGTTTTCACTCTGACTTAAAATAATAATAATAAAACAATACAATTTTATTTAGATCTTTGTGATTAATCTTTATGATGAAATTATATTTCTTTATACTTATTTTAATATATCATATCTTTGAATGGTATTAAACTGTGCTTCCTTTTAAAAACACCCATTGAAACATAGTACGGAAAACACAAAAAATAATAATAATCGAGCATGGATCTTTTTACTAAACAATTTCGTTTTGCAATGTTGAAAAATACTATATAAAATACCTACTGTTAATTTATTACTAGACTATGTGGACATCGTTGTTCACTATACTATGATTATTAAATACAATACATCTTATTTAACATTATTATAATACTGAATAGCGGTAATTATTGATGTATTCCTTATTATTTAAATAAATATGAAATTGTATCTATGCTTATCGTTTATATCGTTTTGCTTTATAACATTATATCTTAAAATATGCAATACTGATAAAAAATGAAATAAAATATTTAAAAGTTATTTAACATTTCAAAGAGCAACTTTTTTTTATTTATTTTATTCCTAAAATTTATTTTATTTCCAAAAATAAATCTAGAACATATTTTATGATTCGTTATTATTTTATTTTGGTCTGTTGGGTTTTCAATTCCAACTTGCACAAATTCCATTTCTTTTTACAAGTAAATGAACTTATTTTATTCAGACAATAGCATATCTTAAACTCTAAATTATTTATTATTTCTATACAAAATATTCAATACTGTGCAATGTAGTTACTTTGGAAATCGAGAAAGCAAATAGATGTATAGGCCTAGGGAAGAAAAACTACAATCTAACTCATAGTACATATTGGATCAAAATACCATGGCACATTGTATTTATAAAAAAATAGAGGCATGACCTATTCTGTCTAATAAATCTACACTACTACAATGATGTCAAAGCTATTCCATAAGCTTTATTGAAACATCAATACTTAAAGAAAATAGACACTGTCCACAAATAAATATACAGCTACATGGCATTGTTAACTGTACTGTATACTTAATAAAATTACAAAATATTACTCATATTCCAATAATACATCCTACATTGATATCATCTCTTGGTTTCATGTTCTCCAGATTACTCCCAAGTCACTATCCTATCAACATTTCCTAATAGATTTATCAAATCTTACATCGACAAATGACTACCTCACATATTCAAATAACAAACAAAATTCAATTGTAATTAAAATGATCTCACTTATCTACAAGAAAAGTCTGCTTTACTTTCTTATTAAACACATATAAAGTAGTCATATAAATATTTTGAATATCCAATAATATTAAAGTTTTTAAAATAATCATATAACTATTCATCATCATGTTGTGTTATATTACTAATATAAAAATTAAAGTATGCATATTCCCAGAAATAAATCCTAATCTCATAATTTAAGTCTGTTGTACAAATGCATTTGCATACAATTCAACATTCAGATTTCCATACATTATAATTCATCAACAATCTGCAAAAAAGAAAAACAAAAAATACATCATAAAATATATCAATATTCACAACTATTACCTAAGTGATATCAACTTGTCATCACTTATGATGTTTTCATGTCCATCAATCAAATAAAACATTGCATACATGAAATACATCCATACTTTTACACTTCAACTGTTAACTTATTTAAATTATCAAATTATTTTACTATAAGATTATAGTATTATTAGTACTAAATTAATGTTCATGTATCTACTCTTCTTATTAAAATAATATTATACTTTAAAAATTAATAAATAAGTCAAAACCATTATTACATAAATCTTTAACTGAGACGAATTTTCTTTATAAAGTTCAAATGTTTTTATTTTCTCAAGAGTTCCTTTTTTAAAAAAATGTTCTCCTAGCTTTTAATAATCTCCCCCATTGCTAACTTTCTCTTGCTTGACAATGAACAACCGCACTGAGCTTTGCACCTGCGTTGTAAATCCTTACAGTGTGATGAGTGAAGTTAAAAATGAATAATAAAAATAATAAATTACAATGTCTTAAAATCTTGGAAAACTAATAAAAATAATCATCGATCCATTCTGGTAAAGTTTATATAATAATAGTTTATGGTTTCTATTGTCCAGAACAATGATTATTATAATAATAATAAAATCATAAGATTGAAAAATAATAACTTGAAGCTTCCATTCTAGAATATTCTGTATTGGCTTAGTGATGCATCATGTCCCAGTAATTTTAACTATGGGCAATCAGGATAATTTTACTATTTATTATCCATTTATAGCTGTTTCATTATTGTTTTAAAATTATCAGTTTTTTTAAATAATTTTACGAATGTGTATAATCTTATATAACTTAGGTTTCATTACATATGCTCTTAAAATATCCATTTAAATAGCATTTCTGATAGTTTTCTTTTAAATATTTCCAATGTTTTCCTTCAAAAAGGATAAAACATTTATTTCTATAGCATTGTTTTTCCATAAATTAATATAAAAACTTGTCTTATTACTTGTTGGTCTTCAACACCACAATCTCACTATTATAAAAATGTGTGATTCACTTTTAATTTGCAAGTAGATTTTCTATTAAGCTTTCTGTACAATGTCCAAAATAATAATTTACTTACTGAAATAGTTCTCTTGGTCAATACTATTAATATTATATTCACAATTATTATACTTATTTTTAAAATATACTTAATTAAATACATTTCACTTATTGGCATTTCCATATTTTTTATTGTGAAGTTATATTAAGTTTTGACAAATAATCCTGGTAAAAAGGAACTTTAAATTAGCAATGCATATTTTTCATAAAGTTATTAAAATATATTTATATTATGCTCTCTTTGCAAATACTTTAAAATAAATATCCTATTATTTTGCAAATAAATTATACCACAGCACTAAAAAATTGACTAAAATAAAAAATTTTAAATTATTATTACATCGATCACTACTGATACCGATCACCATTGCATCAGTATTCATACCCTACAAAATACCTCATCCTATTGGTTGATTCTTATTTTTCATTTGATACTGAATTTGTATATTGTTACAGTCTTACACAATTAAATTTCAAAAATAAAATATGATGCATTATAATTTTAAAATATTATTTAAAAATATTAATCTTAAATCAATTATTATACTGTACCAAAATTAATTAAACACTTTAAAATAACTTTTAAAACAATATTTAATAAATTTATCCCACTCTTAATATTTATCTATTTTATTTTAAAATAAAATATTTAACTTTTTATTAGCTGTACTCATCTTATAATACTATTTAAAACATTTTATATAACTGCTTTAATATTTTCCCTTATGATAGGCAACTAAATATATTCAGTTCTATAATGCAATTTTAAAAATATTTTGAACTTTGTTAATACAAATATTAGCAAGCATGTGTGTATAACCATATATTATACAAGTCACATGACTAATAGCTGAGACAGATTGTATCCAATTTTCTGTCTGAAAATAACTAATAAATTGCAACACTTATTATATTAAGTGAAATAATATAATAATACAAAATTTAGAAGAATAATTTGCGAAATATAGAATTAAATATAACTTTTACTACAATAACACTTCCTTTTAAAATATATATTAATTATAATTATTAAACATAATTTATAATTTTAAATATAGCATTTATTTAACTATAAGTATTAAACTATTAAAATTTAACTTTTAAACATACTTTAAATGCTTATACCTGTGTTATTTATTATGGCCAGCTTTTCCAACAATATGTAATTAATATTGTTTAGCTTTACTTAACTGTTTTTAAGTTATTTATTATAATTTTATGCATTACGTAATTTTATTTAGCTTTAAATTGTACTTTTAATATATTATCAATACAATATAACTATTACACAAAGAGAACGAACACATTCTAAATTTAAAATTTTTATCAATTTACTGTAATGAGCTGATTCTGACCTATAGAAAAGGGGGCATATATGCATGTAAGCATTTGTGATTCATATAGCATGTTATTATTTTCAAATTTATCACAGGTAGGTAAACAGATAATATAAGCAATTCTGGATTTGTGGACTATTTATAATCCAGTCAAGTGTAGATGTGCATTTATACACATAAGTTTCATTATTTTATTTAGACACAACTAATATGCATGTAAGCATTTGTGATCTTCATTTAATTATGTTATATAGCTCAGATATTTATTTTTCAGTTAACATAGACATATAAGTTTGTTATCAGCATTTCCATGTTGGTAGAGCATTTATAATTTTGAATATCAAACACAATTAATGTTTTCATATTACTCCATTAATTTTTTATTATAAACTTTACTATAGAATTAATAAATAAATCATTATTATTTATTAATGCTTACATTTTTACTTGTTGTTTTCTTTCAGTAACAATGGGGCTTGATGAATGGCACTGTAGACTGAGACTGGAGCTTACTTTATGATCGTGGACAGAGAGAAAAAGCAGGCTAACCTATGTTAAATTGTTTCTTCATGGATGTGTTTGATTTTTCTCTCTTGCTTTACTTAATAAAACTGATAAAAAACAAACTCTCTCTGATAATCTGAATTTTCCAGCCTATTTATACATTTTCTGTTGGTTTTATTCAATACAACTGATAAAAAAAACTACTCTCTCTCCTAATAATCTGAATTTTCCAGCCTATTTATACTCTCTCTGCCCATCAGAATGGATTCACTTTACATGACTCTTGCTTCAATTGGTGTTGGTGTGTGTTTTCATCCATGTTCCTGCCATTTCCTCCAGCTCATTGGCTATTATTTTTGGTGGTAGAAGACTGTTTTCAATTATCTGGCTATGTGTTTTTAAATTTCTAATTAATTAAAAATTTTCTTGCTTGGAGTATTGACTTAATACCTAAGTTATTTTGCCTTATGAATTATTTTTTGGAAATACAAAATAAGCTTATCTTTTTTTAATGTTTAAATATATTTTTTCTTTTTTACTTTATTGATTTTTTTTTTTTTGGATTGATGAATTTAATTAAAGAAAGATTTATAGTTTCTTTAATGGCACATTTAAATGTATTTGTTTTCTTTTTTCTTTTTAATTTGACCAAATTAACTTTTTTTTTTCATTGCATTCAATTTTCACAATTTCTTTGTTTCTTTAAATTTTTAGTTTTCCTTAAACATTATTAAGTCTTTTCTTTTCTTTTTTTAATAACAAATCATGCTAGTCTTTTTAATTAAGGGGGGGGGGTCTTCTGAATATATACATGGAACAGTATATCTGTTTCTATATATATATAATACTACAAATCGATGTCTGTATTTCTTCAAAATAATATACGTAAGTTTATAAATAAATATTAGAAAATACAGTACTTAAAAGTTTATAAATATATATATAAATGTCATTTAGGAGTGCTTTCAACTATCCTTGTAGTTTTTGTAAACTAATAATTTGAAAGGTAAACTTTTTCATAATTGCATGATGTCAACATTCCCATAATTCCATGATCTTAACATTTGTTGCCTGCCTATTGATTATATTTTCCCTGTATTTATATATTAACATAGCTTCATTATTTTTTTTTATTATTTCTTTCAGTTGACAATATTTTTACGTTAGTATAATTAAAATCAAAACCATATATACATGATTTATTCTGGTCATAAAAAATGGAAGCTGATAAATTATCATTATGTTTATAATTTTGTTTTGTATTTTAAACCCTATTTAATAATATCAAGTGCTCTTTTGTTCTTTTTCCAATGTCCACCTTGACTCACCTATATATCCACTGCCACACCTACACATCCATTTATAAAAAATACAATTTTTATTTGTCAATAAGGTTTTATCTTTTGAGTTATTTATTAATATTTAATTCTAAATATAAAAATAATATTAATAATAATGTTAATTCTTCTGATAAAAAAATTTGAATACCAATACCATATATTTCAAATCAAAAACCAAGTTTCATTAAGAAAATTTATGCATTACCTACATTAAATAAATTAATAAATAACTCAAAAGATAAAACCTTATTGACAAATAAAAATTCTACCATTTATAAATGGACATGCAAATGTGGAAATAGATATATAGGTGGGTCAACATGATCATCGGAAAAAAAACAAAAGAACCATTTGTTATTATTAAAAGGAGTTCAAAATACAAAACAGAATTATAAAAATAATGATAATTTGTCAGCTTCCATTTTTATGACCATAATAAATCATGTATGTATGGTTTTGATTTTAATTATAATAAGGTAAAAATATTGGAAACTGAAAAAATAATAATAAAAGAAAAATTAAGAAAACTATGTTAATATATAAATACAAGCAAAATTTAATCAATAGGCAGGCAGCAAACATTAAGATCATGGAATTATAATAATGTTGACATCATGGACTTATGGAAAAGTTGACTATTCAAATTATTAGTTGACAAAGACTACAAAGATAAATGAAAGTGCATCTAAGTGATATATATATATAAGCTTTTAAGTATTGTATTTTTTAATATTTATTTATAAATTTACTTATATACATATAAGACATTTTGTGGGTTCATCTATGTTAAAAAATTTAAATATTGATTTACTGACATTTCAATTTGATTACACAAGTCATCCACTGAGTGATAACGGTATCCTTGCTATTAAAAGGTGAGTTCACAAGATGGAGCTTATCACTAGCTCCAACACAAGCATTAATTATAAGTGCCAAGAAAGAAAGAATTCAAAATCTCTATCAGAAAATCCTCATCTCCAGACCCATTGGTTTTGAGCTTAATGGCTTACCTCAGTCAAGAGTTAGGATTTCAGAAACTAGATCCAAAACTCCAACTCAGAGTACTTATTTCATATATTACAATCAGTTTGAAAACTTGAATTTGTCAGACACATAATTGTCTTTAAATCCAGCCTTACAAACCAGATAGCTATATAGGTGTAAACTTAGTTCAGTTTTATCATATATTAAAAGCTAAAGCAATATTACATCACAAAAGCCATCAAGGGTGCACTTATAATAATTAATAAAACAAGACACAAATTGTGCAACTTGTCTTTAAGCTTGTGCTAAAATGTTCACTATATGGAGCTTACTACTAGCTCCAAAACAAACTTTAATTATAAGTTGTAACAGAGGAAGAATTCAAAATCTCTAAAAATTTTCATCTCCAGACTAATTGGTTTCAAGCTTAATGGCTCACCTCAGTGAAGAGTTAAAATTTTAGAAACAAGATCCAAAACTCCAACTCAGAGCACTTAATTAATATGTTACAATCAGTTTGAAAACTTGAACTTTCTGACCATGTAAATGTCTTCAAATCAAGCCTTACAAACCAGATAGCTATATGGGTTTTCACCATATATTAAAAGCTAAAGAAATATTACATTGCAAAAGCATTCAAGTTTTCCAACTGATTGTAACATATTAAATAAGTGCTCTGAGTTGAAGTTTTGGATCTAGTTTCTGAAATCCTAACTCTTCACTGAGGTGAGCCATTAAGCTCGAAACCAATTGGTCTGGAGATGATAATTTTCCAATAGAAATTTTGAATTCTTTCACTGTTGGCATTTATAATTAAAGCTTGTTTTGGAGTTAGTTGTAAGCTCCATCTAGTGAAAATTTTAGCACACGATTAAAGGCAAATTGCACAATTTGTGTCTTGTTTTATTAATTATTATAAGTGTACCCATGAAGGCTTTTGCAATGTAATATTGCTTTAGCTTTTAATATATGGTGCAACTGAAGTGAGTTCAGACCCATATAGCTATCTGGTTTGTAAAGCTGGATTTGAAAACATTTACATGTCTGAAAAATTCAAGTTTTCAAACAGATTGTAACATATTAAATTAGTGCTCTGAGTTGGAGTTTTGGATCTAGTTTATTAAATCCTAATTCTTCACTGATGTGAGCCATTAAGCTCAAAAACAATTGGTCTAGAGATGAGGATTTTCCAATAAAGAGATTGAATTCTTTTTCTATTGGCATTTATAATTAAAGCTTGTTTTGGAGCTAGTGGTAAGCTCGATATAGTGAACATTTTAGCACAAGCATATATATATAGTCAAATTAGAATTTTGAAAAATAAATTGCAGATAGCAAGTGATGTATTAAAGCAATAAATCTATATGTAAATTATTTAATTGTGAATATTAAAATTATATTTATAATATATATGATAGTGAAGTGATTTACTTTTTCTTTCATAGGTAGAGACTATATGCCAAACATAAATGAGTGAAATATACTAATGATGGTGATGATTTGTTTGAAAAATATTTTGTTATTGTGGTTGAAACTTTAATATTTTCCACAGAGCAGATGAGAAAAATCCAGAGCAACAGCATGCAATTTATAAGTGATAATAAATCTTATATTTCAATGTTTGTTGATGCTTATTAATAGAAATTTTATGTGTGTGTTATATTTCTATTATTAGTTGTTAAAAATGGATTACACTAATGAAAATGTATTAGTTGGGCCTGAAAATGCACTCTCAATCAATTTTAAGCACTAATTATTTTTAATATCGAAAAAGATGCAAGAAAATTTAGATAAATCCCAAAATGAAATGCAAAAAAATTTAGTTAAATCTCAACGAGATGAGAGAGGCTTAATCAAATAAATATATCTCAACGTGAAATAAAAGATAATATTTTAAAAAAACTTAAAAAAAGTATGATGAATCCTGGATGATTGTTGAAAGATTGAATGAAAGAATTGAACTATTTGAAGTTAATTGTATAAAATCTAAAAAAGATTAGATCAAAACTTGAAAAACATTAAGCCAAACTTAATTAATTATAAAAATGAGATAGATTCCATATTTGGGCTATTAGAAGAAAAGTTAAGTGAGGCTCGTTCTACAGTGCCACTAATCAGTAAATGGGAACTACGCAACACATTATACAGATAGAAGTGCAGTCTAATCAAACTGTAGAAAAATTTAAAAATGAATTAAGATATAAATTTAGTAAATCTATTGAGAATTAGAGTATATTGAAAATTAAAATCACTTTAGGTCACGAGAGTTTACAAAAAATGAAATAATAACTTTCAACTTCTTAGTAAAAATGAATTTGATAATATTGAAAAAAAATAAAATTGAAAAACTCAATTTAAATTCGGTGGGAATTTTAAAAACTTCAAAAGGAAATTAATGAGATTTCTAGAGATTCAAAGGGATCACCAGAACAAATTAGTGATATCTCTACTGAGTTTGAAAATTTTTTAAAAAAAGGTAGAAGAGAGGCAGACTAATTCTAAAGAAGAAAATAAAATGTATATTGAAGACTTAATTGAGCATCTGAATATAAATGCTCAAGTGTATGACTTAAATAGAAAAAGTGAAAATATGTAAGCTACTTCTGAGAAAAATATAATGGTATCTAATCCTAAGATTAGATATATAGTAAAAGAATCTGAATTTTATGTACATAACACAATGAAAGGTGAATATGACTCATGGTATTCATTTCGAAATATAACTAATGTGACTCTTTTAAAGCAAAATCTAAGTCCATTATCCAGTCTTAAACAAACAGAAGGTGTGTTTACAATTCCATTATACTAAATTTATTAAAATAAAAATCAAAAGAGATTATTATGAGAATCACTTAGAATATCTTCATAGTCTAGAAAAACTTTTTGCATTAAATAATTTGAATGAAAATGAAAAACTAGCTATTGCTCCTAATTATCTGTATAATGCGCCAAAGACTGGTGGCAATCGTTATTTATAAAACCTCTCATTCTGACAAGTTTTTGTGGAGTTGATCACCCAGATAATGACCATTACCAAGTCTCTCAAAAAAATACACAGCTAATAAAGACAGCTATACTCATCTTTATAAAAAAAACAAGCTGTAAAATTAAAAAATAATAATAGCTTTCCCTTTAACTGAATATCAGATAGTGCTAATATTACGTCAAAATCTGCCTAAACATATTGGGCAAACTCTAATAGCTGCAAACCGTGATATTATTTTGGAGGTAGCTGAGTTCCTCAATTTATTTAAAAAAAGTAAGGGATCATATGAAGTCAGATTAACTCTCATAAACAGCAAGCTAGTTATACACCATTAAATGTTAACGTATCTTTTCAGAATGGAAATGCTAATGAAAGTCATAAAATGAGTAAGCAAAATCTATGCATATATGGTCATTATAGTAAAGATGAGGAGAAAGAGTTCATTAGCAATGTAGAGGATAGGAAAACATACCATAAAGATGAATTTGAAAATATGTTCATTAATGTAATTGAGGCTAGACCAAGTACTAGCGCTGAACATAATAAAGATTATAAAATATTAAAATAATAACATGATCTATTTCGACAAGAAGTCTTAGAAAAATTGAGAGTGATAATTTTAAGGCAGGAAGATTATTTTCTTTTTACTAACCCTTAAAAGCTATTTACTTTCAGTACCAGCATCTTAACTTAATAAATTTGTTATAATAACAATAATTATAATCTGAGGAATGAATAGTATTAATTTAGTTATTTTAACCGTTTATATAATTTTAAGCAAGATTTTTTTTCCAGGAGAAAGAAGTAGTTGTAATACTATATATATATATTTAATGAGATTGATTATTTAAGAAAATAAAAATAGTTGGCAATCATGAGTTGGAGTCAGATTTTATCAATTAAATTTAGATTTTATTATTAAAGATAGTTTTCTATTAATTATAAGCACACCCATGTATAGGTAAATATACGTGTGTTCAAAAACACAAAATACAGCTGTTTTTTATTTAGTTCTTTTAAAAAAAAAAAAACAACAACTAAATCTAATCCATTTTAATTAATAAAACTTATATAAAAGTTAAGTTTTAGAAATAAAATTATTTTGAACAAAGGTAAATTAATTATAACCATAAAATCAGATTAATTATGAAAAGTTTGATATAAAATAATTTATCATAATAGTACAGTAAATTCCTTTTTTTTTTTTTTAATTTTAATTTAAATCGTTTTCCAGAAAGATAAAGCAGGTATCATGCAAGGAAACATGTGTTTTTTTTTATCTAAGAAACTTTATATAAACATGGGTTTAATTATAAATAATTACTGGCTTGTCATGACTATATAAATAGTCAACCACAGAAAATAATTTTGCTTTCCTTGTTATCTCTGCTCCTTATTCACCAAAATTGTCAGTGCTGTTACCATGTATTTCTAGAAACTTCAGCACAGAAAGCATAGGTCACTAATGAACTTTTTCCTAAGTACGAATCTGCAACTAGGATGTTTAAATCTTGTGCTAAATTAACTCCAACGTCATATTAACCATCTAAACATCTTTAACATTACAGTTATAACAGACTCACTTCTCAACAGTGTAAATTAAAATTCGTTTTTCTTACAAAATGATTCACAAACTTATTTTCTTGTATGAGCGTTATATATATTATATCATGCACGAAAAATTACAAAATAAAAATTTTAATGAAATTTAAAATATTTACAACTTAAATAATTTTTTAACTCTTCTCCGACTTGATTTTAGTAAATATAAATTTCTTTTTCATTTCTTGGGGTTTTCTATTCATATCTTGGATCACAATAAAAAAGCATTTTTTTATATATACATTAGACAGAGAATTGGAAAATAAATATAAGAAAAAATACATTTTGGTAGTTAAAAAAAATTCAATTCGTCAGCCATCATATCTATTCACCATAAAATTAACTACCCATGAGATCAATTTTAATAAAACTTTGGCAAAACTTGAACAATCTGTCTAGAGACGACTAAGGAAAATTATAAGGATTTTTAAACGGTCCAGAGCCTAAATGAGAAGTGTGAATTGAAGAAAATTAACAATATTTGGACAAAAACTATTGGCGAATAAAATATTTTTCTAAAATTTTTCAATCAATAGAATTTGAGCATGAGGAGAAAGTAATAAAGGAAAAAAATAAAGATTTTAAATATGGCATACATTCTTATGATTTGAGAAATAAGGAGCTCTGAGAAAAGTATTTGTTATTGTACTTAAATGTCAATTTGAGAAATAAGGAGCTCTGAGAAAAGTATTTGTTATTGTACTTAAATGTCAATTACTTACCTATTTTATTTTATTTTATTTTTAAATATTTTATTTAAACAAGAAGTGTTCTTTGTATATTGAAAAGTTTACATTGTATTTAAAGCATACAGATTAAAAAAAGAGAGGTAAACATTCTGCACAGTCCTGATATTCATGGTGGGTTATGCCCTTGGAAACTCAATCTTTTCCCAAGTGTCTCTGTGTAACAGTTGAGGTGCAATGGCTGAGTCTCTGACTTTAGCCTGTGTGAGTAGCTTGATGTAAATCTGAAGTGGAGTAGGTTTTAAATGTCCAAACATTAATTTGCATCTGGCTAGCGATAAGGTGAAGGTCAGGAAGATGGACAGTCTGAGGGATGCATAGTTTCCCTGTTTGATCATGTTTTGAATTGATAGGACATCTCTGATGTCTAGTGAAACTTTATTAATTATGAAGTTCCTGATAGGAGAGTGGGTGGAGCACATGTATAATAAATAGGTGGGCTGTGGTATCATCAGCTGAGTGGCAGAGCTGGCACTGGGGTCCATTCTTTGAAAAACCCTCCTGGCCACAAGAAAGCAACTGGTGGTAAGAGAAGCCAGATTGAGCTTAAGAAGAAAGTCGATGTGTTTGGATTCAACATACCAGTGATTCAGGATTTGGATCAAGGCTTTGTTGGAAAGCCCCAATACATTTTGAGTTGGGGCTTGATAATTTGTAGACAGTCCAGAAAGACTTTTTAGCATCAAGGGCTAGTTGGCTGAGATTCATGGCTATACTGACTTGATTTCAGATTTCTCCCATTTATTTACTTATGAGTGGAGGTGGAGTATTAGTAGGGTTGACAACCACCAAAAGATTGAGGTTTGGCAACTTTAACCATGTTGAGCACAGATGGGAAATGAATTTTTGAGAGTAGATGGTGGAGACAGAGTGCAGACCAAGACAATTAAGCTCTTTAGGCATTTGAGCCTTGGTCATGCTAATAGACACCACCTTGCTATTCCAGAGAAGTTTGGAATTCAGAGATTTCATTGATTTTTTGAAGAGCTTAGTGGGTCTGATGATGGGAAGGTAGTAGGACAGTATAGAATAAACCAGCATATTTAATCATGTAACTTTGTTGATGAGTGATAAGGAGATCTTGGCAAGAAATGCAACTATTTTATTTGTTTTATCCAGTATTAGGTTCTGAATCACCTTTGTCATCACCAGCCTCAATAATGCAATTGGAAAGCCCAAAAAAGGGAGAGGTTTGGAGGAGAACACTGAAGGGATTGCTTGTCCTGTTCTAATGTTCCACATTGATTATTTTACAAAGTTAGTTTGGAGATTTAATCTACTAGAATATGTATTTACAAGTTGGAGGAAGGCTGGCAGATGACAAAGATCAGGAAAAAAGACCTAAACATTGTCCATGTAGAAAATATGATGTACTGTTTGTTTTAAACTTGGAACACAGATTTCTGGAAGCTTGGCTTCAATCTGTTTAAGTAGTGAATTCAGATATGTTATAAAACATAGGATGGCAAGTGGAGATCCTTGCGGAATTGACAAATCTGGTCTGAAACCTTCAGTTAGCTTTCCATCTAGTGAATTGAAGACTGACCTGTTGAGGAGAAGATTTCCTATTATGTGGATGAAGACATCTGAAACATTGTAATCCTGGAGGGTTTGAAGCAGAATTGAGGGAACCACTGCATCAAAAGCAGAGGAGAAATCTAGCTGAATTACTATGGGTTTACTTTTCCTGTGAGACTTGGACATGTTCAATCAGGAGAAGAAAGTGTTGTACTGCATCAGTGGGTTGATAATCCCTTGTGAGCAAATTGGAAGTGGGAAATTTGTTTAAACAGCTGGTCTTGTATTGAATCCTTTACTATAGACTTTATGGTTTTGATGAGTAAAGGAATCATAGAAATTGGCCTAATGTTAGTTAATTCAGATGGGTTATATACTTTTTTAGAAAAGGGACCATCACCACTGGATAGAGATTTGGGATGTTTTAGAAATCTCCAGTTAGCACATCAATTAGCTCATGGACTATGGGTGCAGTAAAGTGAGATCTAGAGATACCATGATTTCCTGGATGTGTACTCTCTGGATATGCTTTTAGCTTTGGATGATTTTTGCTTCTGTGATATTATGAGTGGAACGAGTCTCAGTCTCCCTCCAAATGTGCCCTATTTCAAAATCTTTCATCTGTAATTTGGATATGAAGTACTTGTGGAGTTTATCAAGCATGGTAGGACAAGTGAACTGAACCTGACTTATGGTGAGCATTGTGGGGGTGGGCTTGGTTGCAGCTTCCAGTGCCCATATAATATAGCTTTGGGTCCAGTTTGGTGAGAGGCAAGGAAGATTTTGGTTCTTTTTGTGGCAATATATTGTGCCAAGCATCTTTGTTTTTCTAGGTGTTGAGATTTCAATTCAATGATTGACTAAGGACAAAGATCAGAGGGAGAGAAATTATCAAGCCTCTTGGCAAATGCATCCAGCGCACCCAAAAAGTGTTTGGGACCTTTGATTCTCCTGGTATGTTAGTTGATTAATGAGCTGATAATTTCCACAAATGATGACCATCCTTGAATTGGTGGAAGGGAGAGAATGTTGACCTTTTGGAATAATATGTATGACTTTAAAAAACTACATTCCGGGGTTGCTGATTTGTTTAGTAGTCTTATTGTGAGAGAGAGTTGAGAATGCATTGAATAGTTTGAATCAAACTTCAATGAGAGTTGCATGGCTAGATGATCTGTAAATGGAACTAGATGAAGAGTTGCATTGAGGTCATAATGAATTTCTGGCAAATAGTACAGTAGATCAATGAGGGAAATTGTTTGGCATGTGTAAAAAAGGAAAAGGCATTAGGTGGGAAACAGCCTTTTCCATAGAGAAAAAATCTGTTCTGAAGATGGAAGGTATTTATAATTGAACTTGGTATAACTCATATTAAAGTCTCCAAAAAGTATTGTTGGAGACTTGTCAGAAGACAGAAGGGAATTAATCTTGTTTAAGGTTGAATGTGCAAACACTAGCTTACTGTTGATATATAAGTATATTATATTAAGTGTCAAGTTTGAGAAGAAAATATTGATCATCAGGAAGTCTTTGTCAAGATATAGCATTCTGAGTTTAGTATAGGCCAATTGTTTGCTGATAAAGAAAGCAACCCCAGAAGAGGCAGTTTGAGATGGAACATAGTGAAATGAACCCAATTGTTGCATTAGCTGTAGTATTTGATAGTTTGAGTTGATGTGTAGCTTTGTTTCTACAAACCATACAACTTGAAGCTTGTATTTCTGTAACCAGTTTTTTTCAAACCTCTGTCATTGACATGACCAATTTTAATCTGCATAATTGTTTATTGATTAAGAAGTGATACAAACTGAAGAATTATTGGTCAGAAAGGTCATCCATCAGCAGGAGATGACCAGAAAAAGGTGAAGAGTTGCTGCTTAATATTGATGACTGGTCATCTAAATATAAAGGTTTGTAGTCAGTGAGATTTTTGGCTTGGTTAAGTGCTATCTCTGGGGCAGGCTGTGACTTGAGTCCTCTGGTTCTTTTACTTTCCTTCTTTTTTGCTGCTTTTGATGCCTGGTAATTCTGGTTTAAAAGGATCTTGATTTTGGGTCAGAATCGGCATTGGAAAGGTTATTTTCTTCTTGTTGGAATCCATAGGAGCCTTGAATCTTTCTCTTATTGTTTGAGGCATCTTGATTGTTTTGCATTGGCTGAATTAGCAATGGATATTTTTGATTTTGAACTTGATCAAGAGTAGGATTCACTTGATCAGTTTCATCAAGTTGTTGAAGAGCAGTGATAGATAGTAGCTGTTGAGAGTTCTGCTCCATTAAATGAGTATCAGATTTTAAGCCATTCTCTATTGATTGTTGAGAAGAAGTATTAAATTGTAACTGCTGGTAGGTTGACTCATTCAAGCATGTATCTAAATTTAAATATTCTGGATGATTGATGATGTGCTTGATGTAGAACATTTTGTTGTATAAATACTGTATTTTCTACTTGTTGAACAGTATTAGAGTCTTGAGGTGAGATTTGGTTCTGGGAATTGGTGTAGCATTTGTGATATTTTGATTTTCTAGCTTTACAGAGAGCACATATTTTTGGTGCATGTCTTGACTAGGTGAGTATGCTCACCACAAGATAAATGCTGAGGCTGCACTCCATATATAGAAATATAAAAGGGGCACTTGGCTTCCTCAAGCATAGATGGAACATCAATTGGAGTGTAGCCCTTAGCAAGTTTGAAGGTAAAAACTGCAGTGTTGGGGGGTAATCCAAGACCAGATCTCTTCTCAACAAGGAATTTGCTTCTCAACAAGGAATTTGAAACCAGTAGTTTTACCATATTTGTTTAGCAACTTTTGAAGATCTGCCTGGGTAAAGTTGATATAACAGTTTCTTGCAAGGCCATAGGCAAGCCTTGGCCTGTTCATGTTTACTGTTATGAGGTACTGTTGATTTAGAGTCAGGTGCTGTCTTTTAATGTTTTCTTTCTGTAATATTTTATGAAATTCAAGGATCAAGTATCTTCTATTTGGGTGATGTTATATCCTTCTGATAGCATCACCTAGATTGGAGACTTTCAGCAGTTGGACAAAGTCATCGGTAGGGAAAGTGAAGAGCTGACAATTATTATCAGTGGTGGTGAGGATGAGAATATTATCACTTGAATAATGTAAAAAGGAATGAAACAGAATTGATGGAATTCTTGAATTAAATTCAAGACTGATTCTTTGATGGTTATTCAATAAGTTTTGAGTGTCTGATAAGTATGGAAGCAAAGAATTCTCATTGTTAACTGAGGTGGCAAGTTCTTCCTCATCCAAATCAAGTAATCCTAATTGCAAAGAGTAAGAAGAGGGAGTTTGGTTTAGTGTGCTGAATTTATTTCTACTTAGAACTGTAGCATAAGACTGTTTGTTACTATCGTTAAAACCATGCAATGTTGTTTTAGATGGTAGCAGTGGAAAATCGGTTTGAAAAGTTTGTTTTACTTGGGATAGATATTTGGTTCTGGTATCAAAATTTAAGTAATTGCCTGAGGAGTTGGATTTTATGACTTTAACTTCACTGTTTAGTCCCTGAGAACCGTCCTGTTTCAATCGCTGTGACCGTTGTGATAAACGATTTTGACTATTTGCAGAAAATTTCTCATAGTTTTTACCGTTGTGATAAACGATTTTGACTATTTGCAGAAAATTTCTCATAGTTTTCATTTTGTTGCTGCTGTGATATGGTTTTGGTGTGAGGTTGGGATGGTGTTCTATTGTCTAGATATGAATTTTTAGATCTTAAAAATGGCTCTGGGTGCTTTTTTGGCAGAACTCTGGGTGCTTTTTTGGCAGAACGCCATCTACTTTTTTAAAACAATTTGGATTTGCCATGTCAATGCTTATGGAGTCTTTTTCTAGTTATAAAAGATTATCTTGAGAGATGAAATCATGCATTTTGGTGTTTTTACATAGACTTTCATCAGCAGATATTAAATTTGAGGTATTTTTGGTTTTATTAATATTTTTTTTTGCATTTTTTCAATATTTACGATTCAAATTTCTTATGGTTATTTTAGCCATAGCAATTTTATTAATTTTCTATTCTGACTCACTGTTATAAGTTAATTGCTTTGGGAGACTTGTTATTCGCATTTTAGAGTCAGGAGAACTAATCTGAGTTTTACTGTTTGAACTGAGTTGCTTACTTGAATTTTGTTGTAGTTTTAACTGGGGGCTTAAATTATTGATATCAGAAACCTGCATAACGTTAGTGTTAAAATATGCATTTGAAATTTCTTCAGCGTTGGACTCTAGAGGTTCGAAATAAAAATTTGGGGCACTCATTTTCTAATGAGCTAATAGAAAAGAAAAGGAGCTTACCTAATAATTCCAGAAGCTCTATTTATTGAGGTTTGAGTGAAAATATTAAAAATTAAAATTTTATTTCCAACCCATATACTGAGATGATTCCCAATTGGCACCATCTGGTGGATCAGCTATTTTATTTTTATTATATAACACCTAATATTCATGAGAATATTAAAATTAATATATATTGTGCCATTACAATGCACAATATATATTATTAGTTGGTCCCTGATATGAATTTGAAAATATGCAATCATTAAAACAAAAATTGTATTAATTATATATAGAGGTATCACAGATTTAACTTTAAAAATAAGACTCTTGTGTCAATTTTATTTTTGCATTTAAATTTTTGTTATTTTATTTTAAACTTATTTGTTTTAGAAAGTTGATAAAATTAACATTTTCTTTTATTTGCATTTAAGTGTAAAGTTGTTTTAAATAAAAACCAACAAGATAATTGAAATAATAGACTTAGTTATTATTGGAAGTTATTATTATTGCTAATTCTTTAAATATAAGAGGAAAATGTGTTGTTGACCACATCTTGACATAGATAAGTGTATCTAACAGAATAAGATAAACTATATAGTTATTAGGTAATATTCTTCAGAGATTATACTTAATTAATAATAATAAGGAATTTTTTTTTAATATTCAAGGGATCCCCCAATATCAGCAAATGAAATCCATGCCAATATATAATGGTAATTTAAGTTTATATATTAGAATTGAACTATTAAAAAAATTGTTTCGTTTATTTATTATATCAATCTTAGTGTTTGTTTATTGTTGTTTTGTTTTGTTAATTGATGCTTCTAAAGAAACTCAGCTCTTTGTGACCTAGAAACATTAGTGTTTTCATTAGTAATGACACATGACAGTGTACGTGCACATAGTTTAAGATCCTGATAAGTAAAACTTACCATCTGGTTTTAAAAACTGACTCTGTCCACAGAAGGAAATTGTCCATTACAATATATATTTAACTATGCAAAGCAAGTTGACTTAAAATAAACTTATAAGTGCTTGAATTTCAGGTGGATAGTTTGATTGTAAAAATAAATAAATGATGATTTTTAGAAGAAAAACTGCATTAGATTCAAAAAATTCTAGAAGCTGTATGGATAGGACGTAGTGTTTTATTAAATATTACAATTTGGGATCTATTGATTACATAAGCCTGCTTAAGATGTCAGAAGTGTAGTAGGAGAAATAGGTTTTTATGCTCTGCATTGAAAATATAGTCAACCAAATAATTAAAGCCAGATAATAAAACAGAGGAAAGAGAAAAAAATATCTCATTTCATTAAACATATGCATATATCAATACAAAACTATTATTTAATAGTAATATATAGACAGAGAGCATTATTTTTCATTGTTTGCATATTCTTTATTATATTTTTAATTGCAAAAAGGTAAATGTATATGATATCAGACATATAACCAAATGTATATGTTATCAGACATATAATCATTTTGATGTAATAGGAAAATTTATACGCAGAAAATGTTGTGGGATATAAATATTTTTTATATAGCAGAATTGAAATATTATTCATTTGTTTTTATGTAATAGGAATTGAAGTTTAATTGTACTTAAAATCTCATTTCTTTTTACACACATCATTTAAAGTAATATATATTAAGGCTATAACCTTAAAACTATGCACCTAAAAAAACGACAGTAGGACCTCTGCAAAATTTTAACACAAGATTTATTTAAAAGACAAGAGCGGCCACTCTCTACTTTAAGTAACGAGTATGCGCTTTATAAATATTATTACAACTTTATATAATTGTAATGTCTTCGCCCCTAGGTTTTTAGAGGTGTAGAAAAACACAATCCGATCGATATCATAAACGAATACAAAGAATTATAACTAAAATATATGAAACTCGGCTGAACAACTCTTAAAAACAGTTGTACAGCAAATAACTCTTAATAGTTTTACGTATCCAACTTCTTCTGTTAACAAGACTGTAACAAGTGTGCGATGTTTTCCTCTAGCAGTTTGTATATCCCTCTGAGTTCTTTTGTTAAGTCTTATCTGCTACATTCCGAAAACTTAATCGCGTGTTTTCCAACTCCGCTTGATTGTTCTTAACTTTAATTAGTTATTTTTATCTCTGATTAAAATAATCCCCACAACTTGTTTTTAATTATAATTATTCCCATTATAATTAGTTATTTTTATTTTCAATTAAAAATAAATTTCCACAGCTTGTTTTCAATTGTAATTATTTTCCATTATAATTATTTTTACTTTCAACTAAATACGCGAAAACTTCTGGAGTAAACTGTCTCTTATAAACTCGTCATTTATTTCTCAACAACGAATACAACAATAATATTAATGGATTTCTAAGCATAAAGATCTCAACACTGACTCGTTCTAAATCGAAAGATTTCGCGAGTGTTAATGTGTTATAGAAATTGTGGACTTAATTAGTGAGGTATTGATTAGCCTTAGCTCTCAGATCAAAATGCTTTAGATTCACCTAATTATTTAGAAAAGTAGGTTTAGATAAGACTGGCCGCTCTTGTCTTTTAAATAAATCTTGTGGTGAAGATTTGCAGAAGACCATACTGTCGCTTTTTCAGGTGCATAATTTTAAGGTTGTAACCTTAATATATATTACTTTAAGTAACGAGTATGCGCTTTATAAATATAATTATTACACATCATTTAAGTAATTTTATTAATTACGTTTGAAGACCTACTTTTATACAAAAAGAAATTTTATGCTTAACATATCTATTCTTATTATTTCTGAAAATGTTATGATAATAAGATTTCTATTTTCCTAAAAAAAGCATTGTGA
Organism: Epiperipatus broadwayi; assembly: GCA_028023455.1. Taxonomy (NCBI): domain Eukaryota; kingdom Metazoa; phylum Onychophora; class Udeonychophora; order Euonychophora; family Peripatidae; genus Epiperipatus; species Epiperipatus broadwayi. The sequence goes on along the minus strand of JAQFVV010006265.1, from coordinate 122,116 downwards.
GTAGGCTTTTACAAATTGTTTTAAAAGTGTGAAAAAATATTTAGCATATAATGAGATGATTAATTCTACAAATTAGTGGCTGATTATATATTTATCAAATAATTTATTAATAAAGCAGACTACCTGAAAAAAGTTTTTAAAATGGCAATCTTTTTTTTTTATTTTGCACTAAATTAATTTTATCATTGACTTCATTTTTTAAAAATTGTTTATGGAATTTCATTGTGGTTTTATTAATTTAAGCCTTTTAAAGATAATTAATGAAACCTGAGAATAGATCGCAGTCACTCAAAAATAGTAGCAAGATAAAATCTTACTATATCATATTTTTTAGTTTTTACACAAAATGAATAATGAAATATTCAACTTTTATTGCAATTAAATAAATTCTGGATAATATACTTTTTTTCAATAACTTTTTTCTATTTAAGTGTAATCAGAGTCTCATTTTTAGGAAACTGTGTCCTCTCTAGTTGCTTTGATGTTTTGTAAGTTGATATCAACTTTACAATTGTTTTTCAATTTTGTAAAACTCTTAACATTACACATATAAATCATTAAAATACGATGCACCAAATTTGGAAAAAATTATAAAATAAGAATAAAATGTATGTGCTTTCAACATAAACTGAAAAACTTTTATAACAAACATGATCGCATATAGCACTCCGAGATGGGAATGGCTGGTGTGTATTGACAAATTTATTACATTTATAAATTTTAATATTTTTATTTTTATTTTTTTAAAAATAAACTTGATTCCATTTTATGTTTTGAGATAATAAAAAAATAACGGTGTATCGATCAAGTGTTTAAAATTAATAAATTTTAATATTTCTTGTTTTTTTTATGATTTTGTTGTTGTAGTTGTTTATTGTTTTTTTGGAGTGTCTTATAGAAGCAGTACATATTGATACTAGTGCATATTGATACGTCATAATTTAGCTTCACTGCATATTCGAATTAAATTTATAAAAAATAGTACTAATGAACTTATATTTAATTGAAATTTAAAAATATAAAAGACAGAGGGGGTAAGTTAAAATATCAAATACTAATACATACATTAATTACTCCTAATGACATCACCATTATTATCTATTAATAGTAAGATAAGAATGACTTGTTGTGTTCTTCGACATATTATCGGTGTAATTAAAAAGTACAGAAGGTATTTGGTCGGCCTCTTATCTGTTTTTTCACAATCTCTAATACTTTTGCCCAAGGCAAAGTTCACATATTGCTTGAAATCAAAAAATTCTCAGTTCATTGTCAATAGATTAACTTTATATAATTTTTGGTAATTGTTTCATGCATATAAAAGCATATTTCTAACATATAATACTAATCTAGATATTATTTAAGAAATAACCTGAAAGTTTTTTATTTGAGAAACAATATTTTTATTTTTTTAAAAATAAAACGTTATTGTTTACACTTATTGACTATTTCGAAAACAATATTATTAAGTAGAAAAACGGCTTATATGATATTTAAATTTAGAAAATAATTTCTTAATTTACAATTATATCCTCAACTTTTCTTTAATTTACTTGCATATATAATGCTTAGAATTGAAGGGAGAGTGGTAGTTCTCTATAAAATTAAATAATAATTATAAATATGCTACTTTTTTCGCATTAAATAGTGAAGCTATAATTTTACTATAACGTGCAATAGGTCTGCTTAGCGCTTTCGAGATTTAATGTTCGAATCTCATACTCATAGCTTTGTGAATGAAGACTGTTATGATTTATTGTACATATAATCAATCAAACACTTCGGAAATTACTTTCATTATTATAACAAACAACAATAATTTGAATTTGTCAGATTTAGTAAACTTTTTAATTTATTAATATGTTGTGACTTATTTAGATCCTTAATCAATTTGGCAACAAATTTTGCATTTGATGCTCTTAACATTTGCCCTACTCAGTTTTAGGCTCAATTAATGGTTTTATTATTAATATTTAAACACAGAAGTCTTTAAAAATAATCTGACCAGTATTTTCGAACTTCATTCCCTCATCTAAAAGAGCCCCGTACTAACTTTAATTTTAATGAAATGCATGGCAACACAGAGCTATTACAATATTGTCCAAATTTTGCAAAAAAATGACAATAATTTTAATTTCTTTTTAAGTTTATACTATCTGTATTTTCAGTATTTTTTACTGAATTAAAAAACAACACAAAAAAAAATATTTCTTCAAAGAAGTTAATTAAAAAGCACTCTTCAAATTGTACTCCTAATAGCTTTTAAATATCTATACAATTTTATATTTACAATCCCCAGTAATTAAATTACTATTTTATATTTGTATATATACAGACGCAACTCCTAATGAAAAAAAATATTTACTTCATTCTCTGCCAGGAATACTCATTTTAATGAATTGATTTCTAGTCGTTTGATTGATATATACATATAAATATTTTTTAACAAATTGAATTAATATTTAAAAAAAATGTTTATTTATTACGAAAATCCTATCCCGCTCTTGAACTTGGTAATACTGTAGGTAGGTGATTTTTTTTTAGGCCTGTGTGTTTTAATGCGGGTAAACGGGCAAATTCCAAAGCGTAATCTGTCACTTCCGATAATAATCAACGGCTTTTGATCTCTTGAATATCAGATATACCATTATGACACTTTTTTTTTTTAATTTGTGCTTTTATTTTACTAAGATTATGTGATTTTTAAAGATTAAAAGAAAGAAAAATAATAATTTGTACCCCACAATGCTTTACACCTTAAATTTTATTTTTTAGATAAAAATTAAATATATTTTGAAAGTAGATTTTGTAACTATTTACTTTCTAAATGTAATCTACTGATATTATTGTTGTTTAAAAGAATTTCATGTTCATAATTTGTATTAAAAATGCGTTTTGATGCATTTAGTCCACCATTTATCTGCAGGTATTTTTTAAGTACACATTGGACGTACTCGCCATTATATAACCCTTTACCCACTTAGACTTTAGAAGCTGGTCCGGTTTAAATGTAAGTACAAAATTGTATAATTTATTTTTTCAATAATTAATACTTTTATTAAAACAATGTTTGATTTTAGTAAAAATATTATTTTAAGATATATAAATTATTGCAGTAAAATTATTATTATTATCATTATTAATGTTTAGCGAGTAATTTGTAATGTCCCATAATTAATTTAATTAATCTCCGATCACGTGATCATGTTTTTGTTCTTCTTTCTTATGATTACGAATTCGTTATCTTTCAGTCATTTAGTCGTCAGTCGTGCAAACAAGTAGGTTTACTATTTTTGAAAGAATTAAAGTAAAGAAAACCTTCTATAATGGCTGTAAACTGCTCTAATCAAAATGAGATAAATTTTAATTATAATATCTTAAGAAAAATTGGTGAAGGTGCCTTTGGAAAAGTGTTCAAAGCTGAGAGAGATGATGGTCTCGTTGTCGCTATTAAAAAAACCGATGCCCTGCAAAATCCAGCATTTCTTTTATGTGCAGAAAGAGAAATTTATTTTCTAAGGCAACTGAACCATGAAAATATTATAAAAATACTTGATAGCTATTTGTCGCTAAAAAGTAATAAAAAGTGCGTCAATCTTGTGATGGAGTATTGCAAATGCGACCTTGCTTATATACTTAAGAGTGAATTTGAACTTTCTTTACCCAATATAAAGTATATAATATTTCACATTTTGCAAGGATTACTTTACATTCATTCAAATGGGATAATGCACAGAGATGTAAAACCTGCCAACGTTTTAATAACTAAACGTGGAATGATTAAATTAGCTGATTTCGGACTTGCCAGCAAGATTACAAAAGAAAACGATAAAGAACAAAACGTGGAAGTCGTGTCTTTATGGTACCGTGCACCTGAACTGCTTCTAGGATATACATATTATGGATCAAACATTGATTTATGGAGTGTAGGTTGTATTATGGCAGAACTTTTGACAAGAAGACCTATTATGGCAGGCTCTACTAACCTTAGTCAGTTACTTCATATTATTGATATATGCGGTTCAATTACCCCAAATGTTTGGCCCAAAGTAGTGAATCTTAACTTATATCATCAAGTAGAACTTCCACAAGGCAAAGAAAGAAAAGTTAAAGAAACATTAATACCGTATATAAAAAACAAATATGCCTTGGATTTGATTGATAAATTATTAGCTATTGATCCTGATAGAAGAGTGAACTCTGAAACTGCCTTAAAGCATGATTTTTTCAAAAAGAAACCTTATCCACGTGGATTGAATATTTTAACTGCAGTCTGTTGTGAATAATGTCTATATAAGGTAATTTTCAATTCTAATTTATCAAAAGTAAAAATCTAATAATTTCCTTGTTGGGAAGTATACTAGCCAATTAAGTTATGAATTGTTTAGTGTGGAACTGTTTACGTTTAACCACTAAAAAAAATTTTTTTAACATGAAAATAAATTATCGCATTATATTAACAAATATTTGGATATAATTTTACTAAACTCTTGCATTAGGATTATTATTGTGATTGAAGTAGAAAAGAATATACTATCAAATAATGTGTTCCTTCTTAAACTAGACTATGGTTATATCTTATTTTATATTCCTTATACTGCTATAGAATGCTCTTGAAGTCTATAATTATTTCTTTACCAAGGAATTGTATCTCCGAATCCCCACACCTTATTTTTCTATTATAAATACGCGAAAACCTTTTGTTTTTAAAATATGAAATGTATTTTTCCCTAATAGACTTTAATGTGAAAAACTATATTTTTGAATTGCAGTAGGAAACATTTTACAAGAAAGAAAATTGTAGAAAGAAAAGTGTTATTTGTATTTTGAAAACCAATTAAAACAATTGCTTTTATAAAATATCTTGTGTAGCTTCATTTACATTTACAAAATAAATCATAAGGTTTCCATGATTGTCATATATATTAAGGAAAACTTTTAATATGTGGAGTTTTCTAGTTCCAATTATTTAATTATAAAGCTCTTGCTAGGGCAGTAGCCAATAAAAATTAACTAACCAATACAGAGACAGATAGTAAAACTGTCAATGCAAATGCACTCAAAAGGGATTCCATTTTTGCTTGTTCACTCCCGGTCTAATGTAAAGGCAATGTAATATAGTTTACATATATTTAAAAAATTTCCACATAGTAATTATTTCTATCTGAATGTCTGTTAAATATTTTAATACCTCACCTACCAATGGATTGGTCTATTATAAAAAGTAATATCCGAAAGTTTTTTGATATTTTGGGTTTTTACATCTATACATGTAAATTACAGTGCTTTAGTGTTAATCGTTTTTACTTTTTCTGTTTTGAACAGTTAAAGAAGATCGGTTTCTAATTTAAGAATTATAAATGGAAAACTCCACATACTAAACTGTTTTTATTTTGTACATTCATTTAATATTATATTATATTTAACAGTAATTTTTAAATATTAATTTACTCATGTTTGACTCTAATATAGTTTTATTGGTTATTAATCATTTTTTGAATAAATAAATCAAAGTTATAAAATATATTGCTTTAGTATGGAAATTGTAAAAATTTAAAAAATACACTATAAAATCAGTTAAATGTCAACTATATAATCTCTGGCACTATTTCAAATTGATATTTTTTCACTCATATGTATAATTAAAATGTATATATTCAGAAATGTTCCGAAAAATATTAATTTCCAACAAAGAAATGAATGAGATCTAGAAGGAAGTAATCTTTTTTTTCTGAGGTATTAATTCGGATGTATGAAAAAGAATTGTTTAGAAGATGATTTTTTGAAATATAGGTAATATTTTATATGATTAATAGAATAGACATCAATAATAGACAAAAGTAGCATTAGTTAAAAATACTATGGATTAAGTAAGTTAGATTCAGATTGTTGTTTTAAATAATCTGTGCATTAAGGATAGAAGCTGTAAATTCTATTTGACACATATCATAGATCATAAAATACAATTATTATTAATCAATTAAACTTTTCTTTAAAGCGAAAGAATTTTACAAACTTCATTACAAATTTATTTCTCTGATTTTTGACTAAACTGTTTGTAAGTCAACAAATAAGTAAACAAAAACGCTTGTACAATTTTTTAAATATATGTCAGTTTAGTTCATTTTTATATAATTTAACTTTAATGATTATTTAGTACTTATGTGTAATAAGTAAACGATATATTGTAACCAGTTGGGTTACATAGCACATAATAATATAGGGTGTATGCATACACACACACACACATATATATAAAGAAAGAAAAAGTAGAAATAAACGTAATACATTTTTGTAGATACTTTTCTACATTCACTGAATAAATTAATAAATAAAGGTTAAGTAACTCTGAATTTGAAATAAAATTTCATTATAAATAAATATTTTAAAAAGGTCTGATAAATGTTGTTTGTAACTTTGATTTCGAAATTTAAAAATAAGCATGTTTTCTGATAATTGTAAAAATGTCTATTTTTGAAATCTTTTAATTTGTAAATATCTATTATCTAAGTAAAAACATGTATATCACAACCTGATAAAACTTCAAACTTGTTTTTAAAAGGATTAGACAGATTGAAAACAGTCACTATGTTTTATCACCTGACCCAACCAAGATTATAAAAAAGACAAAAAATATCAGTTCAGATTTTGCTTGCAGTTTTGTAAGAGTTAGCCAGAAGAATCTGTTTTTAATATTTTGAACACTGTCAACAAGGCCAGCTACAATGTTTGGATAATAATTTTTTTGAAGACAGTTCTTTTCTTGATATTTTTGAAAAGCAATTAGCTAAGAATTAGCTGCAAATTCTGGTTTAAATTTTTGAGAAGTTGTCTAGATGTTTTGCTGTAAGGTGGTTTTCCAGAGTTAGAGAAGAAATCTGAAATAATTGAAGGCAGGACAGTAGATCTAGGAGCTGCTACTATTTTCTTTCAAAGGTGTTTTGATTTACATGAAGCTGGATCACTTCTGAATCATCAGCCTGAACAAATGAGGACAAAATAGTTTACTGGCCTGAAGGTTATCAAATCCTAGTCTAAGTGGAACCAACTACAAAAGGGAGAAAGCCAACCATATCTGAATTATATATATTTTACCTGATGATGACAATTGTCTGTATTGATCAAAAACCAGCTTTCCCAAGAGAAACACCAGCTGAATAAAGTAGTTATATGTATACTGCTGTGTCTTTATGCAGAGAAGTACAGATAAACATGTATACAAACGAGTTGTTTTTTTTTAAAAAATAATTCATTTGGAAGACATTTTAAATCTATATTTTAAATTTAAATACTTTTCTAAATAATCAATCAAAACAGTTACTGGTTGAAAACTGACTATTATTTTAAGAAAACAACAGAACTGTAATCATCAAAGAATAAAGCTTGTTATCAACATAAAATCCTGAGTCATATCATGCCCTCTCAGTATGCCAAGAAAGGCTCCTCAGCACTCATGGCGATTGGTGAAACCAAAATACTCTTGGATTACATCAGAACCAACAGAAAATCCAAGCCCATTGCCGTACAACTTGACATATCCGAGGCATTTGACTCAGTCAATATCAGCACACTGCTGAATATTTTGGATGGCCTTGGTGTTCCCTCCCAGATAATTCAGATATTGGACAATTTACTACTACACAATAGGGAAATTCACATATCACTCAATGGAGTATATACAAACAGTTTTACTCTGAATACTTCAATTCCACAAGGATCTCCACTCAGTGCTCTCCTGTTTGCCTGCTACATCAATCCACTTCTTAAAGACATTGAAGATAACCTACCTGGAGTATATATACCCAGACTCAAAAGAGCGATCAAAGCAATCGCTTACATGGATGATGTCTTGATTATTCTGCCAACTCAGAAATATCTAAACACACTATATGAAATATTGGACAAATATACCAATCTATCAGACCTAAAAATAAATACAGAAAAATCCACAGCTTGGTCTATCCTATCTGGAAAAAAAATCAAATCGCGCTTCCAAGCTGAACCACAGAAATTTCTGGGATTTAATATTTCAAAATCACAATCAGCAATGTCTAAAGAACTTCAGGCAAAAATACTCCAGTCCACAGACCAGATCACTAAGACCCTCTCAAAGGTATACCTTTCGCTCTATGGTAAGGTTTCACTGCTAAATATAAAGATTTACAGCAAAATTGCGTACTACCTGCCACTGATGAATGCAAATAAAACATTCATCAAGAAAATTGAGCAATATTGCTCAAGATTACTATGGAAAGGACAAACTGTTTCCATCAGCATGAGAAACATGCAGGAAAACAAAAGATTAAATGGAATGTCACTACATTCCATCACTTCAATTAACTATCAGAAATCACATACTCTGATATATAATCTAGTCCAAAAGTATGGCCATGACCAGATCACTGAATCCATAATTCCTACCGACACACCACCCCCCAAAAAATTAAGCTGGCTTGACCATCTAATCCTGTCAACAATGCAACAAAATACAAATGCCCATAACAACTATCAAAGCAAGATCAAGCTATGGGATGCCCATCGCATCCTAAAACAAAATAATCAAATCTCTTCTACAAGATTAGGAATAACTAATCACAAGCTGATTACCCTATTCAAGTATTGGGCTCTAGAACCAAAATACTTAGATTACTTACTTAAAATTAATCTGGATGCCATGCCGGTCAACTGGTTCCTCAGATATAAAAGATCTATCACCAAAGTCCAATCAATTTGCCACAGCTGTGGCAGGGATGAGGAAACATTTGACCACATAATTAAAACATGCATGGGTCTAGGTAATATTAAAACAATAATATTTAACAATTCAAAGATAGACTACTACAAAATACTTAATATAAAAGAATGCATTCGTGGAAGAGATATTCCTACAATCAGGCTGTCAATTTTCATCACCTATGCCATTTGGATTGTAAGGTGCAAGGCACAATACCAACATCCCAAGCCAGATGAAAACTCATTATTTATTCAGAGCATAGAGAAAATTAAACAAAGAGACAAAACTCTTGCCACAACATTCATTTTTCAAGAGACATGGAAGCTATATCAGACTCTCTAATAAAGTTAACAAAGAACTTAACCACTAAATACCTAACCCTGTTTAACTCAATAATGTTAGTTCCATAACTCATCTCCATATTTGTAATATATCATCCATATTAATTAGTTTAATAAATGTTTTGAGAAAAAAAAAAAGCTTGTTATCAAAATAACAAATGAACTTTATATACTTTCAGTATTGAATCAATTATGAAAATATAATCTTATTATTGAAACAAATTAAAATATGTCAACATCAGTGTGCGAATGCATGCACACTCACACATATATGTAAATGTTTAAACGTTTATAGTATTTTTATATACAACTCTAAAAGGTTAATCATGTATTTATTATTATTTTATATGATGATTGTATTATAAGTCATTTGTACTGCATATTTATGTGTGCTCATATATGTCAATGCTTGTCAAATAGGACATATATGCACATTTTAATCATTTTTGTCATTATTAAATGTCAATTGCAACATATTTGTGTAATTGTAAAATATACAGCTGTGCGCATATATATGTGTGTTATATGTAAACCACCATATAGTAACTTAAATTGTGTATATTAATAAATAAATTACAATGTGATAATTTGAAATTTTGTATAGTAATCAAAATCAGAAAGCTTATATGTGTGTAGTTTTATTTTTATTGGTCTTAATTTCAATTTTTTGTTATTGTCGTTAATAAACTTGTGCTCAATTATAAAAATTGTATTGCCTCATCTCTTGGTCACATACAGTAATAGATAATATGTTCTCTGAATGAGATTTGAGTACAGGATAAATATATAAATGGTGATGTATTTAGTGCTTTTGGGTATCCAGAGATAATCAATCATCATACAGGTTGGCACAAAAGATAATACTCTTTAAAACCCATGCACTGTATTTTAGTTTAGTTTAGTTTTATTAAAAGTTAAGTTTATAGTTGGCCAGTACATTAATGGAACTTAAGTGTCCAGAGCATTGATGATGATCAGCATGTTTTAATATCCCTGCATTATTGTTTAGATTTTCCAGGTTATGTATCCTCCTGGATTTGCATTTAGTTTGTGACTCCAAATTAATAGTTAAATAATTGCGGCAAGTTGGCAAACGCTCAATAGTTAACTTGGTTTATAGAAGACCCATTTTCAATCCAGTCATACAACTGACTGTTGATTTATTGTACTAATTTATTTTAATTGTTGATCATTCATGATGATGAATGGTTTATTTTGAGTATTACTTATAATTATTGGTACTTTATAATGCTAGTTGGTGGTTAATTATGCTTGTGGTTGCTCTTCTGATCTCTCCATGATCTCTTGGAGATTCTCTTGATCTCATGCTCCCCTTAAATATATTTTACTTGTATACACTTTTGTAAATTATTGATATTTCATTTTAAATTCACTGGGAGTAATGATGATTTTGCCATCACCCCAGGTATGACTATGATGAACCTCCTGATTCATTCAACTTCCAACTACCCCATCCCATTACAATATATATATATATTTGAAAAATTAAATTACAAAAGTTCTCACTGATCATGGGTCAACTCTTTAAAATATAGCTTAAGGTGCAAAAATTATTATCTTAAGCAGGTCAGCAATTGCTTTGTAAAATGTTTGACTACTTTAATTTATCAAAAATTCGGTATATATATAACTTCTGCATATCATCAAATGTCATATAATATATTTAATAATAATATATAACTCTCAATAAATCTATTGTACTATTACATAAAGTTGTAATAATTATATTTATAAAGCCATACTCGTTACATAAAGTAATATTTATTACGGTTATAACCTTAAGACTATGAGCCTGAAAAAACGACAGTTGGGACCTCCGCAAATCTTTAACACTCTTGTCTTTTAAATAAATCTTGTGTTAAAGATTTGCAGAGGTCCCTACTGTCATTTTTATTTATACTTTATCGTTGTTCTTATGACTAAGTGTGAATTATCGATTTGATTTTATTAAGAAATTTTAACAGAGTTTAAAAAAGATAGTTTAAAATGCAATCTGCTATATAAATAAAAGTCACACAAAATAAAATATGCATATTATGGAAATTAATTTTTCAATTCTGTGGAAAAATGAAATTCTTATGATATCAATTCCAAATACCCCCGCGGATATAAAATAAAACCCGATGAATTAAATCTTTCTAAACGCAACTAAAATCTCATAAACAGATTCAAGACAACACATGATACACTTAGTTAGTGACTGCTGAATTTATGTTTGCAGTGAAACGATTGAAGGTCTTAATGAAACCACTAATAAATTTTGACCCTGGTTCAAATCTCTCCAGTTTTTATAGTATTTAGTAAAACTTCAATTGTTTAAAAATATTCATAGCTTATATTTATAGCTATAGAATAGAATATAAAATTTTAAAACCTATAAATGTCACACGAAAAAAGATTTATTTACGAAACATAATTTATCACAATATTAATTTGTAATCAATTTTGAGAAATACTTGGTACTGTTAGCAAATAATTTTATATATTTATTTTGTAATTTTAGATATTCACACTATGATTCGATGTGAAAAATATCCTGTAAAAAGCAATATAATGAAAATAATTTTTAATAATTCTTAGCGATAAGGCTAATACACATGCGCTTTACAGATTTTAAACTATACTTAAATGAATACTCTCATTATCAAACACAAGATAAAGTCTTTATGTGCATTAGCCTAATCGCTAATTTACAATTACAATTTATTAACATAGTGCTATATAAATAAATACCTTAATAATTATTAGCATAAATCACATTTTAAAAGAATTAAGAATTTTTATTAATGATATAATATTTATTGTAATATATATGAAATGAAATTATTAATCCATGCAACAAAAAATAACAATGGAATAAAATATTTAAAATTATATGACCAACTAATGCAGTGTTCAAAGCCTTTATCAACAATAACAAAAGAGGAATTTAACAAAATTAAAACACATTGTTCAATATAGTAAAATGACTTGAAGATATAAATTTGTTAGCACTTTTATATTTTGTTCTAATAGCAATACCATGCATAATTAATAGGTTTAATCAAGTGCAAAAACATAATGTCACAGAGATTTAACAAGAAAGACAATTATAAGAAAAACTATGGAAAGACTTTCATTGATTTCATAATATTCAGTTTAAATTACAGCTACAATTATCTATCTATGGATCAGAAATAAAAAAAATATGATCCTATGTAATTTACTTTAATGAGTGATAGAATAAAATTTTATAATTCATTCATTAAATTTCATTGTAGTATTTTGGTCTAAAACTTCACACAATCTTCTGAGCACAAAAAGGAGTAATAGATATAGAGAGATTGAAAGTCCGAGTTCAAACCCCTTTTAATTACATTATGTTAAATGATATAGACAATATTTTTGAAGTTAAATATTACCTATTTAATTATCATTACTATTAGAAAAAAACGAAAGGTATTAATTTTACTCTAGATTACTGTTATTTAGAATTATAAGGAGTATTAAAAATGTAATGTAGATAAAACTTGATTTTTAATTATAAGGAGTTGTCCTGAGTTAGCGGGTTCGCTTCCCAGCTGATGCTATCACACATGAGAAAAAAAATGTAACGTAGATAAAACTTGATTTTTATTGCATTATAATAAATAAGTTGTATTTTAAATCATAAAGTCAAACAATGTTAAACAATTGCTAACTACCATATATTAAAGAAAAAAACACAACTTATTTTTCATGCAGTTAAAATATTATAAACAAACATGAGTTTGTGACAAAATAATGTAAATAAAAATTCATTTAATATTTTATGGCTTAAATAGTAAAAAAAAAATCATTTTATACTATAAATCATTAGATATATTATATTTTTAAAAAAAATGGAAATATTTTTAGCCTAGAGATAGACTTTTTTTTTTTTTCACAAGTCAAAAGTATTTTTTTTTTTTGTCAGAATTAATTTTAAATATATAGAGATTTTTTTTTTTTTTCACAAGTCAAAAGTAACTTATTTGTTATAATTAATTTTAAATATATAGGTGTGATGTTCCTCAATACTAGATTTAATTCCACATATATATGAAATTAAATATTTCAAATGCTATACAATAATAATAAATAAGATATAAAATTATATAACATTAAATATCCAATCAGATCGCAAGCACTGAGACAGAGAATTTGACAAGAAAAGGGTGGTTCCACCCTCTTCTTTACTTGTCTTTCTACATATCCAAGCCAGTCTAAAGTACTTAGATCTGAAAGTGTGAATCTTAAATATCTTCACACTCAACTCACTGAGTTCAAATTACAAACATACAGCATGAAATCTTTCGATTTACTACGCAGTAGTTTTTCAATGTTATAACTTGCAGTGATATATGTAAATAATATTTATTTTATAAAGTGCAGATGGTATTGAAATTAAACTGAGAGATTGCAGTCTCTCAGTTTAATTTCAATACCATCTGCACTTTATAAAATAAATATTATTTACATATATCGCTGCAAGTTATAACATTGAAAAACTACTGCAGTCTCTCAGTTTAATTCCAATACCATCTGCGCTTTATAAAATAAATATTATTTACATATATCGCTGCAAGTTATAACATCGAAAAACTACTGCATAGTAAATCAAAAGATTTCATGCTGTATGTTTGTAATTTGAACTCAGTGAGTTGAGTGTGAAGATATTTAAGATTCACGCTTTCAGATCTAAGTACTTTAGATTGGCTTGGATATATAGAAAGATAAGTAAAGAAGAGGGTGGAACCACCCTTTTCTTGTCAAATTCTCTGTCTGTGCTTGCGATCTGATTGGATGTTAATAGTCATAAGCGCATGAGTGTTTTGCAGTCTCTCAGTTTAATTTCAATACCGTCTGCACTTTATAAAATAAATATTATTTATATACCATTAAATAATACTAGCTATAATACAAATTTTTATATTAAAATTCTCTCATAATCATGGTTTTATCTTTTATAGGTCTTTTTATAGATGAAACCATGGTCATGAGAGATTCTTAGTATAAATTTATTTTATAACTAGTATGTAATGTTATATGATTTTTCATTATATGTATGTGTGTGAAATTAAATCAAGCCTTGCAGAACTTCATATAAGTAACTAATATTGCCAAATTTATTGTGATTCTGAACTCTAATTACCAGTAGAAGCTCTTATTGGACTTTTTATTACAATATATTTTTGTAATGTAGAGAGTTGAAAACAGATCATGAGAATTTATACTGGAGTGAAAATGGGTCTTCTGAAGACCAGGCTAACTATACAGTATTTGCCAGCTGGGATTATTATTTAAACATAACTTTTGATGCCCATTTAAGTGTTAATCCATCAGAATATATAATAATAAAAAATTAGAAAAACAATAGTGCTGGGACATTAAAACATGTGATCATCATCAATGCTCTGGCCACTTACTACCACTAATATATGGTCAACAATAAACTTAATTTCTAACAAGATTAAACTGAAGAAAATCCAGTGCAGAGACTTTGAAGAATATAAACTTCATGCCAAAACAGGATCCTTGTCAACTGAATGTCCCTAAAGCACTAAATACATACCCATTTATATATTCAGCCCATGTTCAAATCTAGGTCAGAAAACACAAGCTCTATGACTGTTGTGGTGACCAAAAAATGATGCAATACAATTTTAACAATTATATATATATATATTAACAACAATAAAAAAATTAAAGTCTCTAGAATTAAGCTACAACTAAAATCCTTCTTATTTTGAATAACACACAATAAAAAATTTATCACATCTGTGATTTACAAAAATTATGGTATGCAACTGAAGTTATTAGTATGGTTTAAATATATGTTCTATTAGGTTTACTTAAAACCCATTTGGCACACAGGCATGTGGCTTGATATAAAATTAATATGTTTGAATTGACATTTAATAATAAAAAAAGATTAATGTTTATTTATAAGTTCCTATCTGACACATATTGGTATTTGCAATACAATTGATATATATATATATATATATATTGTAACATTTTGCCAAGTCTTTCTAGGCCTCTATATGCAATAAATGCGTGAGTTGATCAAGTTATGCAAAAAAAGTTTCATTCCTATTTCTAAAAACATAACTATATTTCCTGATCAACTCTACCTAGTAATTGTTACAATTTACACTATCGACAAAATCAGTTTTTATTCTTTTTATCAGGGCACCAGGATTCATGTAAGAATCCGCTGAAATCTGTTGCATCACGTCTCACAAATTAAAAAGAAAAATATTTTTTTAAAGAATCGGTATCATATTTTACCATAACTAGAATTATTTTTTAAATATTATTATTATTGGAGCTTAGTTAACACATATTGGCAAAGGTAAATTATATTTTCAAATCTTACTAAACTAATATTAATAAATTTAATAATAATCATCAATAACTATTATTAATAACATACAAGGAAAAGTTGGTATTAGAAATAAATATTTTTATTCTAACAAATTAAAATATTTAAAGATGAATTATGAATTAGATTAACATGCATGTTAATCTAAACATGAATTAATTAATAAAAAGCAACAGTTTCACAATTAAAAAGTTCTTGGGTAAACAAGAGTCTTTTGAACGATAAAATTAAAGTTTATATTGGGATCGTATTATAAGTATATTTTTAAGAATTGTTTGCAAATGCTTAATTTTGTCATGATCAGGAATGGTTAATCTTAACTTACCGGTAAGTTTAGTGAGTTCACAAATCTTGTAGATTACTATGCATAGTTTTTTTTTTGTGGGAGAATGAGCTCGGCCATTGGTTATAAGTTGATCTTGTGGTCTATTCTACTGGTCAGTCATGAAAGCTTTTCAGGTGTCCATCTTCAGGAACGATGTCAGCAAAAGCTCCGGTTCACTCCAACATGCAGAACTATTTTAGCATAGGGTGATTCTGGATATATTATTTTGTTATCCATGACCAACCATAGGAAAACATACAAAACAAAACATTGATCAAACTGGCCTTTTTATACTAGAGGTCCAGTTTTCAGACTTCTGCACTACCTTTTGTTTGTCAAAAATATTTGTTGATAATCTTGTACATTCTTTATAAAATTTATGTTACAAAGTCTTTATTTTTTTATAATGTCTTTCAGCTATCTTTAATTAGCTGAAATATTTTTCTTTTAGCTTATCTAGATTAGTAATTTGTGTATCTTTTGTTCTCTCCAATTTTGACTTTTATTTTTAATTAGATAAAAAAAATACGAATGACAATTTTAACTTTCATTGTACGTTTTAACAAAAATTATACTAATCAAAAAAAATCTAAATTTACTTTTTTTTAGCTTTTACCAAATGCCAATATATTTGTACCATATATAAATAAATGGTACAATATATATATATTGTAACGTTTATTTATATACGTTGCAAATATATTGGCATTTGGTAAAAGCTAAAAAAATAAAAGTAAATTTAGATTTTTTTTTGACTAATTTTTTTTTAAAAAAATAACGTACAATGAAAGTTAAATTTTTCTTTCGTATTTTTTTTTTACTTAACTGGAAATAAAAGTAGAATTAGAGAGAACAAAAGAATTCCAAAAGCAAGTAAAAAGATAAGCTAAAAGAAAAATATTTTAGCTAATTAAACATGGCCGAAAAACTTGATAAAAAAAAAATGAGAACTTAGTAATTGAAAAATGGTAAAGAATATATAAGATTATCAACGGATATTTTGACAAACAAAAGATATGCACAGAAGTTGGAAAACTGGGCCTCTAGAGAGTATAAAAGGCAGAGATCAGTTTGAAGAACGTCTTGGTTTAGCTGATATTCTTTTGGTTGGTTTTGGATTAGAGAAGAATCCAGACCACTCTATGATGAAAAAGTTATTCATATGAGAGTAGACCGGAGCTTTAGCTGACATCATTACCGATGGACACCAGAGAAGCTTATGCGACTAGCCTATGGAACCAGCACCAAGATCAACTAATAATCAAAGGCCGTGAGCTCAATTCAACCCCGAAAAACTATGCATAGTTATCTACAACCTTCATGAATTAATTCACAAAACTTACCGGTAAGTTAAGACTACTTATTCCTGATTGTGACAAAATTAAGTGTTTGCAAACAAGTCTTAAAATAATCCCGATAGAGACTTTCATTTGTTCTGTACAAGAGACTTTTGTTTATACCAGAACTTTTTAATTAATTATTTTATTTTATTGACTGCATCATATCTGAATTAATATGTGTTCTCTCTGATTTACTTGATTAGGAATTCGCATTTTAACTTAAACAGATTTTTAATCTGTTATAATAATAAAAATATTTCTAATATCAATTTTCATTTGTTCGTTATTAATAATAGTTATTATTTTTTTATTATTAGATCTATTAGTAGTTTAATAAGATTTAAAAATGTAATTTATCTTTGCCAATATGTTTGAATAAGCTCAGGAATAATAATCTTAAAAAAATAATTCTCGTTACGGTATGATGTAATACCGATTAGCTTTAAAGTATTTTTTTTTATTTGTGAGATGTTAGATGACGATTTCAGCGAATTCTTAGGAATTCTGGCACCCAGATGAAATAAATTAAAAGCTGATTTCGTCAATAGCACAATTCTCAACAATTAATAGGCCGAGTTGATCAGGAAATATAGCTATGTTTTTAGAATAGAAATATAACTTTCTTCTTTTTTGACATAGCTTGATCAACTCCCACGCAGTTTATATTAGCATGTAAAGGCCTATCAAAATGGAAAATGTTATAATGGCGACCCAACTCAGGCTTCGATTCAACAACTACAACCTGAGATAAGTTGTCATGATAAAGAACGTTACAACGATGACCCAAAGAAACTCACAGCCGGAAAATAAATAGTAATTTTTAAAAAAAAAATTATATAAACTAACGAACTAATTAAACCCTGATTATTAAAATATAAAAAAAATATTTTTTTAATATGACTTCCAGAAAAAAAAAATGTACGTATATATTTTTTGATATGTCTAAAATAAAACATGATCATGGCTGATGTAGACATAAGTCACAAGGATTTGACCGGGTAGGCGGTTAATGAAGAGGGGGAAAACATAGCCCCGAGTCCTAGTATGCAGTATATTAACATAAGACCACCTTTATATGCCCATCAGACTATTTCTAGCAGGGATCCCAATAAAGGGGAAGGTGGACCAAGTTGCCGCGAGCCTGTAAGACTCAAAATGATGAGCAACGCTCGTTAGTGCTTATAACTTGGGCTTCTTATTGTTACTATTACACTTAAGCGGAAAGGACACAGATGATTGTTGAAATATTTTCCATTCCCGCTGTGTTAGACCTAAAAGTGGGCATTAAAGCCGAACGTCGCTTGTTGAATGAGTCTACGGAATATATCAGCATGCTACTACAAAAAAAAAAAAACAACAACACGAATATGAATTTAAAAAACTTAAGAATAAAATTAGTGTAAACCCCTATTTTATTCTCATCTCCTGGCACTGGTGGTATTGTAACATTTATTTATATACGTTGCAAATATATTGGCATTTGGTAAAAGCTAAAAAAATAAAAGTAAATTTAGATTTTTTTTTGACTAATTTTTTTTTTAAAAAAATAACGTACAATGAAAGTTAAATTTTTATTTCGTATTTTTTTTTACTTAACTGGAAATAAAAGTAGAATTAGAGAGAACAAAAGAATTCCAAAAGCAAGTAAAAAGATAAGCTAAAAGAAAAATATTTTAGCTAATTAAACATGGCCGAAAAACTTGATAAAAAAAAATGAGAACTTAGTAATTGAAAAATGGTAAAGAATATATAAGATTATCAATGGATATTTTGACAAACAAAAGATATGCACAGAAGTCGGAAAACTGGGCCTCTAGAGAGTATAAAAGGCAGAGATCAGTTTGAAGAATGTCTTGGTTTAGCTGATATTCTTTTGGTTGGTTTTGGATTAGAGAATCCAGACCACTCTACGATGAAAAAGTTATTCATACAAGAGTAGACCGGAGCTTTAGCTGACATCATTACCGATGGACACCAGAGAAGCTTACGCGACTAGCCTATGGAACCAGCACCAAGATCAACTAATAATCAAAGGCCGTGAGCTCAATTCAACCCCGAAAAACTATGCATAGTTATCTACAACCTTCATGAATTAATTCACAAAACTTACCGGTAAGTTAAGACTACTTATTCCTGATTGTGACAAAATTAAGTGTTTGCAAACAAGTCTTAAAATAATCCCGATAGAGACTTTCATTTGTTCTGTACAAGAGACTTTTGTTTATACCAGAACTTTTTAATTAATTATTTTATTTTATTGATTGCATCATATTTAAATTAATATGTGTTCTCTCTGATTTACTTGATTAGGAATTCGCATTTTAACTTAAACAGATTTTTAATCTGTTATAATAATAAAAATATTTCTAATATCAATTTTCATTTGTTCATTATTAATAATAGTTATTATTTTTTTATTATTAGATCTATTAGTAGTTTAATAAGATTTAAAAATGTAATTTACCTTTGCCAATATGTTTGAATAAGCCCAGGAATAATAATCTTAAAAAAATAATTCTCGTTATGGTATGATGTAATACCGATTAGCTTTAAAGTTTTTTTTTTTTTATTTGTGAGATGTTTGTTATATGACGATTTCAGCGAATTCATAGGAATTCTGGCGCCCAGATGAAATAAATTAAAAGCTGATTTCATCAATAGCACAATTCTCAACAATTAATAGGCCGAGTTGATCAGGAAATATAGCTATGTTTTTATAATAGAAATATAACTTTCTTCTTTTTTGACATAGCTTGATCAACTCCCGCGCAGTTTATATTAGCATGTAAAGGCCTAGCAAAATGGAAAACATTATAATATATATATATATATTGTAATGGTCAGGTTTGTACATTTCATCAACAGACAGGGTCCAAGCCAGAGGACCAAATTCTGACTAAGTCAGGATAGTAATATCCTACATCTGATCATACCTCAACTCTCTTACTCATGCTTCCAAGTCAACCCATAGTGAATGACATGCCTTAGGTTACACTTGATATCTCCTTATTCATGTTCCAGCAATAGCCAAGCAGTAAAATATGAGACATCCCCCATTACATATTATATAACTTAACTAGTGATTCATAATGTAATGAGCAAGAATAGAGACTGAGACAAATTTATATTTCATAAATTTAATGTAACACTTAATAAGTTATAAAGCAAATAAATTGGGTATAGATTGCTCACATGCAGGTGAGTGAATACTCAGGGTTACAAAGAATATATTACAGCAATTTATATAGTGCTCACATGCAGGTGAGTGACTCATGGTTACAAATAATATAACAAAGCTAATTATATAGGACTCACACACAGGTGAGAGGTTCAGGGTTAAAAAATAATATCATAAAGCAATTTATATAGTGCTCATGTGCAGATGAGTGGCTTTTGGGTTTACAAAATGTTTAATTAGTCTATGACTTTTTAATAGGCTTATACCATCTTCTATGTCATAACTCACGGTATGTTCTATATATATTGGAATCAGTAATAGTTAGAGTTATCAATTTATTGGTAACTGATAGAGATTATATTATTATTTTTACTAAGTTTAAACTCAACTATAACAATATTTGTGTGTTATTATATATAAATGCTACACAGATAAATGCATTAATTCAGATTCCATATTGGATCAAAGCTGAAGTTACTTTCTAGGGAAACTAAACTGAGGTGTGGCAGTCGAACATCAGATTCTAGTATGTTATAAACTATAGTATCAGAATAAATGTGCCTCAAATGTGTTCTTAATTGAGGTTTATTACCTAGTAAATGGTTCATCAGACCAGGCTATTTGCTATTGAAGAGGCCTTTTTATTCAAGTGAGCAGAACAGTGGCTTACAAGCCCTTTGGAATGCTTTGGTTCCTTCAAATACAAATAAATGTCACGTGCCTAAACCTTTTAGGGTGACTTGACATAAAAATGATCCTGGTGTAGGCCATTATAAGTATAGCAAGGAGATATGCATATTTATGCTAACTAGCAACACATTTGCAATGCTAATTTAATATTTTCATAAATTAATTATGCCAAAATCCTAGCTTTTTTCAGTGTTACTACCACTTATCAGTTCATAAATGAGATTATTAAGACACATTATAAAGGTGATAATAAGAATCTGATTTAAGGATCTCTACATAGCTTCTTATTCTCTAATAAAATAGAGTTATAGTAAAATTTAAATGTTTACTAGAACTTGAAACATTAATTATATGTCATATAAATTCCATCTTAATATCAAACGAATTGATTGTTAAATAATCTAAGTCAAATATGGATTATTAAATAGCTCACGCAAAATATTGATTCTTAAATAAATTACTCAAATATTAGTTTTAAATAACTTACAAAATATGCCTTACAAATAACGCAAAATATGTGTTTTAAATAACTTATGCAAAATACACACTTTAAATAACTTGCAAAATATACATTTTAAAAAAGTTGTGCAAAATATCCTTTTTAAATAACTTATTTTGTGCATTATAAGTAACTGATTCACTCTAGCATAAATGTTTCATTTTAGAAAGGAGTTTTGCCTATATTTCTTTATATTACAATAAGCTGACATAACAGAAAAAGTGATTACTCACCTCTCCGATAATTATTAAAACACAAAACTTTGTTCTGATGAACATAACATACATTAATAAACATGAGATTAAAACTAAAGATAGACAGCATAAGAATAAATTGCAGAAAACAATCAATAAAGTTATCATTTAGTAAGGTACGGTGTTATACTTAGTCTTATAATTTGCTTTCATAAGATAATTTTATTTGAAGAGCAAAAGTAAATATTGTGTTTATTCCATCAGGGAATGATATTTGTCATTGACTTATAATTAATGGTAAACCATCCACCCGGTACAATATATACAATAGATGGCGTTCTACCAAAAACCGTCAAGCATAGTTTGTTTACATAAACGTCAGAGCAAGCATTCACTATCTCTAACTTTAGTTCCACCTTCAGATCATGATTTCAAGCTATTTTCTATCATCAGTGAAGGACAGGAATAAGAAAATAGATCTAAACACAAACTCTGAGCATTTATGAAACAGTTTCTATTCAGCTTGCAAGCGTGAATCTTGTAGACATTACACATGAATCTTGTAAACACTTAATGTCTTCAAACTCAGCATAGCAAGCCAGCTACATGGGTCTGATCTCAGTTCAGCATCACCACATAGTAGAAGCCTCTGCAATATATATCATTGCAAGAAAGACCTCAAAGGTACATTTATAAAAAACAAAAAAACACAAGTTAAAACTTGCTGACGCTTGTATTTATGACAATAGATGGCATTCTACCAAAAACACCATCAAGTGTAGTTTGTTTACATAAATGTCAGAGAAAGCATTCACTATCTCTAATTTTAGTTCCACCTTCAGATCATGATTTCAAGCTATTTGCTATCATCAGTAAAGGACAGGAATAAGAAAATAGATCTAAACACAAACTCTGAAGGTGGAACTAAAGTTAGAGATAGTGAATGCTTGCTCTGACGTTTATGTAAACATACTATGCCTGACGGTGTCTTTGGTAGAATGCCATCTATTGTCATAAATACATCGTTAGCAAGTTTTAACTTGTGTTTTTTTGTTTTTCATAAATGTACCTTTGAGGTCTTTCTTGCAATGATATATATTGCAGAGGCTTCTACTATGTGGTGATGCTGAACTGAGATGAGACCCATGTAGCTATCTGGCTTGCTATGCTGAGTTTGAAGACATTATGTGTCTAAAAGATTTACACTTGCAAGCTGAATAGAAACTGTTTCATAAATGCTCAGAGTTTGTGTTTAGATCTATTTTCTTATTCCTGTCCTTCACTGACAATAGCAAATAGCTTGAAATCATGATCTGAAGGTGGAACTAAAGTTAGAGATAGTGAATGCTTGCTCTGATGTTTATGTAAACAAACTACACTTGATGGTGTTTTTGGTAGAACACCATTTATTGTCATAAATACAAGCATTAGCAAGTTTTAACTTGTGTTTTTTTGTTTTTCATAAATGTACCTTTGAGGTCTTTCTTGCAATGATATATATATTGCAGAGGCTTCTACTATGTGGTGATGCTGAACTGAGATCAGACCCATGTAGCTATCTGGCTTGCTATGCTGAGTTTGAAGACATTACGTGTCTAAAAGATTCACACTTGCAAGCTGAATAGAAACTGTTTCATAAATGCTCAGAGTTTGTGTTTAGATCTATTTTCTTATTCCTGTCCTTCACTGATGATAGCAAATAGCTTGAAATCATGATCTGAAGGTGGAACTAAAGTTAGAGATAGTGAATGCTTGCTCTGACGTTTATGTAAACAAAAAACTATGCTTGACGGTGTTTTTGGTAGAATGCCATCTATTGTCATAAATACAAGCGTTAGCAAGTTTTAACTTGTGTTTTTTTGTTTTTCATAAATGTACCTTTGAGGTCTTTCTTGCAATGATATATATTGCAGAGGCTTCTACTATGTGGTGATGCTGAACTGAGATCAGACCCATGTAGCTATCTGGCTTGCTATGCTGAGTTTGAAGACATTATGTGTCTAAAAGATTCACGCTTGCAAGCTGAATAGAAACTGTTTCATAAATGCTCAGAGTTTGTGTTTAGATCTATTTTCTTATTCCTGTCCTTCACTGATGATAGCAAATAGCTTGAAATCATGATCTGAAGGTGGAACTAAAGTTAGAGATAGTGAATGCTTGCTCTGATGTTTATGTAAACAAACTACGCTTGATGGTGTTTTTGGTAGAATGCCATCTATTGTCATAAATACAAGCATTAGCAAGTTTTAACTTGTGTTTTTTTGTTTTTCATAAATGTACCTTTGAGGTCTTTCTTGCAATGATATATATTGCAGAGGCTTCTACTATGTGGTGATGCTGAACTGAGATCAGACCCATGTAGCTATCTGGCTTGCTATGCTGAGTTTGAAGACATTACGTGTCTAAAAGATTCACACTTGCAAGCTGAATAGAAACTGTTTCATAAATGCTCAGAGTTTGTGTTTAGATCTATTTTCTTATTCCTGTCCTTCACTCACAATAGCAAATAGCTTGAAATCATGATCTGAAGGTGGAACTAAAGTTAGAGATAGTGAATGCTTACTCTGACATTTATGTTAACAAACTACACTTGATGGTGTTTTTGGTAGAATGCCATCTATTGTCATAAATACAAGCATTAGCAAGTTGTAACTTGTGTTTTTTTGTTTTTCATATATATATATTCTTGTCAAACAATTACTAGCAAAAGAGTATTTGTATATCATGTTGGTGAAACTCCTAGTAAATACCTTAACAATCTATAAAGATGCTGTAACCTGAACTTGCCTCCACTTGTTGGGATTCCCTATTTAATAAACTCACTAGTTATCAAGAGTTTAAATAAATAATTGATTTAACTGTTGTTGGAAGTTAGACTTCCAAGAGGGCATAAAATACCAGGTATCCCAAGAAAAATGTCAACATGGAGAACCATATATGCCACTTTTAGAAAAAAAAGTGGCCAGCACAGAACTCTAACAATTTAATTCTTTATTTGGAAATCAAATAATAATTATAGTAAGCAAAATATTTTCTAGTCATATTGTGCAGATGTTAATTGGTACTAACATAAAAACAATTCTTTGACATTTTTCACCTACTTAATTCTTTTGTCAGCAGTAAGTATGAACATGAAGAAAAAAAAGTGAAATCTCAAAATAAGTTTTTACTTAAAAGAACTGAATCCCATATAAATGTGATAAAATTAAGAAAAAGAAACGAAACCCTTCTAGCCACTTTGGATAAAAGAAAAAGGTCAACAGGTAAAACAGAAAAAATCTGAGTTATCAAGACCTTCCATGAATAAATGTGAATTAAATAATGAATATAATTATAATCATTGGATACATCAATTCAAATCATAATGCACTAGTCCCAAATCTAAAAGTAGGCTCACAGAGAAAGGCTTTCAAGTCTGA
The DNA here is from genome assembly GCA_028023455.1 of Epiperipatus broadwayi. NCBI lineage: Eukaryota > Metazoa > Onychophora > Udeonychophora > Euonychophora > Peripatidae > Epiperipatus > Epiperipatus broadwayi. The sequence goes on along the minus strand of JAQFVV010006265.1, from coordinate 96,990 downwards.
TGGGTAGAACTTCAAAAACAAAAGGGAAACTAGCTGTGAAAGATGATACAAATATCACTGGTGACAGAATGGATTTAAAAATAATCCTGGATTTTACTAATGATTAATTATATTAAATTAAATGCATTTTATTGATATATTTAAAAGAGATTGTAAGTGATCTTAGTGATATTAGACAATTATAAGTGGGCTGATGTATATATTTAATATAATTATCTATTGATGTTTGTTGATTGCATTGGCTAGCTGATCATGATGCCTCATTATTGAAACAAAAATAAAACTCAAAGGAAAGTGGCTTACTCGTTTTGTCAAATATAATATGAGAAGAGAACTAGTACATTCACTAAAATTATGCTAATTTGTTAGTTTTAAGATTATACTTTGATGTATATAATGAAATTTTCTGACATACTTATTTTTTGTTAGAGATATATGTACTATAAAGATGTCCTATAATTCATTTAAATATGATTTAAAATCAGCAAAGATAATAAGACCGACTTTAATCTTTTTATTAAATCACCTGCAGTGAAGGTATTACATTGCGTTCAGAAAGTCTATTGTATTCATAATCACCCAGGAGTACGTGCATATAAAGAAAAAAAAATCAGCTTGCAAGTTCATGGAAAATTTAAATGGGCTGTATGACAAATTAACAAGTGGAGACAAAAGATGTCGCCTAAGTAATAGTAATAAACATATGATAAAAGGTATGCCAATTAGTATTTGTTTTTCACTGAGAGGAAGATAGAATAAAAAGGAGCAGTTTAAACAAAAAAAAAATTCCAAGTCATATAAGTGAAAGGAATTATAATTAATTTCTAAATACTACATGAATTTATTGGTATTTTTTCCCATAGTCAAATACAATTAAATAAAATCGCATAAATGTATTTTTTTTTAATATATGAATTAGTCTCAAATGCTTAAAAGAAAAAAAAATGTATCTATTGTATATTGTGTGTGTTTACAATGTGCAATTATTTTTCTCACCTTGACGGTATTATAAGGAAAAAAAACTATGTTGAAAGTCTATTTCAAAATGTTAATTAATTAATCATCATGAAATTAAAAGTATTAATTATTAAATGTAGTAGATGGTTGTCTAAAACTTCTAAATTAATAAAGTTAAAAGAAAATGCAGAGCTTTTTTTTTTCATATGTCAAATGTATTTACCAGGAAGCGAAGCCGGAATAGCTGCTTAGAAGGCAGCTATGCTAACCACTAGGCCACCAATGCTTAACAAGAAAATATCCAGTTTTGTTAAATTAATAAACTGGAAATAACAAAAGTACAAAATTGGTTCAAAAAAAACTTGACTGATTCAGTCATTTATTCCCTTGTCAGTTTTGTTGTCTCATCATCAGTCTGTCTACAGAGGTGCACCAGCAACATAAGCTGGCAAATATTGAGACTAATCAGTTTGAAAGCCTTATTACTAGCAAATCTACATGAAGGTGATACTATATATTAGGAAGCTGCATTCAGCTGTTGAAATATTAAAAAGTGAGTAACCAGTTTTAAAGAATTATGTTGGATCTCCCCAATATATCTGCCACAATCGCTAGCTGTTCTGTATGCTTATAAAAATGTTGCTTGGATTCCATGATATTTTTGTTTAAGATATATACAAATGAAAAAATCCATATACAAGTGCCTCAAAACTTTTAGAAATTCATCAGAAAAATGTTATTCAGCAAGCCCAAAACAATAAAGAAGTTACCAAAGTTGTATTTATATAATGGACTATTTCCATCATCTAATATAAGTATTGAATGTCTTTAGAAAAGATTAACTATTTAATGAAAATAGTTCAATATATAAATACAACTAAATTATCATCATTACAAATTTTCAGGAAAACACTAAATCACCAAAGTGTACTAATTAGAAGTTGGAGAGTGGAGAAGATTGAAACTTATCCATTAAAGTTTGAAGATTTGTTATCTTAATATAAAACAGAGCACAATATATATATATATTAAAGATTATTTTTATTTTTTGCATATATTGTGGTTATGTGATCAGTTGTATAAGATGGAGTGCGTAGTCAAAAATGTCTGATTCAAATCTTTTCTAATGACATTAAGTTCAGTATAGACAATATACTTGTATTTAAATACTACCAAGGATTTATAAATACTTCTAGAAAATACGAACAGTATTTAAAAAAGTGAAACTTAGAAAGCCCCTTTCATTAAAGCAATAACTTTTTTTAAGAATTCATAAAGGCCTTTTTAAAAAAAGAATTTTATTATTTTATAAATACTGTATCTTTATTAATTGAATATTTTCCACTATTTATCTTATCTGGCTTTATCTATATGATTCAATCTATATTGAGAACTACCAATTGGAATTGCTCTAAGGAATTCTCTGAGGTTGGTGTCTGCTTGGGAGGGAAATCTATAATCCTGCATTAAACATGCTCCAAGGGTTCATTTGCTAATTAAAAGAAACAGCATATTAAGTTTATCAGTATATGTTAGTCCTTATCACGATTTTCTTAGTTTAATTATTTTATGGGAGAGAAGTTAAAATTTTGTAAAAAGAGATCACTTAAAATTTATTTAGTTTGAATGTAATAAATATTTGATCATTTTTTTTGGAAGCTATGGTAATTTTGTATGTAAATTATCATTGCTTTTCCGATCGATCATAGGCATTAAATAAATTAGTTATTAAAATTTTATTTTTTATTTCTTGCATACTAACATTTTAATTAAGTACTATTTGTATATATATATAATTTATGCATTGCCAAGCCAATATCTCATGAATAAGGAGTTAGTATTGGTAAAAACGGGGGACTGATTGTCTCGGTAGAGATTAAAACCACTGGAATGGCGGCTGTATTAAACCTATCCTATAGTTTTTTCCTGAAATGTAATTAATAATTATTTTTATAAGGGTCTATGATAGTTGCATTTTATAACTTTTGTCTCAATATTGAATTATATAATTTATGAATTAGCGTCAGTTTGATCGATCATCTACCAAATAAGAACATGAGAAACAGTTAATATAGTGTTGCATCACGTATATTCTAAACTGCTAATCTTATAAAAGTCCTTTCTAGAGGTGACTAATATCCCGTCATTATATATATAAAGATACAATATAAAGTTTAGTTTTATAAATATGCAAGGGAATAAGAAAGAAAAAGATGTGAATAAATAGAGAATGTATAGTTTTTCATAAAAGGAAAAATTACATTTATTAGAAGTAATAGAGTCACACATATTTTCATATAACTTATTTATTTTTTCATATATGTGACTAAAAAGAGAGATAAAGGGGTATGGTGAGAATATAAATGGATTTACTGAAAATATTTTTAAACAAGTTATAAAGAAATGCAAAGAATACTGAAACTGAATTAAAAGAGTGATGAAGGTTGTAGTATATTTAGTGAAATAAATATGATATTCATTTCAATGTCAGCCATGTAGCTTTCGACATGTTTGTGAGGATGGTAATAAATATAGCACTCAAAGATGAAAAATTATTACACAATGCACTAATCAGCAATATTCAAGTAATAAATTTATTGTCACATTTAAAAAAAAGTTTCTATATATATTTAAATTTAAGAGAAACGATTAATTACATTAAAACTTTCTCTTATCAAAGAATATATGAATGTATTGTAAAACAACTCGGTTTAAAAAATAATAATAAACAGATTTTAAATAATTAAATTAAAAAAAAGAATTAGCCGATTTTGATAAGAGTTTCGAAAACAAATTAAAATGTCAGGAAATTTAATCATAAAGTAATTTGGAAATTCATTCAAATTAAACAATGAAAGTGTTTTTTAAAACTCTAAATCTATTTCTTTTATGCGAGTTGTTTTGCAAAACATTCTTCAAATTCTTTGATAAGAGACAATTTTTTTTTTTTTTCCTCATATGTCATAGCATCGGCCGGGACGCGAACCCACAACCGTCTGCAACCAACTACTTGCTTGCATGGCAGCTGCGATACCTCTCGGCTAACAACGCAAGACTAAGAGACAATTTTATTTGCAACATATTCTTGCTGTCTTAGATAAGAGACAGTTTTAATGTAATTTATCGGTTTTCTCTTAAATATATATATATGACTTTTTTTTTAATATGATAATAATTTATACATTTGAATATTGCATATTATTAGTATATTAAATAATATTTTTTTTAAAATCTTGGAATGTCCACTCTATAAATACTTGTCGTTGCAGCTGTTATTACTATGTGATTATTCGTATAATATATGAAAATGAATGAGCTGCTCACCAACATACATTATCCCGCGTTCGTTGGCTTTTTATCTCCGAATTTAAAATCAAAAAACATGTTTTTTTTTTATTCTCAGTGGCGTGATAGCTCTTAATTGAAATATCAATGAATTTCTTGAAAGTAGAAGAAATGTGTGTGTGTGAATAAAACAAAATATTTTTTTCTAATAGATATTTACCAATATGACAGACAAAAATAAATTATGGCCCTTATTCCCAGGAGGCTGTAAAGTCACCATCCAATGCAGCAGTTGGTGGCTGAAGGTAGAGGTTGCTAAGCATCTCCTGATTGTGAAACCAGGCTCTCAGTTGTTGATAACCTTTTATTTAGCTACTTACACCTGCAGATCATTTTCAAGTGAAGGAAGATGACAAAAATTGGAAGAAGAATGGTCTCATATTAAATTGGACATTATTGGACTTTGTGAAATCAGAAAAAAAGTTGAAGAGACAATTGATTTAAAAATTGGGCATGTACTCTACTGTAAAGGCATAAATAATTGAATTATAAGTGGAGTAGGATTCATTATAAATAAAAAGTGGATGAAAATTATGGAGATTGATGATAGATCAAACAGAGTGGCAAGATTAGTTATTCAACAAAAGAGCAGATACCAAAGGTCTGTAATTCAGATTTATACCCCAACAAGTTCTCATAATGATATAGTAATAGAGGATTTTTATATAGATGTACAGAACATTTTTGATCAGACCAAACATTTTAAAATTGCTATGAGAGACTAATGCTGGATTTTGTAAACAATTGAAAGATGAAAGTGTTGTAGGTAAATTTGTTTGTGGTAATAGGAATAAAAGAGGACATAGACTTATGATATTTGCAGTAAAAAAAAATACTTTATATTATGAATTCTTTTTTTAAGAAAAATGTTAAAGGAAAATGAACATGGAAACATGCTAATGAAGAATCAACAGTGTTAGATTATATTATAAGAACAGAAAGATACATATTTCAAGATTGTAATATTCTTAATAACTTCAACATAAGAAATGATCATATATTAGTGAGATATAAGAAAATATTAATGTGAAACTAGAGAGGCAAAAAGTATTAAGAAAAACAATATTTATAATTGATATTCTGAATCTTTAAAAACATTCTAATGAATTTAAATTAAAACTTGTAAACTATTTTCAAATATTAGTAGATTTTAAACATAATTCACATTTGAATGAAATTAATAGGAAAATAATAGGAAAATAACTGATACACTTTTAAAAACTGCAAGAAAGATAGCTGATAGAAAAAAGCAACAATTGACCAATAAAATTTTCATTGAGACTATAGAATTTATGAAGAAAAGAAGGAATATGAAAATATATAAAAATGATGCATTAATAAGGATGGAATATCTCAAAATTTTGTAATATGGTGTGAAAAAGAGTTGATAATGATATAAGAAAGTATAATTATGAATGAGAAAGGAAAGCTATAGAAGAGAATAAAAGTCTTAAAAGTGTAAAACAACAATTTAGTATTGTAGAAACTTACATAAGAGTTTTGTGAAGAATTATATAATAATAAATAATAAGAACTTCCTACAATTATTATATTTTTTGAATTGTCCAGGATTTTAAATGAAAAGGTGAGTCATGCAATTAAATTTATGATGAATGAAAAAGCTCCAGATAGTGATGGAATTATAATTGATATCTTAAAAGAAACAGGTGAAGAAACAGAAATTTTTTTGACAAAGCTGTATTTCAAATGTCTATATGCTAAAAATGTATCAGATTATTAGGAAAATGCAGTATTAATATTAATATTTAAAAAAGGTAACAATAAATAGAAATTACATACCTATTAGTCTTTTATCAGATTTATATAAAAATCTTAGCAAGATAATTGAAACTTATCTACGGAGAATCTTGGATGTCATCCAATCAAAAGTACAAACTGGATTTAAAGTGATTTTGATACAGTGAATCATACCCAAGTATTAAAAGAATTGAGTTGCCATTATGTTTGGATTTGCAGATTATGAAAAGACACTCATTTCTGTAAACATTTCTTCAATGATTAAAACATTGTATCATCAAGATATAGACCCAGGATATTGTCATATTCTGAAGAATATTTATAAAAATGCAACAGCAAGAATGAGATTATATAATAATACTAGGGTATAAAACAGGATGACTCGTCTCCATATCTTTTTTACAACAGTGGTGCAAGAAGTATTTTGTGGATTGAAATGGAACATTAAAGGTATAAAAGTAAATGGAGATTATTTAAGTAATTTAGATTTTGTAGTTGATGTATTTATTTTTTGTAAATAATGATTCCTAGCTTCAGGAAATTTTGCAAGAGTTATCAGATCAAAATAAAAAAGGAGGACTCTAAAGTAATGTTCAATGAATTTTCTCAAAAGATAAAAATAAAGATTATTAATAATGAGTTAGAAGAAGACTTTAGTCATATTGTTACTACAGATGAAAACATAATGGATGAAATTAATCATAGAATTAAACTTGGTTGGAGTTCTTTTGGGTAGAACTTACTATTAAATTGAAATATGCTTATGTGTTTGAAAATATGGGTTTATAAACATTGGGTTTTGTCAGTTCTCACTTATGGATTTGACACTTAACAGAAAAGAAAGTATGGAAAGATGCACATTAGGATTAACAAGAAATTGAAAATGCAATACATGAGTAAAGGAACATACAAGTGTTATTGATATTATTGAAAGAATTAAAAGACTGAAATGGAATTTATTTAGACTTATTGCCAGTAGAGATAATATATGGACAGTTAAAATATTAAAATGGATTCCAAGAGATTGTAAAATACCCAGAAAGAGACCAAATGTGAAATGTATGGATAATATAAGGAAGTGTGTGTGGTGATGTTGAGAAGAGAGGCCCCAAATCAGAGAACATGGATTGAACATTGAAAGACTTTTATCATGCAGTAGATTAATAATTGTTGGCAATGATAATGAACTATCATTTTAAAATAAATCCAGTCATAAAAATGTGAAAAATAAGACTAATAATGTCTGTGAAAAACAAGTTCAGGTGTTTAAAAGCCAAGGAGTAAAACTTATATAATGCCAGTTTTCTTAAAATAAGTCAATCTAGATTTTCATTTTATTCAAGCTACATCAGATATTCATTATGCTGGCTGAGTAAATTGGAGGAAAAACTGCCAACTGATGAAATCTACCTTTACCTTCATTATTTAACATTAAACTTTACATTTTAAATGAATATTAAAAATCTTTGATTATTTTCTAGTTGACAATTTATACATTACAAATAAAAACAACTTTTTTTAACAAAAGAAAACATATGGTTAATATGTATATTAAAGAAAAATTCTTTTTTAAAATGTTAAGAAATCATAGTCTATAAATGTATCTAGGAAATACAATACAAAGCGAATTTATCTTCTTTTTAAAAAAAAAAAAAAAAACATCTTTTTTTTTTACTTTAACTGCATTAAGATGCAAATAACTTAACTTTTTTTTAAACTTTTGCTATTCATAATATAAAATGTAACTTGTTACCATTGAATATGAGGGGAAATAATACTTAAAATAAAACAGGCAAAACTCTCCATACAGTATTGCCACTCAGTGCAAGCCAGAATAATCTATGGATGCCAGAAGGCTTGTGCATAAAATGCCCATCTAGTGCCTATTCATCCATTATCCCCAGGCTATTTTCTGGTTTGTGGTCATCATCAGTGAGGAACCATGGGTCTGAGAGCACTGCACCTAGATCATAGGATCTAATGCAACCCTCCAGCAGCCACCTTTTATCTCTACTTAACTACAAAACTATGAGTTTTAAATTAAAAACAATAATATTTTCAATACAAGCTCATTAGTTTTTATAGTCATATAGATCTGAACTCAGTTTAGTACCTATACATTTTGGTGTCTTTAGTTCTTTAATAACCATAGCCACCACTATCCTATTAGGCAGGATTGGTTTTAAGACAATAAACATCACATGATCATCATTTCTTATGCTTGCTTATAACTGTTATTAAAACAGGAAAAACTCTCCATAGAGTATTGCCACTCGGTGCAAGCCAGAATAATCAATGGATGCCAGAAAGCTTGTGCATAAAATCCCCATCTAGTGCCTACTCATCCAATATCCTCAGATTAGTTTTTTTTGCATTAGATTCTAAGATCTAGGTGCAATGCTCTCAGATTCAAGGCTCCTCACTGATGATGGCCTCAAGCCAGAAACTAATCTGGGTATATTGGATGAGTAGGCACTAAATAGGAACTTTATGCACAAGCCTTTTGGCATCCATTGATTACTCTGGCTTGCACTGAGTGACAATACTCCTCACTGATGATGGCCACAAGTCAGAAACTAATCTGTGGATATTGGATGAGTAGGCACTAGATGTGGATTTTATACACAAGCCTTTTGTCATTCATTGATTACCATGGTTTGCACTGAGTGACAATACTGTATGGAGAGTTTTGCCTGTTTTAATAACAGTTATAAGCAAGCATAAGAAATGGGGATCATGTGATGTTTATTGGCTTAATACTTAAAATAGTTAAGATAAAGTATAAATAGTTTTTTACAAAAAAATTACAAAGAATGTTATATCTATGGTTTGTTCTCTTTATGTTGGAAAATATTACACAATTTGTACATGACCATAATATCTTTTAACAATCTCCAGTTTTGAAATATGAAGTAAATATTATTTCTTCATTTTAACTAAAGATTTGTTTGAAATTTTGAATTGCTTAAAAACAGCATGAAAATTTAACAGTATATTAGTTGCATAGATCAAATAATGCTGATTTGACAGCTATTTATTGTGTAAAGAAACAAAAATGAAAGATTGCAAAATTGTACTTTAAATCACAGCAATGAATAAAACAAAAGGAAATACTAACAAGTACAGAATATCCAAATCATGACTGAAGGGTTTTGTCATAAAAAAAATTATATTCATTGACAAATATAAAGGTTACCAATTTAGTCAGCTATTTATATTTTTATTTTTTGTTTAATCTTTGAACACTGCTTTGATGTCATGAAAAAATACTAGGATTACTAATTAATCATTTGAACATTTTTAAAGAAAAATGTGATTTATTATAGTTATAGTACTGATTTAATTTATAAATTCAGTATGTAATCTAAAACTTTGTAGCAATAGTTTTTATTGATAGGTCTTTATTTTTGGTGAAAGTATTTCTTTAATTTCTAAAAAAGATCAATTCTAAGTTTTCAAGATTTTTTTTTTTTTTGGGGGGGACGGGTGTCATTATATTGACTTGTTTAGAATTTCAAACATCTTTTGATTAGTAGTGGACAGATTAGTTTTAAATGTTTTTGTTATTTTGTCTTTAAACATTTTTAATTTTTTTATTGTTTTTTTTTAAAGTGAAAGTAGATAGAGAAGGATCAGAGAAGAATTGCTATATAAGCTTTTATACAGCTACATTCAATACATATCCAATCAAACAATCTAAATAAAAATGAACTGGCTGGCTTTGAAACAAAAATAAATTAACCAAAAACATGAACTTAAAATAAAAACATTTTTCATCATTTGATTTTTCTTTAAACTAAAAAAATAATACAATCATGTAAATGAGCACTAAGTCTACTGCTTCCAGAGATATTTTATATGATCAACACAAAGTTTATTTTGAAACTAATTTCTAACAAATTAAAAAAATATTTTTTGTGGCACAATAGTGGTGCAAAAAAATGTTTTTTTTTTCTTTGACTTTTTATTTTAATTCACATTGAATTTATAAAAAATAAAAATTGTCAAAAAAAGACCTAGCCAATAAAAACTAATACTAAGAGATTTTAGATTAGACAGTAAATTTATAAATTTAGTCATAGTAGTATTACTAGTACAAATATCAAGTCCAGATGATCATTTTCTACCTCTATCCCTTACTTTGACAAGAAGAATTTCCTAAAAATAAAAGAAAAAAATCCAAATTTCAAAACTGATTTTTTATTTCAATTGCAAATAAGAAAATTGTTATTGGAAATTAATCTACATTTTACAAACTGGTGAAAGATATATTTTTGTTTCTCCCAATCATTCTCTCATTCCTTCACCCCTGTCTTCTCTAAACCCAATAAGAATTTGAAAAGAGAAATAAAAGTTCACCAGAAAACAAAAGACGTGTCAATGAAACTAATTCTAATAGGTTTTAGATTGAATAGTGAATTTGCAAATGTAATCATAATATTATTATCACTACAATAAATTGTCGTTTTTGCAAAGAAATCTAAAATTTGTCAATTAGTTATCCCAGTATTTAAAGTGGTGTTTAAAGATTCAATTAAAGAGAAAATTCAAATGTAGATAGTCAACTGGATTGATACCAATACAAAGTATATAAATGCAAATTACCATTATTAAAAACATCTAAATTTGAATTCTGTTTTGAATTAAGAAAAAAATTGAATTAAGTAAAGCTACTCAAATATCATACTTACAATTATAAATAAGTATTTAAAAAGTATGTTGTATATTGCTTTACAAAATATTACTAATTATAGTACAAATAGCATACTTATATTTTATTATGAAAACTTCCTTTTTTCTCCATTCTCTTTTGATTCAGTTTTTTTCTGTATCAAATGTAAGCTCATCAACTTCTTTATAAAAAAGATATATCTTTATAATATTTTGATTAAATATCTATGCAATAAAACAAGTGGACATTTATGTATTGATTTATTTCTTCTGGAATATTATCTTCATTTCTACTTTTATTATTATCAGCATTATTTTTGTAAATTTTGAAACACTATTTATTAATTCTGAGTTATCAGGATGCTGCTCATTAGAAATTTCATTATTAACAGACATTTATTCATAATTATTTTTTATTAGACATCACCATATATTTTGAAACATAATTAGCCCAGACAAGAAAATTAGTGACTATTTTTTAGGCCAGACTGTCATACAGTAATGCTATTCAGTGCAAGCCAGAGTAATCAATGGATGCAAGAAGGTTTGTACATAAAATCATTATTCAGGGCTTACTCATCAATTTCCCCAGACTAGTTTCTAGCTTGTGGCTTTTATCAGTGAGAAACCTTCAATCTGAGAGTAATGCATCTAGATACTAGAATCTAATGCAACCATCCAGCAGCCATCTTTTATCTCTACTTAATTACAAAACTATGAATCTAAAACTGAAAGCACAATATTTTTAATTCAAGTTCATTAGCTTATGTAATCATATAGGTTAACTCAGTTCAGTACCCATACATTTTGGTGTCTTTGGTTCTTTAGTAACCATAGCCACCACTATCCTATTAAGCAGGATGAGTATAAAACCAGGAAACATCGCATGATCACTATTTCTTATGCTTGCTCAGGCTGTTGAAACAGGCAAAACTCTCCATACAGTAGTGTCATTCAGTGCAAGCCTGAGTAATCAAGAGTTGCAAGAAGGTTTGTGCATAAAATTCCTATCTAGTGCATACTCATTCAATATCCTCAGAGTATAGTTTCTAGCTTGTGGCTTTTATCAGTGAAGAGCCTTGGATCTGAGAGCACTGCACCTAGATCTTAGGCTGTTTTAGTCTTAATATTATATGAATTTAGTGTAAATCATGTTCTAAATTTATCAGGAATTTATGATGATAAATATCAATACTAGTATTCACCCAGTCAGGGGTTGAATACAAGGTATTATTGTATTTAATCTATGTCTATAACTTTTGGTAGGTATTGAAATCTATGGATTTGAAAATGGCACATAAATAAATCAACAACTATTGGGCCTTGAATAGAATTACTGTCCATTTCACCTTAATGGTTTTTTTTTCAAATCATCATTAACCCTAATTGGTGTGACACACCTTGTATGTTAGACATGGACATGATGTTTATTTGCAGTATCTTATGCATTCTAATTATCTGTGGATCAATATGATGGCTGTATCTAGAAATACTTTTGTAAATAAAATACTTATCTATCAAATTCAACCAACTTAAGATTCAACACATACATATAAATATCAGCTACAAATTCACACAATCATGTAATAATCTACAAATTTATATATTTCATATCATAAATCAACTCAAACATTTAAAAATATAATACATCAGATGAATGAATAGGACTTTAAAATGTATAATAAAACAATGCAAATGGTTCATTTATGCCCTGGATTGCAAAAAGAAATACTAAACTAACAAAACAGCTTAGGATCACTTATGACACAATATATGTGTTGTATTCCAGTATTCACATAAACATACAAGAGAAAGATTACATAGGGTGTATAGTCATAAATATATAGAAGAAAATAATCATCTCAAATTATTAATAAGAAAAGATAAGAACAGCCTAATTAGAAAACATTCATTAAAATTCTTTGTCACAAAGTATTATGAATTTGTCTGGGAATTAACCATTCAATATAATGTTCTTAATAAATTCAACTCAGAAAATGATCATCGATTAATAATGTGTAAGATATATGTTGATGCAAAATCTAGAAAGAGAAAATTTATTATGTAAAACAACATTCATAGGTGATATTCCTATTCTTCAGAAAAATTCCAATGAATTTAAATTAGAACTTGCAAATCGTTTTCAAATATTAACAGATTTTGGCATGATTCAGATTTAAATGAATTCAATAGGAAGATAACTAACACACTTTTAAAAACTATGACAAATATAGCTGGTACAAAAAAGCAGCAACTGGCCAATAAAATTTCTTCTGAGACAAGACAATTTATGAAGAAGAGAATGAAATGAAAAGTTATTTTAATGATGAATTATAAAGGATAGAATATCTCGAATTTTGTAAAGTGGTGTGAAAAAGAGTTGATAATGATATAAGAAAACATAATAGTGAACTAGCAAGAAAAGCTATAGAAGAGAATAAAAAACTCAAGAATGTAATTCAGCAACAACAAACTTATTTCTACAATAAGAAAAAAAGATGGAAGTATTACTAAAAGGAGAGATGGCATCATGAAATGTGCAGAAAAGTTCTATCAAGAATTATACAATAAAGAACAAGAAAAAGTACTTATTACAACTACTATATCTTCTGAATTTCTTAGGATTTTAAATTAAGAAGTGAACATGCAATTAAATTTATGAAAAAGGGAAAAACTCCAGGCAATGATAGAATTATAATTGATATCTTAAAAGACTAAATGAAGAAATAGATAAACCTTTGGCAAAGTTTTATGTCAAATGTTTAAATATTAAAGATGCACCAGATGATTGAAAGAATGCAGTATTAATATTAATATTTTAAAAAGGTGATAACAAGATATTAGAAATTACAACCTATCAGTCTTTTATCAGTTCTATACAAAAAATTACCAAAATAATTACAATTTGTGTAGAGCAAACTTTGGATTTTAAACAACCAAAAGAAGAAGCTGGTTTAAAAAGTGGTTTTGGTACAGTGGATCACATCCAAATATTGAGGGGTGTTACAGAAATGACCAATGAATATGAGTTGTGATTATGATTTGGATTTGTAGACTATGAAAAGGCATTTGATTCTATAAAGTTTTTTGCAATGATTAAAGCATTAGATAATCAAAATACAGATCCAGAATAGTGTCATATTCTGAAGAAGATCTATCAAAATACAGTAGCAATAATTAGATTACATAATGATACTAAATAATTAAAATTGAGAAGTCTGTATGACTCTATATAGCAGTTTTGTAAAAAGTTTTGTGAATTAAAATAGGAAGCTAAGGATGTAAAAATAAATGAAGATTTAAGTCATCTAGATTTTACCGATGATATAATTGCTTTTGCAAATAATGCTCTAGAGCTTCAGGAAATATTGCAAGAGTTATAAGATGAAAGTAATAAATATTAATTCTTATTAAGCGCAATGTCAGCATTAATATTTATAACTTTAAATTGATTCAAAATATTTCTAAATTTAATATCTGAATATTGACTCGTTGTAAATCGAAAGATTTCGCGAATGTTAATGTTTACTAGAAATAGTGGACTTAATCAGTGAAGAATTTATTAGCTTCATGCTGCCAAATCAAAATGCTTTAGATTTGCCTATATAATTAAGAAAAATAGGTTAGAGATAAGAGGGTCCTTCTTATCTTTATAAAGTCAAATCTCGTGTTATGATTTGTAGAGGTCTCTTGCTAAAATTAAGCACTCAAGGCGCATATACTAAAGCTTTGGCTTTATATAAGTATTACGTGCTGACATTGTGCTTAATAAGAATTAATATTTATAACTTTAAATTGATTCAAAATATTTCTAAATTTAATATCTGAATATTGACTCATTGTAAATCGAAAGATTTCTCGAATGTTAATGTTTAATAGAAATAGTGGACTTAATCAGTGAAGAATTTATTAGCTTCATGCTCCCAAATCAAAATGCTTTAGATTTGCCTATATAATTAAGAAAAATAGGTTACTCAAGGTGCATGTACTAAAGCAGATGAAAGTAAGAAAATAGAATTAAAAGTAAATGTTAAAAAAAATTAATGTTCAATAAATTTTCTCAAAAGATGGAAATAAATACTGATAATAATGAGCTAGAAGAAGTGAACAACTACAAATACCTTGGTCAAATTATTATTACAAATAGAAAATAATGAATGAAATTAATAATAGAATTAAACTTAGTTGAAATGTTTTTGATAGAAATAACTTAATACTAAAAGGAAATATACCTATTTGCTTGAAAAGGAAAGTTTTTAATAAATGTGTTTCACCAGTTCTCAGTTATGGATATGAGACTTGGACACTCAACAACTATGCAAAGACTTCAGACTACACAAAGAAGTGAAGAGATTCATATTAAGAATAACAAAAAGAGAATAAAAATAAAATACAGGTGAGAGAACAAACAGGTGTTATTGACTTCCTTGAAAGAATTAAGAGACTGAAGTAGAGTTGGGCTGGACATATTGCTAGAAGAGATGATAATGATTGAACAATTGAAATCTTAAACTGGATTTCAATAAATGATAATAGACATAAAAGGACCATATGTGAGATGAATAAATGAAATAAAAAAGTGTGTTGTGGTGATGTGGAGACGAGAGGTTAGAGATTGGAGAAAATAGACCATCATACTACAGTGGATTGACAATGGTTGAAAATGATGATGAGATCAAAATTATTTTATTATAACAATTGATTTATAATGTCAGTCAACTGAATCCAATTAAATAACAATAATTTTATTTCTCTGTTTTTAAAATTTTATAGCTATATTTTATATGAATATTTTAATAATTATTATAAATAATACTCAATATAAAAAAATCACATTTGAAATGATATATAACAAATAATCTTCTTAATGGTTTAATCTGTACTTTTTAATCAATGTTGTAGACATTGCATGTTAATCATGTTTGATCATGGTAAAAGAATACAAATTAATCCACAGAAGAGTTTGGAGTTAATTATAATTCCTATTGTTTATATCACAGTACTCAACATTATTCTAAACTATCTCCTTTCTAATCTACTTTAAGGCATTTGTTGTTCTACTTGGCAGCACAATATTCCCCTCTCAGAAAGAAAAAATGTAAAGTCAACACACCTCTTATCATGTGTTGATTACTTGGGTTACTAATGATCATACTCAGTCAATTTAAATTTTTCTTGGAATTATGAACTGTTTTTTTTCATTTTCTGGTATTTCTTTGTACACATATATTCATGGGTGATTAGGAATTCATTGGACTTCCTGAATAAATATTTCTTTATTACAGGTAATATTAAATTCAGTCAAGGTCAGTCTCTGCACTGGTTTTAATTACAAAACATATACCACCAATAAAAAACATTTTATCCTTTTGAGATAGTAGATGTATGCATTAATTCTAAGCAACCACCAGTATCTTTTTGAGAATTATGCAAGTATGGATATTCTATAATAATCTGTTCATATTTATAACTCATTCATTTGCATCATAGGATTGATTATGCCTTCATATGATTAGTAGCAGGGTTCTATCATTTGGATAATCCACAAATATATCAGAAATTTCACTAACTACATCAAAATCATAAAATTAGGAATTTCTTTTCTACTAGCACAATTTTAGTGAGTCAAAGATTTCTCTTCTATTTCTATACTTGAGTAAAAGATAATCCATTTTTTTGAGTGACACTATAATATATTTTCAATAAAGAGAGCATCAGGAGCAATCATCATATGCATCTAACAATTTTCACTAGGCATATTTGTAAGATAAATGCATAAATAAACTTTTTCAAACTCCCTTTAGCTATTCAATCTATTTTATACAACCAATAAACATGACCACACACATGCATAAAGCATAAATGGTTTTGAATATACGTATTTTGAGCTGAACCAGTACTCATCAGTTGGTCCAGATCATCATCTTCCATACACATATATAATCAGTGCTTGGTTTATATTAAGATAGCAAATTTTCAAACTTTAATGGACAGGCTTTAATCTACTCCAACTTCTAACTCTTCAGCCACCCATTTTATTGATAAACTGAAAATGGAATGCCCAAATCCCCCCCCCCCTGTTGATGTCAATATCATTGTCAGGGGGATGACCTTAAGTCACTCTGTCCCCTCATGTATAGGACCTTATCCATTTAAATACATAGAAGAGGGATGGAAGGATACAGGCTAAATTTATAATGTTTGACTGGATACAATAAAATTTATATCCCTGAAGTTATGTAATAATATAAGGGATTTGAATAAAGATTTTCAAGCTTTCTTCATCTATCCAATCTATCTCATACAACTGATACCCATGACCATACACATGCATAAAAGATAAATGATCCCCAATATATGTATTTTGTGATGAACCAGAATATTAAGTCATATATATGAGGGGTCAATTTGTCTGTGTTCAAATCCCTTATGTAATAAAATAACTCCAGGTATATAAATTATATTTGTATTCAATCAAACATTACAAATTAAGCCTATATCTTGTCCATCCAGTCTTCTATATATTTAAGTGGATAGGGTCCTCTACATGAGAGATCAGAGTTACTTAAGGCCAACATGGGCATGACAATAATATTGGCATCAACAGGGGATTTGAGTTTTTCATCATCATATTTTCAATGGAATGGATGGCTGAAGAGTTAGAAGATGGAGTAGATTGAAGCCTGTATGTTAAAGTTTGAAGATTTGCTATCTTAATATAAACCAAGCACTGATTATATATGAGTATGGGAGATGATGATCTGGACCAACTTATGAGTGCTGATTCAGCATGAAATATATATATATATATTGGAGATCATTTATCTTTTATGCATATGTGTCGTCATTGTATCATTGTATGAGATATATTGAATAGCTGACGGGAGCTTAAAATTCTGTGTTCAAACCTCTTATATAATTACATAACTCCAGGTATATAAATTATACTTGTATTCAATCAAACGTTATATTTACAATTTAAGACATACTTATAAAGAAAAGATATTTGATTACGATATATATATATTATTGTTTCTAGTTAAGAATATTAATCATGTTTCTGATTTACTAAAGAAGCTAGGAGTTGGTTTTCAAAAATCATTTTGAATGTATCAGACAAAAAAGTTAGTTTTCATATATTAATTATTTAAGGAGTTTGCCTGAAACATGCTTTAAAACTGCATTTTTTAAATATTGCATCTAAGAATGGATTGTATAGCTGATTAGTAAGTAGTGCTTCTCAATTTATAAGCATAATAAGATATCTCTTTTAACTCTATCAACTTTTTTCTCAATTTTACATTTGAATAGTGATAAAATCGCCAAAATACTCAAGCTATTTGTATGATTCATGTTAATATTTTATGGATACATATTGATATTCCGAATTATTTTTTTCACAACTAATAAATAATATAAGTTAAATTATATTTAACAATAACATCCTTTTTACAAATAATAAAAGTGTGATAGGGAAAGGGGATTCAGATATTAAGTACACATATATAAATTACTTATTTCTATTAATATTATTAAGACTATTGCCGATTTAGCTGAAATATTTAATAAATAAGTTGGTGGTCGAGTGGTCAGCACAGCCGCCTTACAAGCGTTGTCCCGGGTTTGCTTCCCGGCCGATGCTTTGACACATGAAAGAAAAATAATAATAATAAGATAATAAGAATAAACTTTAATATGCATTAAGTCATTTTTCATATCTTCAAAAAAAAAAAAAACAGTGAAATTTATTTTAACCTGCTGTTTTTTTTTCTTTTTGTCAGAACTAATAATTTAAATTAAAAGTCAAAAAGTTCATTAATTTATTATAATTGTAGACAAACTTTTCAACGTCGGTTACGATTGTTCTCCTGTTTATATAAATCTATTTTTAAAATCCTACTACTAATCCGGATGTTATTTCGAAAACAACCTCAATTCAAAGCTTTATTCATTGTTAAATACTATTGTAATTTTAAATATAAAAAAAATTCTTCACACTTATCAGTTATTTATAAAAAATAAAAAAAAAAACACTATTGTTCAGTAAAGAAACTACATGTTTGATTAAAAATCATTCAAAATAATTTCATTATTTACATTTATTCCCACTTTTTTTAAAAAAAAAAAAACTTAAACAATATACTAACACAACAGTGATTAATCAAACGCTTCATAAAAGTTTCATTAAGCATTGTTAGCCGAGAGTCATTGCAGCCGCCTTGCAAGCAAGTAGTTGGTTGCAGACGGCTGTGGGTTCGCATCCCGACCGATGCTATGACATATGAGAAAATAAAAATACGGATGATAATTTCGAATTTAATTAGTTTTTAAACTTTTAAATTTATCAATGTATTGTGATCGGTTCAAAGCTTTAGTTAATTTTGGCATTACGGTTTAAAGTGTTAATTAATTTGTTAATGAGTTTTCAATTATAATTTAATCAATCAAAGATATTCTTTACTTCTAGATAATTTATACACTTAATGCTCACAATGTTTTGTTGTTTTTTTTTTTGTCTGCAGCGCTCATACAATAAGTGTTATTATTATTTAAAGTCGTCTTTAGACCAATTCTCCTAATTTGATTTCCGCTCATATAAAGTCTATACTGTACTGAATATCACCTTTTTTTTTTATTTGTTGACATTTGTATTGCAACATAGGTCTAAAGCATGACAACGATATTTTACCGAGAACTTATGAAAGCCGTTTTGTGTGTTTGCGTGTCTACCACGCTTGGCAGTCAGTATTTTTTGACAAAACAATAAATCTTTACCAAAAAAAATGGCTGATAGGAAAAGTATTTAATATTTACTTTTTATTATTATTATTAGTGTTATTCAAAAAAAATTGTAAAAATTAATTAGAATATTTATACTTTATTATTATGTTTTGGTATTAAGTTATTAATAGACAAATTAAAAAAAGATATAAGATAAAAAAAAGTTTAGTTTCGATTTCGAAAATTATGTTAGGCTCTCCGATTTTGCACTATGCTGAAGATAAAACACTAGATGTGCAGACATCCCTCAAGTAACATCCCTCAAGTAACTGTTCTAATCTAATGACTGTGTTGTGGATTAAATCCAATTATTTTTCCCTATTCTATGGACATTAAATCTCTATACCAGCTGCAGTCAGAAACGGAATTTTTGTCCTGTGCGGAATAGATATTCTATTGACCATTACATCATATTTTTCAGAAGGCAAATACTCCAGAGCATCATGTTCTGTTAAAGGAAGATCTCAAATTTTGATCATTATACAAATTTTACAAAAATGCTACTGACGAAAAGAAATACACTGAATTAAAACAAAGTACAACAATGTTCAGAGTTGATTAGAGTGTCATCCATTCTACGTTATAATATAAACTAAAAAATAAAATAAAATAAAACTTCTGATGGAATTTATAATCGATTTATTATTATTTTTAAAATACAACAATTAACACATATTCGTTAATAGAAAATTGGAAAAAACAAGAAAGTGTATGTCCTCAAATCTGTACATTTATCAAAAAAAAAAAAAAAAACAAATGGCTGGCGTTTGATAGACAGGAAAATGCGGAAGTATCCTATTATTTATTTTTTTGCCAATAAAGAACCAATTTATAAGAAATTGTCAGCTGTTATTTTATGCGGTTACCTTTTATGCTTTTTTATGTTACTTTTTTTAAAAAAAAGAAACTATTTTTGAATTGCAAGAGAGAATATTTTACAATGAAAGACTGTAAAAATGATAATATTGTTTGTAATTTAATAACCCATCAAAACTGCTTTAATAAAAAATGCTTTATTCTAAAATATAATTTATTTTCATTGATAAAGTACACACATTTCTTTGATTTGTGTAAGCATTTGATATACTATTGTAAAAGTAAATAAAATCATTGTAGTTTTATACAAAGTTACTTGATGATTTACCATTATTTGGATAAATATATCACAGCTATTAACTATTAATTAGGCTAGAAATTGTTATATCATAATTAGACTAAGAATGGCTTTCAATAAAAGTTCAATATATTTATTATTATTATTGTAAATTCCAAACATGCATTGGCATTATTTTATCTTTCTTTGCTTTATGTATACAGGCTAAAAAACTTACATATATTTGAAAAATTGATAAATATTATATACTTTCAAGCAAGTGAATAAAGATCTTAGATTTGAGATTTTTATTTATTTGTTGGATGATTTTTAGATTTTACATATTATTCTTTACTAGGAATGAGAAAGTTTATGAAATATCAGAAATATTAAAACAATAGTATTTTAGTTATTAATAGTTCCAATTAAATAACAAGATTAGATTAAGGTTATTTCCTAATTAACATCATATTATATCTCTGAAGTAAAAAAAAAAAGAAAATATAAGCAGTAAATTTATTATTTTAGTATACACACTTTCTGCATCAAAAAATAATCAATTGTAGGCATCAATCTTTTTTTTAGTGTTACTTTTCAAATTTGTTTCAAAATTCACACCAACAAAGAAGTAAATAAACCACTCTATTATTATTATTATTTTTCCCAGTTTTTACTTAGGATTTATAACACCTAATTTATGGGTTGTTTACTATGCAAAGTAAATAGACAATAGATATTTTTAAAATTATTGATTGTGTACATACACATCTTTATTATTAATCTGTACTAATATTTTATCATAAATCTTTTTAAAAACTAATATATATCTCAGACTGGTGAATAGTTGCTATATGTTGGAATTGATATAATAGATGCAATAAATAAAATTAAAAAAAATCTGCATAATGCAACGATTATTTTTAATAAGGTGTTAAAATTTGTAATAACTACTTTTTACCACAATGCAAGAATAATGTAGAAGAACATTGATCTGTCAACATGAGCATGGGGTTTCAAATGTTTGGTAACTCTACTTCATCTCACTAATAAATACCGTTCATGAAATTGCATACATAGTGGCAGAAATCAGTTTGGGCTTCTTCTCTGGTAAAAATAATGTAATGTATTTGAGAAGGAATTCACTGATAAAAACAAATAATTTCTTGTAAAACTTTTTGTTTATTTCAGAATCAGTGTGTGTAATAAATAATTGCAATAATAATAAAACCTCTTACTTGAAGTATAATAAACATTATGTAATTATAAAAATGCTACTTAAAAGAAAAAAAAAACACAATATTGTTGTGTTTTTCACAGATAAATTCAATATAGCCATAGAGATAATAATTATTTAATCTTGCATTTTCTTCTAATTATTTATAATCTGTAACAAAGGAAAGAGCAAATCAAACTGAAAAAATATGCATTTAAATTACTACCACTTCTTATGCTTACACAAGCTATTAAAATATTAGCAACTTTTTTCATGCAATAATGCCATGATATATTAATCAATAGATGTGAGAAGATTGGTGCATTTGAATCCCTATTTATTGCAACTCATTCAATGTTTGTAGGCTGGTTTCTAGCTTGTGGCTTTCATCAGTGAGGAATCTTTAATTTAAGAACAATGCAACTACATATTTGGGTTTAATTCACCCTCCAGAAAATATATAAATACTGAACTGGATTCAGATCTGTATGACTATATAGAAAAATTGGATTGAAAACATTGTTGGATTTTCAATTTGGGCTCATTGTTGTTTAGTTAACTAAAAAGATAATAGGTAACTATCTGGAGAAGTGAATTATACCCAAAGATGTAGGTGCATTGCTTTTGGATTCAAAATTCATCACTGATGAAAACTATAGGCTAAAAAACTAATCTGGGGATATTGGATAACAAGGCACTAGATGAAGATTTAAATGCACAAACATTCTGGAATTTATTGATTACTGTACTTGCATAAGATAGCACTATTTACAGAGAAAGTTGCTACTATTTTAATAATTTCTATAAGAATAAAAAGTGGTGACCATGTGATTTTTAATGGGTTAATATCAATTCTAGTCAAAGAATGTTAATGACTATGGTTATAATAAAACTAATTACACAAAAATTTATAGATACTGAACTGGAATTAGATCTGTATAACTATGAAGGCAAATTTGATTGGGTTAAAAATACTATGGTTTCAGTTTGGATTCATTATTTTATAATTAATTAAAAAAGATATTTGATGAAAGTTTGCATTATATCTAAAGATCTAGCTGCATTGCTCTCTAATCTAAGTTTTCTAACTAATAAAATTCATTAGCTAAAAACTAGTGTGGGCATAATGGATGAATAAACAATATATATATGGATTTAAAAACATAAATCTTCTGGCATCTATTGATTACTATAGCTTGGACTAGGTGGCACTTATTGTATGGAGAAAGTTGCTATACACAAATTTATATATAGATACATGCATCTAATTTAATTTAGAAATAACCCAATAACAATTTCACAATACTTTTCTTCAATTTGTGATTACGTCAAATTTTAATTGATGTTTATTGATTCAATCTTCAATGTTGTCTGGAAATCCTGTAAAGTCTTCAGATATCCAAAAACTTTTACATGTCTGTATCCTGTATAATAATGTGAAAAGCAAGACTTAAAGGATTGTTTATTTGCTAAAGGGTATAAAATATTTAGTTTTAATATTTATTTTTACATGAATTATATTCATTACATTTTCTCTATATTATTTTATGTAAAGGTTTAACATGCATTTTCATGTTAATTTCTCAGAATATTACCAGAGCAACAAAATTTTAAAGTGTAATATACTTGTTCACTTTTGAAATTATTCAGAATGTGAATAAATATTTTAAAGAGTTCACAAAATTGATGTATATTTTTGTTATTGAATTATTTTGATCCAATTTTATATACTTAGCTATATTTTCCATGTTTTATCAGTTTTACACATGTTATTTTTTGTTAACAATTGTGCTATCCCTATTTCATATATTGTTTTTATTAGGCTAGTGAGTTTTATTATATCTTTGTGATATTAAGCATACAATGCTATTTTAGGCAACATCCTCTTTTTTTGAAAATTTATTCTCATATTTTATGGCTAGATACAAGTTCATTGCTCATTGTTTTACTTTTTTGTAAGTGCTTATCTAAATTTATGCCATCATCTTATTTTTGCTTATTTTTCAATCGTTTGATGTTTATCTTAATGATATATTTTTTTAAAGTCATGTGTAATGCCCAATTATGTCATTATCCTGGCTTTTGATATGTTTTGAAGGTGATGTGTGATTCCAACTATACCTTTATTTGCAATCTTGATAAATCATAGGTGTTTTGATGTGTAGATCATGTTCATATGCCTAACTTGCATATCCAGATGTTTTAAAGCCCAATAAAATATTTTTTATTGTAATTAAATTTATAATTGTTCCTGTGGCTGTATAAATGTATACAACTTCCAAGTTCATCATTACCAAAGAAAGGATGGTAAAATTTTCTCTCATTTAGAGTTATTAAATGTATTTCATATAGGGACTATTGAATTTTTAAGAAATCACATTAAGATTTGCTAATTATTTTTATTGGTATTTTAAATTGGAGAATATAATTTTATTTTTTGTCTGGGGAATTTTGTAATTGATAAAGTTTATGAACTAACTTAATATTTGCTTTCTCATATCATAAATGTCAATAAATATTATTTTAATTATCAACTTATGATTCTTCATCTTTTTCATTATTATCTGCATTTTTCAGAAATTTAACCTTACCACACATATTTACTTTAGGCATTGAGAATACAACAGCACTAGAAAATATAATATAAAAGTGACTTTATTAAATTATATTGATGATTTTAAAATAACATCAATGGAGATGATTTTATTTATCTTAAATGAAAATGATAAGATTATTTCATTCATCTGTTATAACATCACTTGAGTTTAGCTAGTTTGAAGAAAAACTATAATATTTTATTTTATTCATTTGAAATTAAGATCATAAGATTACTTTTATTTTTGGTATAACATTAGGAGAACATGTTAGTATGATATTTGGGTAATAATGAAATCCCTTTCTTACTTATAATATCACGAATGTCATGCTAGTAGGTTGTAATTATTTTTAATATAATAGTTTTTAATGTTTAATTTTAAATTTAATAGTTATTTGATTTACTAATCTATAATTTTAAAGATAAGATCATATTTTATTGTTATTATTTATCACTAGGATCACATTCTTGGTTAGTTTTAAGAAATAAAAGAGGAATAAGATTATTGATTATTGAAGAATTCTTATTGAAAAAACCCTGAGATTCGATTATCATAAATATTTTAAGAAAAATTATGTTACAAATAAGATCAGGATATCTAAAATCTGATTATTTAAAAAGAATCATTGTGATTATATTTAATTTATTTTTAGAAGATTTTTTAGATGAAGAGTATTTGAAGTAACTTAGCCTTTTTGTATAATGTGCTGCATAAGATTTTAAGAATGGTCCTTTTAAAAAATAAGTATCAGAACACTCTCATCCTGATGTCTTATTTATCAAAGCAGAATAGTAGAACTCTTCTTTTGAGTTGATGTTTGTATTTTTCTTGATTCACTTATCTCTTAAAGCAATAGACATAAAAACTAGCCTAGATTTTGAGCTGATCATTTGATTAGCTATATTATAATCCTGAGCTTATTATTGCTACATTTAGCATGAAATTTTGCAAGCCTTGTTATTATTAACTTAAGCTTCATTTGGGCCTATTATTGATTATCACCAGATTTACCCATCCTTTATTAAGTTACAATATATAAAAATTGAAATGGCTGCTTCAGGATGTATACAGGTTTCAAAAAATTATATAATATTTAATGCTTAAAATAATAATGCATAGTTAATTTAAAACAGTAGATTTAAAAACAAAAATTAACATTTTATTGAAACATTTTAATTAAAACCGTATGAATATTAATAGTTTTATACCAAATGAAAAATAATAAAATAGGCACTATTCTATCCATATATTCAATAAAATCTACACTTACATGTATAAAAAAAATGGATTGAATGTAAGTTTATATCTGAGTGCATATATATAGATTTCAATACTTGTATTAAAAAGAATATTAAAAATGACTTAATGTTAGCTAATTTTTTATCAAACCAGATGTGGAGAAAATACGTTTATAAAATCAGTGATTTGTTGCCTTTAAAAAAAATTATTTTGGAAATAGCAAAGTTTTTTGAAACATTTAAAGTGATAATTTAACCATTTTAGAAGTTAGGTCCATATTTTTATTTTGAATAAACTCTAGTGAGAATCAGAATACAAATCCTCCATAGTTGAACATTTTATTTTTACAATTAAACCTTTTTTTCTGCTTAATATATTGATAAACTTAACACCATTTATTACAAATGTCAGCTTTCAAGTGATAACTATTTTAAAAGTTAATATTTGATGTTTTAAAAATATGTACATAAATATCTAAATGAATTTCTAATCTATACTAATTCTTTTCAGTGACACTGAATGTAATTTATCTATTTAAAAAGTTAGTAAAATAAAATATTAGATATTTTAATTTTATTTTATGAAAAGAAGATAATTTTAGAATTCATTATCATCAAAGAAAAAATGTAAAGTTAATGTAATATTTATTATTGTTAAAATTTTTAATTTTTTTTTTACTATTTTGACAAAGCCAATTTTATTCACCCAGATGAAACTGCTTCAGTTTGCTATATTGAACTTTTCAAGAGTTGTTTTTTTTCAAAAATAAATTGTTTTAAAAGGAAGTATTCTATTAGTGTCTTAATTTTTTGTTTAAAAATAAGACTTTTACAAAAATTATTTCTCATCAGGCTAAAACACTCAGCCAATCTTAAAGTCTCATTTCTATTGACTTCTAGGCCACTTTACTTATGCCATCATCATGCTAATAAAGTATTATCAATCATGCCAAAGAACCATATAATGCTGACACCATATTTTTTAGTAACAAATATGTTAAAATTGTTACTGCAGGAAAAAATATGTTATATATCATAATATAAAGTTACAGATAGACTTAAAACAATATAGAAAAGATATAGTGATTGAAGTGCCATCATAACACCAAAAACTATAAAATCTGCATGAGATTATAGCTTTTGAGATTCAACCTTTTAAACATCTAAATCTCATTTTTTCAGAAATATATGTCTTAAAAATTATAAAATCAGTAGATTGTCATTAAAGTATAGGTGGGATTAATATTAGATTGTTCTTTTACTAAATCATTACATAGTATACATATGCTTATAGAAAAATAAAAAGCAAGGATATTTTTCAATCTCTATACTAATTTCAAATTTAAAAGATCAAATATTTTAATCAATAAAGAAATCAACTACTACAAAATAAGCAAATTAAATTTAACTTTATTACCAATCTTAAAAATATACAATAAACTTAATTTTATAAAACTTTCAACTTCAAACTTTTTAAAAATATCAAATTTCCAACTTACAAACTTGCTAATTAATTAAAGAATTTTTATGAAAGAAAAGAAATGTGATTTTTAAAAATATTTTGTGGATCAAAAACAAAAGAATCCCATATTCTAAATATAGTTAAAATAATTATTTTGTATCATTATTTTTGGTTATTATTAAAATTCCATTTCATGAATTACATAAGCATATTTTAATCATTTCTATAAAGTTTTATTATACTGAGTAAAAAAAAACAACAACTTGTAACTGAAAATTACTAATGAAGTATTTAATGTCTATAATTTTACTTATTTCTACTTACATTTTATAAAAGTCTTGCTTTATGAAATTTGAAAGATATAACCTAGCAAAAAAAAAATTATAATGTTTATGTATAAATATTTGAAAGAAAATATTGCAGACAAAATTAATTTACAAATCAATATATTTTGTTTTAAACAAAATTAAGATTTGCTTAAAAAGATTATAGGTATGTGGCATTAGATTTAAGAATTTCTTGATAATTTTCACATTATTTTAAGATTTAATTTAAATTTCTTTATAAATAATATAAATGTCTACTGAAAGATTGAAATAAGAATTTCTATGCAAAAAATTACTGGTATTATGATTTATGCAAGCTATGCAGAAAATTTAAATTGTAGAATAAAATAAACAAGATATTTAAGAGTGTGTGAAGATGTATTAAAATGGAATCTTTTAAACTCAATAAAAAATTGTAAATAAGAAATTTGATTTTATATTAAATGGTTTTGTATGAGCGTCCAAAAGCATTTATTATTATTGATTTTTATTACTAAACAAATGCATTTATTAATTGTTAATATTCTCAGTAATAGTTTTTGTCTATATGTTCAAATGCATTTATTCGCAAAAGTAATGTTAAATCATTTTAAGAGCTTATGGCTATTTATGTATGGTATTACTTATTGGCAAATAATATTGTTTTATTTTTATATGAGTTTGTAATCTTGAGAGACTTCATTTAGTAAATATTATCTGTAAAGAAGGTGATAGAAGATTTACAATAAAAAATGTACAATAGTAAAATAAGAAATCTAACATTGACCTGAGTCTTGATACTATAAAAAATCATGTCTATTAATCAAATTTTTGATTCAGTAATGTTCATAAAATATGAATATTAAAAAATAAGAAATGTATATAGGCAATCTCGATCATAGTTTAGCTCTGATCATGATCAGAAAAATGATCTATGAATGACATTTTCAGTAATACCCTATATGATATTTAAGAATTAAAGGATGTTAAAATAATTTATACCAAATCCAATTGAGAAAAAAAATCATGTCAATGTTTTAGTCATGGTTATGATGAGAGAATCACCTTCTATATTCATAAGTGAAATCAAACATAATTGCTAATCAATAAAATGCATAATTCTGATTCCAAGATGAAAGCATTTCTTATATATGTGAATTTTAATCCATATACACCTGGGTCTCGTTTTATGCAGTAGATAGGTTCCTCAGAAAATGCGCACAAACGAAATCGCACAAAAATAGACTTAACTTACCTTGAAAAATGGGGATAGGGAGTTGTAATTTTCAGACATCGCATAAAAGCAAAGCAAGAAGGAAAAATTACTTAAATATTTGCATTAAAAAAATAAGGAAATAAAATATGACTAATAAAAAATTTCAAATATTTGAAAGAAAAAATACAAGACAAACTTTTTTTTCTTTTTTTATTAACTACAGTACACCTGGGTCTCTTTTTACGCGGATTTATTTAACACGATTTTGAAGTTACGTGATTCACATTTCTCCAGAAGTCGAACTCCGATAATGCGCTATTACTTTAAATAATAAATTTTGCATACTTACATCATATTGAAAATAATAGCATGTTATTGGAATTCGACTTTCATCTTAGTAATTTCAATATTTTCAGTGCTTTATAATAGTAAGATTTTATGCAATAATGAAATTAAAATCATGATTTCCACATTTTATGTATACACACATTAAATTTTACAAGATTATAATGTAAATTTGTTCAAACATTGTGCGTATTAATTTTGCATTTTACATCACATTCTGTTTTTGCTTTTTAAAAAAGAACATAATCAATTATTAATCATTTAGTGTCTGCAAGTTTATTTTTAAAAGGTGAGTAATAGCAGTGGGCACAATTAAAATTGAAAATTAAAAAATTAAAGACAAAAATAAGAATTTAATTTTTAGTTGTTAGATTAATTACTAATTATGTTGTCACCAGAAAACCATTAACACTTCATGACGAGTGACATTGGCGCTAGTTGTATTTTCTCTTGTGAAGAATCTGATTTTTTAACAGTTTGCAAACGAACCTGTTTAATGGAAAATAGCGATAATAATTAAAACGTGTAGAAAAAAATGTAAATTACTATAAATTATGCATAAAAATATATTGTTTTGAATAAAATTAAATATTATAATTAAAAAAAGTTTGTCTTGTATCAATTTTTTTCAAATTTGGAATTTTTTATTAGTCATATTTTATTTCCTTATTTTTTTTTGCGCGAATTTTAAAGTAATTTTACATTGGTGCTTTGCCTTTACGTGATTTTTGAAAAATCACAGTCCATATCCCCACTTTTTCAAGGTAAGTTACGTTTATTTTTGCCCGATTTTGTTTGCGCGTGTTTTCTGAGGAACCCATCTATCACGTAAAATGAGACCCAGGTGTATTTAATTTTACATTTTTTCATACATATTTTAATCATTAGTGATTGTTTGACTATTTGACAATATGCGTTCATTTGGTAAATGTTAAGACATCAGATTCGTCATGTGACACAACTAGTGCCACTTTCAGTCTTGAGTTGTGTTAATTGTTTTTTGTTTCTATATTAAAAAATGAGATTGTAATCAAAACAAAAAGATTATAGAATATCATTAGAAAGATTATTTTCAGTTTATAAAATCAAAATCTTCATTATTATTTATTTTAAAAATCTAAAAAATTATTTATTTCTGTTATAATTAACAAAATACATTTTAAAAGTTAAAATTTTTAAACTATTTATTGCGATATTTTTATATGTTAATATAAATCTATTATTATTATTTACTCATTAGTATAAGTAGGTTATTACATAGAAGCTAATATTCTAAATCCAGCTTCAGGCTATATTCATGTTAGCTGCTAATATAACGTTATATTTTTGAAAGAAAAAAAATATTTCAACTCAAAATAAGTTATTAATAATTTAAATTTTTTCATATCTAATAAATATATTGAAATGTGAAAGATATTAAGAAGAAACACGAATCGCATAACTGCAAAATCGCATTAAAATAATCCACATAAAACTCAGGTGTACAGCTATATCTAATATTTTTATTTTGTGAAAAATTGAGGATATTATTTTGATTACAATAATATTTTAATTAACTCATTCATTCAGATAATGAATATTTACTATAGTAAATACAGGGATTTGAACTTAGGATTTTAATTCTACATTCATTCTCCACTCCATTTGAAACAATCAATATGTGTGAGACATTATGATCTAGACCAATGGATGATGTATATTGGGGATCTTTATCTTTTCCACATGTGATATCATGTGTATCAGTTATCTGAGATGGAGTGGAGGATAAATATACACTAAAAATCCTAATTTCAAACCCCTCTATTTACAAGGCTCAAAGAAATCCTAGATCAATTTGCAACCGACACCGGTCTGCGAATTAATGAAGGCAAATCATCCATGTGGTCAATCCTGACAGGGAAGCAAGTCCCGAGTAGACTGAGAGCATCCCCTCAGAAATTTCTGGGT
Organism: Epiperipatus broadwayi; assembly: GCA_028023455.1. Classification (NCBI taxonomy): domain Eukaryota; kingdom Metazoa; phylum Onychophora; class Udeonychophora; order Euonychophora; family Peripatidae; genus Epiperipatus; species Epiperipatus broadwayi. Next base: position 66,062 of record JAQFVV010006265.1, on the reverse strand, counting down.
TTTCAGTTGTTCAATCCGCCATCAGTCATGAGGAAAAATTTAGAGATCTCACTATTCAACAAAATTGAAAAAATGGTGTCATCATTATCCAAGATATATTTATCACTGTTGGGTAAAGTCACATTACTGAACTCAGTAGTCCTTCCCAAAATCATCTACTACCTAGCTGGATTTGCCCCCACAACAAGGTTCATAAAAAAAGTGGAGACACTATGCAGAAGACTATGCTGGGGAGGGAAGGCTGCTGTTATTAGTCTAAAATGATTGCAGAAACCAAAACCATTGAATGGTCTGGCACTACACTCTATTAAGATATTTCTAATACAAAGAGCACACAACATAATTACCAAATTACTCCATGACAATCCAAAAATGAAATGCCCAATCCCTTTAATAAAGGTCGAACCAACAGACAGGCCACCCCCAAAACTTAAAAGACTATGGATTCAACAACAAACTACTTTAGTAGTGGAGAGCATTAAAACCTTGAGTACTCTATTCTATGCTAAACTCACATACTGGGAATTCTACCAAGCAGTTTTTCAGGAGAGAAATAAAGCTGTCTGCTTTCTTCCCATACAAATTCCCAGATTTATAAAGCTGACAAAATTTTGGAAGCTAGAACCAAAACATGTGGACTTCTTGATAAAAATAAACCTGGGTGCACTACCTACTGTGGCCTTTCTGTGCCACCAGAGAGGATACAATATTAACATGATCTGCCCCTTATGTAATAAAGATGAGGAGACAATGGATCACATCCTTACTCATTGTGAAGCATGGGAGAACTTCCGAAAAATAATTTTAAAAAGAATGGTCAAACCTGAACAGGCCCAAGTAGCACTAAAGCTGGCCCTGAAAAAGGGCATGTCCAGTACAATAAGACTGGCAACTTTTATAAACTTTGCCATCTGGACCATTAGGTGCAAAATAACTTTTCAAAAAGAACTGGACCAACTAGCAGAAGATGTCTTGCTCAACCTTCTTAAAAAAACAAAAGGAAAAGACAAGAGATCATGTATATCCTGGTTAGCTGACGAAACCTGGGATCAAGTGAATTTATAACATTGATTAACATGAGTGGGAAAAAACAATTGCTAACAAATTATCACAAGTTCATCACTGATAGCCACTAGACCACTCCAATGCCAAAAAAAAGGCCAAAATGCAAAGACAGGGGAAAAAACCACAGCCTTTGTCTAGAAGTATGATTGTAATGTGAAACCAGAACAATCACAAGCCAACAATGTAATAAAATCTTTGAAACTGTTGTTATCCACAAATGAGAACTCAAATGATAATGTTTAATCATTGTAAATAACTTTCATTGTAAACAACTAATTATGAATAAAGTTTGTTTGAAATGGAAATATTGTTTTATCTATTAATTTCTATGTATTCAAGTTCACCTACATGTAATATGTGCTTAATGAGAAGTTGGAATAATACAAGGGTAAGATTATTATTTAAAGGAAAGAGTAAGGATCATATAAAGTTAAACAATTGTAGACATATAGTGGTAACATCAGTTTTATATAACGTTTTTTTTCATATATGGTGGCTGGAAGTGTTGCAAAATTATTGAAGCAAATAATATAGGGGGGATGCAATGAGTTTTTAAGTCATATAGGCATATAGAGATAGTTTATTTGTAGTTACACAACTTACAGATATGAATAGGAATTCAGTAAACAATTCAAAACAAAGCAAAACTCTCCATATAGTAGTGCCATCTTGTGCTAACAAGAGCAATCAATGGATGCCAGAAGGCTTGTGCATAAAATCTCTATATAGTGCCTACTCATCCAATATCACCAGACTAGTTTCTGGCTTGTAGCCTTCATCAGTGAGGAGCCTTGGATCTGAGAGCACTGCAACCCTCCAGAAGCCACCTTTTAACTCTATTTAACTACAAAATTATGAGAATGAAATTGAAAACACAATTAATATTTTCAATCCAAGCTCAATAGATTATATAGTCATATGGGTCTGAACTCAATTCAGCTTCCATACATTTTGGTGTCTTTGGCTTTTTAACAACCATAGCCACCACTATCCTATTAGGCAGGACTGGTGTTAAACCACTAAACATCACATGATCACTATCTCATACTAGCACATAATTGTTATTAAACAATTCAAAACAAAGCAAAACTCTCCATATAGTAGTGCCATCTTGTGCTAACAAGAGCAATCAATGGATGCCAGAAGGCTTGTGCATAAAATCCCTATCTAGTGCCTACTCATCCAATATCCCCAGACTAGTTTCTGAATTGTTTAATAACAATTATGTGCTAGTATGAGATAGTGATCATGTGATGTTTAGTGGGTAATTCAGTAAACAGTTATATATGAGTTTTATAGATATATAGAAGGTGTATGATAAAGTAAATAGAAATAGATTATGGCTATGTTTTGTAAATTGGGGAATAGATGAAGCTTTTGTGGATATTATTAAGAAAATATATGAAAATAATTTCTATACATATCTATTAGGGAATATAGAATCAGTTAAAGTTAAAAATGGGATGGGACTAAGGCAAGGATGCCCTATGTCACCTATTTTGCTTTTGTTGTATTTGAATGAAATGGAGAGAGAAATAGAAAGACTACAAAGAGAGCTAGAGATACTGTTAATAGGTGGCAAGGGGGTAGATACTTTGTCAGATCATTGTTTTGTGGATGATGTCATTTTGTGTGCAGAAAGAAGATATGGAAGTTATGTTTAGGACATGCACAAGGTTGGGTAAAGAGATGGGGATTAAATTTAGTGAAGAAAAATAAAATATAATGATGGTTAATACTAGGGAAAGAGAAGACAACAAATTTTTATTTGGGGATATAAAGTTAAGTGTGGTGAATAGGTATAGTTATTTGGGAATCATCTTGAATAATCAGAAAAACTGCTTGGATGAATGGGAGGAAAAATTAATAAATTAAGCATAGAAAAGAAAGGGATTGATAAATAAATTAACAGTGTTTTCATATAATAAATATGATATAGCTATAATTTTAGGGAAGGTAGTGGCAGTATCAGGGTTTACATATAGCAATGATGTATTATGTGTTAGTAAAGAGATGTTAGATTACTTAGGAAAAGTACAAAGGCAAGTAGGAAGACATGCATTAGATGCAGATATGTGGACAGCAAAGGAGGCAAATCAAGGGGAAATGAAATGGCCAAGTTTTTTATATGAGAGATGCAAAAAGAAAAAGAAAACTGTTTGGTAGATTGCAGTTTATATGTAATAAAAGAATAGCTAAAATAGTATTTCATTGGGTTATGAGTAAAGGGCAGGCAACAAGATGGGTGAGAAAAGTAATGTGGTATGCAGAAGATTTGGATAAAGAATTTATATCAGTATACTTGTACAAGAGGTGGGATGATTGTGTTAGGAGGCTGAATGTTATAATGGTAAGTAATGGGATAGAAGAATAGATGCATTTAATAAAGAATAGGGAGTTGGAAAGATGGAGCACAAGTATGGAGAGTAAAAAGAGTTTAACTATATATATATATAGAAGTAAATGGAACATTGGGTGTGAGTTAATTTATGATAATAGCAAGGAAGGTAGCTTACTATTTCAGGCTCAGACAGGATCTTTAGCAACAAGGGAAAATACATGTAAATGGAAAAATATGGGTGATTTACTCTAGGCAAGTTGTGTAAGGAAGGCATAGAAAATATTGGGTATCTGTTAATTGAATGTGAATGATTGAAAGCAGAAAGGGTACAAATAATGAAGTTATGGAAGGCTAAATATAAACAAAGTGATTATACAGAAAGTGGGTTTTTGGTTTTTATGCTAGGTTTGGGAACAGATAAAGGGGATTTAGATATGAAGGCCATGGAGTTGACAAATATTTTATTGTGGAAATGGGATGGAGCAGGATATGGAGAAACTTACAGTGGGGAATGGAAAGGGAAGGTAAAGTGGCTAACAGGTTTGCCTGGACATAGTTGCTGAGAGATTCTTGACTCCATATAAGGATAAGTCACAGTGCATCACAGCACATCACACATCAATTTCTTTTACAAATTCCCTCAAGTTAAAAAATGAAAAAGTTAATTAAACTTTGACTTTTAATTTTTCTTAATTAAATATGTCTTGTAAAAAAAACAAAACAGATTTAATCACAAGACAAAACAATCTATTTGAAATTTTATTAAGATTTAGTATTGACTCACTTTTATATTATTTAAACTATTGTTGAAATTTGTTATCTTTCATCCTCACACACCAACATGTTCACAAGATAATTTAATGTGTCTGTGTGTAAATGTGTAATAAAGTAATAAAGTATCCTTAAGTTTAAATAAAAGTGCACTTATAATCCACACAAATTATGTAACTAGTCTCTGACATACCATATACTGTTCTGTACTCTTTTTCAGCCTGTTCTTGGCACCTGGCTTTTAATACCAATGTTATCGACTCTACTTTCCCATTTTTAGTGATAAATATTATGCCATATTTTTTAATATTTTTCCATTACTCATAGTCTTATTATAATAGTCATTTTTATGATCTTTAATTCAGGCACTGTTATGATAAATATTCCTAAAAAGTCTTTATTAATGTTACATGGGATTGTAATTATGTAGAGTGTGTTTTATGTATGTGCTCTCCTTAGATCTATTTCCATTCTAACTCCAGTTTTTATTCTTATAAGTATGATATTAATTTCTATTGGAAACATTATTTTCTAATTATTATCTGTCTGAACTATAAAAAGTCACCTGTGCATTTGACATCTTCATTTTCATTGTGTGGAATATTTGGGATCTAAATAGAAGTATAAAATTCATATATATATATTTTTTTAATGTAAATCGATCTTTAAATAACTGATATTAAATGTATAGAGTGGAGATATTTCACTCACTTCTAAAACTCTATAATGAATTAGCACATGTTATATACATAATGATAAATAATATTTCAATAATGAATAAATATAACGTCATGTGAAATTTACCAAATCTATTTTAAATTAATCCACTATACAGGTTTACACACACCTGCACATATATAATGTAATATATGGGATTCGAACTCAGATTTTCACACGACCCTCAGCTCTCCATGTCATCTCATATTGCTGACTCACCTGATCATACATATGTTGAAAAAATAAATAATCACCAATATATGTATTTCATGCTAAACTAGCAATCATCAGTTGGTCCAGGTTACTATCTCCACACACATATACAATCAGTGCTCATGCTAAACCAGCAATCGTCAGTTGGTCCAGATTACTATCTCCACACATATATGTGTGGAGATAGTAACTGTGTGGAGATAGTAATCTGGACCAACTGATGATTGCTTGTTTAGTATGAAATATGTATATTGGTGATTATTTATCTTTTTAACATGTGTATGATCAGGTGGATCAGCATTATGAGATGACATGGAGAGCTGAAGGTTGGGTGAAAGTCTGAGTTCGAATCCTTACATATTACATTATATATGTGCAGGTGCTTAGGACCAACTGATGATTGCTTGTTTAGTATGAAATATGTATATTGGTGATTATTTATCTTTTTAACATGTGTATGATCAGGTGGATCAGCATTATGAGATGACATGGAGAGCTGAAGGTTGGGTGAAAGTCTGAGTTCGAATCCTTACATATTACATTATATATGTGCAGGTGTGTGTAAGCCTGTAAAGTGTATTAATTTACATATTAAAACATAGTGTGTTAAAGGTCTGCCCATCCCTCACATATGTATGTAAATGGATTATTCTCCAGTACATGAGGGGTCAGAATGACTAAATGATCAACATGGGTAGAATGACATCCTTAGCATTAACGAGGGCTTTGAACGTTCCATTATCAGATTTTCAATGAAATGGATGGCTGAAGAGTTGTGGGTTGGAGTAGTTTGAAGCCTGTCCATTAAAGTAGAAAGATTGGCTACCTTAATATAAAGCTGAGCACTGATTGTATATATGTGTGGAGATAGTAATCTGGACCAACTCATGATTGCTAGTTTAGCATGAAATATGTATATTGGCGATTATTTATCTTTTCAACATGTGTATGATCAGATGGGTCAGCAATATGAGATGGCATGGAGAGCTGAGGATTGTATGAAAGTCTGAATTCAAATCTATTTTAAATAATAATTGAACTGCCCTCTAGCTGTCAAGTTCGATAACTTTTACAATAAGAGATTGGACCACCTCTTAAAAGTATTTTAGAACTTTTTATGTATAATTATCTAAAACAATAACAGCCAGTGTTAATTTAAATCAGTCTGTCTATCTTTTAATGTAAAGTGATCTTTTTAAATGTATAGAGTGTAGATATCTCACTCACTTCTACAACTCTATAATAAATTAATACATGTTAAATGCGTAATGATAAATAACATTTTAATAATGAATAAATATAACGTCATGTGAAATTTGCCAAATCTATTTGAAGTAATAATTGAACTGCCCTCTAACTGCCAAGTTCGATAACTTTTAGAATAAGAAAGTAGACTACTTCTTAATGTATTTTAGATCTTTTTATTATTTAAAATATCAACAAAGAATTATTATTTAAAATAGATTTGATAAATTTCACATGACGTTATATTTATTCATTATTAAAATATTATTTATCATTACGTATATAACGTATTAATTTATTATAGAGTTTTACAAGTGAGTGAAATATCTCCATCCTATACATTTAATATCAGTTATTTAAAGATCAATTTACATTAAAAGATAGAAAGACTGATTTAAATTGGCACTCTGGCCGTTACTGTTCTAGAATACTGTACACAAAAAGATCTAAAATAATTAAGAGGTGGTACAATCTCTTATTGTAAAAGTTATCAAACTTGGCAGCTAGAGGGCAGTTCAAATATTATTTAAAATAGATTTGGTAAATTTCACCTGACGTTATATTTATTTATTATTAATATATATATATAATTTTCTCTGTGGAATCTGGAGATAAATTTTGAAATATCTATAGTATTGTTGTTCAGCAGCGTTCTCATCATCTCCTGAATATTTTCTGGCATAGTACATATTTGTTTTTTTTTTAATAATGAGAAGCTGATGAGTAGTCTTAATCTAACTATCTGTTGTTGAAATTTCTATGAATATATTTCTTACTTTCTTTTCATGTGATATCTTTTGCTAACTCTCATTCTGTCTTTCCTCTCTCCAAAACACATGTAATTTGGCATCATGATAGTCTTTAAAGCTTTGTGTCTTTTTACTAATAAAATTCCACCAATCTTTTGCAGCTGCATACAAGTAATTGGAGACAACTGATATTTTTTCTCTTTAAATACTTGGGTGTAAGAGAAATAACTCCTTCAAACCCTCTAGATGTTTTTTGGGTCTTCATCTACATAACTTCTAAAGACCTTTATAAAGATAAATCTTGATACGGCTAAGCTGCTTAGATGAGTTATCATACTTTCCTGATCCACACCTTTTATTTTCAATCCCTGTATTGCTTAATTTTGCTGATGATTCACTTTAGGATTGACCATGTAATTCAAACTATATAATTTATTAGTTATCTAGTTTCATCTCTATTCTCTTAGTCTTTATCACTTTTCTGCTTCAGATCATATTTTTTCACTAACCTTAATTTTTTATTTTCTTCTCCATTTTCTGTATCTGTTTTTGATACATTTGGCAAAAGTGGTTTATTTGCCTATGTATTTTTTATTTAAATTTTCTTGGGTTTTAATTCATATCTTTTTGCTATCTCTTTAGGTCATTCTTCATTTTTGCACCTTGTTTATTTGCTGGTCTTTTGCATGAGCCATTTCTTCATAAATTCTTTGTTGATATGTATGGGTTTTTTTTACTACATTTTTTGTGTGATATTTGAATGGTCATCTATGGCTTCGCACTTAAATCGAATGTATTCTAAAATCATCTTTTTGTGATTTTTAACTTCTTCTTTAAAGTCTCATTTATTTCTTTAGCTTTGGACTGTATTTCTTTCATAATCTCTTCTATCTCCTACTGCTATTGTCTACTTTATCTTCTAAACTACACATTCTTATCTCCAGTTTTTTTATAATCTTATAGCATTTTGTCATCAATTCTTCTTGCATTTTTTCCTTTCATCATGTGCTTTTTCTGCTTGTTTGGATGTGTCTTCCTTTAACTGTTTTGCTTAACATGCTATTTTTATTCTGTTCAGTTTGTTTGGATAGCTTATCGTCTACTTTATTTTTCATTTTTTCTCTTCATTTGATATATAATTATCTTTTTTTCATTTATCAATAGTTGGAGTATTTCCATTATATCTACTTCTTGCTTCAGCTTACATGTTGTGCTTTCTGTTTCACTCTGTGCTATAGCTGGTTCTTTGAAAATAAATTCTGTACTTTCTACTTCATAAGGATCCTCTGCTAATTCCATTTTAAATTCTGTATTTTTTCCCATCTTTGTGCCATTTGTAAATTATTTTCTGTTTCTGGCATTTTTGTTTTTATTTTAATTTTTGCTACAAAAAAAAAAAAAAGGGGGGGGGGTTACACAGTTCTTTTAATGCTATTATAAACATAAAATTTTTATAAACAAAATTTCTAATAAATAATATGCTCACAGAAAAGGTTTTTTTTTTTTTAATATTTAGCTTTATTACTGTCTATGGCATATAGTAAATATATTGAAAGCTAAATATTAAAAAACTACCTTTTCTTTGAGTATATTCATTATATATCTGACATTACATTGATTCAGAAAAAAAGAAAATTAGTAATAACTGTATTAAAAAAACAAAATTTCTCTACTATACAACATGATCTTAAACTAGTATCATCCTCTCACAATTATACTGAAAATGTGCATAATGTCCACATATTCATTTTTTGTCTTTACATTGACTCAATTTCTAACTTTATTTTGTTGTATATTCTTTCTATGTATGTATTTGTTTATTTAAAATAACCATTTACTGCATATTTACTTATTCAGATAATCTCTTTCTCATATTTCTTTACCATTGGGTTTCATCCATAAAAAATAATCTCAGGGTTGTTTACATTAGCAAATCAAATATAACTTAAAATAATTATAATGTCTAGTAATTTAATAGTAGTGTTCACTAGCACTAAATCATCATCATCCACCCTAAGTTGAGTCATTTTAATAATCTAAAGTAAAATATACATGGGAAATTAGGGATCTAGCATGCAGTGCTATTTATACTATTCAATGCTTGCATCATTTTAATAATTATAGTATACATAATGGTTGAACACTACCTCGCTTTAAAATATATCTAGTTTTTTTATCATAATAAGTAGATGCAGAAAGCATTAGATAAGAGGTAGTTACAAGTTTTAATGTTTTCTTTGTGTTGAGGTAATACTTTTTAAATCAATCGAATGCAATATATTAGATTCTACTACAACCTGAAAAATCATTTATCCTTTTTTGACATTGTAAAATTAAATATCAATTAAATAATTACATTTAAATACTTCTTATTACCTTTTTTTTCATTTGTCCATAATCATTACACAACCAGATTATTTCTAAATGCTAGGAGTTCATGATTTCTCAAATCTATATATTTAACAAAACACCAATAAGAAGAAAATGGGAAATAATGTTAATTTAACAAAAAATATAATAAATTTATTTATGCACAAGGATGTTACTAAATCAACAGAAATGATGATACAAGATTTTAACATTTTTCTTCATCTAAATACTAAAAAGAATTTACACTTCATTTGTATACCTTGTAAAAATTTTTTTCAAGTACATAGCCCTGAAATTTAAATAGTATTTCCCTTTTCTAACATTAGGTGTAGATTGTTTTTAATGTCATATAAATTATGTTGTGATCATATTATGCATATTATTATTATGACAGTAGCTTAAATGCATATGTAAGTACAATACACTGGAAGTAACTTTATACAACAACTTCCTTTATAACTTACATAAATATCTTGATTGTAACTTTAAAAGTTTTCATAGTCATCCTGAATCAACATCATTTTAATAATGATTGTATAGTATATAAAACAACTGAAATCCTATCAAAATTGGAATACCTTATGAGTGACATTAATCAATATATTTTTTTAAAAAAGTGATATGATCATGTCCCTAACAATACTTTCAAATATATCCATGTAGATATGCAAGAACCTGCATGTTCTGATTTTTTTAATATTAAGACTAGGTATACAAAATAACACTTAAATATCTTTATGAAGACATGTTTAATGAGAAGAGATAACTGTATACTGCAAATAATATTATTACATTGGTATCATGATATATGACAAACCAACTAAAATAATTAAATCAATGGCCATAATTTACCTTAAAACATGTCAACAAGCTTAGTTAATGGTAAATGAATATCTTATAATGAAATAAATAAGAAAACCTTACATTAAGCTTTTTAAGATCGGTCTGTAGATATTCATTAATTTCGAATTTTCACCACTAGCAATGAAATCTCACTTAACATTGTAATATGAATTAACATTATATAACACTTTCTTTTTTACTCCATCATCTTTAAGTAAGGCAGGATTCTAAACAGTACAGATATTCATATAAATTTTTAAAAATTAAATAATTCATTTGTTTTAAAAGCACGCAACTAAAAAGACTTAAAACATATGTTCACACACTTGTGCATTTATGTACTAAAGTTTAAAAACTATTTTTAATAATTAATAAATCAACTAAATACTAATTAATTTATATATAAATCTCATTTTGATTTTATCGTTGATAATTTTTATATGTAAAGCAATATCAGTAATTGTTAAAATCAATAATCTTCACATGAAGGTTCATAACACTAAATAATACATTATTTAATAGATTCAAAATCTTTCTATTTCTTTATATTATTTTTTGTCTCTTCAACTACAATTAAATTATTATCTTGAAAAACAAAAAATTTTTTTTTCTCATGTGTCATAGCATCGGCCGAGAAACGAACCCGCTAACCCGGGACAACTACTTGTAAGGCGGCTGTTCTGACCTCTCGACCACCAACGCTTGACAAAAATTATTTATTTTGTTCCCCTTTTCACATCCCAGTGCATTTCTTAAATATATTGCAACTTATTTGAATCATGATAAAAAAAATATATTCTAATAAAAAATTATTATATCAAAAAAAACCTTAACATTATATAGAAAGAAAACTATTTTTTAAGTAAATTAACAACAAGATGAAAGAAATATCCACAGATTCTCCTATGAAGTCTTTAAATAATGTATTTTTTTTTCTTTTTTAAGGTTTACCTACTTGAAAGTTTGTATACAACATATATAAAAATGACTTACACTATCGGAAATTTAATGTTTTTTTTTTTTTGTTTGACTGATCAAAATGTATTTTCTATAAACATTATTTTTGGGTATATTTTTTTATTTCAGTTAATTCTCATATTTTTAGAATAACTTACAATTAGGGAAGCATGTGAGATAATATTACTTTGGCTGATACATAAAGAGAGGTACTATAGATTTATTATTTACTCATTCATGACTTCCTCCCCATATAATAGTTAGTACAGTTAACATTATAGTTTTCCTGGCATTTTACAAAGTTCTTTCCATGCTATTTTTGTGAAGAGATCTTGGGAAACTAAACCAGGTAGCAGTATGAATAAGAATAATAAAACTAATCATCTTTATCTTTATATAACTTCATAATGATTGTAACGTTTTTCTCATCTTATAAGGAATTTACCAAACAAGTATCGATTATTTGTCAAGCATATATATATATAATTAGAAATTAAACAGAATTAAAATGACTAGAGTGTCCTTCCTAAGAGTATAATTACCAAGATCATTTAATTGAAATATCTCTAAACAAGATGAATTAATAAAAGAAGTTTAAATATCATTACATGTTTTTAAATTTATATTTAATCAAATTATTAAATTAAATCCTGATTTTTTAATCTTCTTTAATTAAATTTGTTTAACTAGATTTAAAAAACATTCAATAATAAAACAAATAATCTATTTGAAATTTTATTTAAAATTTAGAATTGACTTGAGTTTTTACAGAGGTTAAACTAATGTTAGAAAATTTTAACTTGCATATCCACACATCAATATATATGCACAAATAATTTAATGTATTTGTCTGAAGGTTTAGAATGATGTTTTTGTACTAGTTATGTGTTGGACCATTTCTATCATCTAATATCTAATACTAAGTGTCTTTACAAAGACTCAAACTTGATTTAAACTTTGCAAATACATTCACCTATTAGTAATAACATACAGGTTAGTATATAACCCAACATTTCAAGTTGTATTTATTCTTCTCTCTTCTTCATGTGTTGCTAACCTGAGATAATGATTACTAAATTTAATGTAACACTCTAACCATCTAAATTCCTCTGCCAATGCAACAATTAGCAGAAATTGTGCATACTTATCTATGAGAGTTTTTTGATTCCCTCATTTTTTTTAAAAAAAAACAAAGTTAATTTGTGTTTTCCTCATACTATGTCTTATCATTCTGGGTGGACTTTGTGGGTTTTGTTCAACTATCATGTGAGCATTTCTTTGAATTTTGTACTTTTTCTTCTCCAATATTTTTTATCTTCACAATCAAATATATATCCATTGGTAAATACATGTTATGTTGCATTAGATATTTATATTTTTAATTTTTAATCATCCGTTTGTGCTTTTTGAATTCGTTTTTAATGAATTGACTGAATTTGCTCTTATACCCTTCTCCCCTCAGAAAGTATTTTCAGCATTTTAAGTTCAGGCTTTTTAGATGTTACAATTTCTTGTAATGTGTAGTCTGTATGGATAACCAGGATAGAAGAGAGCAAAATCATACAGGACTGAATATATTAAACAATATGATAATTGAGCAAATGAAAAGAGAAGAACAAACAAAAAAATAGAAGCAAGAAAGGAAAATGAAAAAAGGGCAAAGAAGAGAAGTGCAAACAATTGTAAATATCATGGAAAAGCTAGATGGTCAAAGGCAAAAGTTAGTGCAGCTCAAGAAGCAAATGGATAGTAATAAGGACAAACAAAACCAGCAGGTGAACAATCTGTAAATGATTCAACAAAAAATGGAAAAAGCAATAGTAGATATGAAAAAGGAGGTGTAGGCAGATCAGATAAATTTAAAGCAGTACTGCAGTTTTGTAGTGAAACTATCAAATAGATCAAAGCTAAAATTAAGAACTTAAAAATATAAACAAAGCTGAATGAAAAGAAGCAACCTGCCATTGAAACTGAGATAAAACGATTTCAAGTCTCAATACTAGTTAAATGTGAGGCATAATACAAACAGAAAGATTCTTGAATGTTGGTAGTGAAAATTATCCAGGTGGAAGGATTTATGGGTGATGTTGGAGAAAGTCCATTAACTCACCCTAAAAGCTTGAAGGAGTTGCTATATTTTCCCTGGATAAATGAAAGAAAATGAATTGCAATAGCCTGAATTAATCTGCATGGGGCTGAAAAAACAGGAAGCATTGTGTAATGACAAAACCACAAGCTTTTGAAGAGTACCAAAGATAGATATTAATTTATAAGACTGATTTTGCACAGCCATGTAAAGAGGACATAATTTGTCCTGGATTTGTCAAGCCTTCTTGAAAAGATCTTATATCACAGTAAAGTATAAAACTCTGGCTGTTGAACTAGAAAAATCTATAAGTGTTAAGGATCAAGCTCAACTACATGATGTCAGATAGTTTAAGCATATTAATAATAAGCAACCAGATCAAAATATTAAAAAGGAAGAAAGAACCTCCAGATAAGGTTCAGAAATCTGAGTCACCTGAAATACATATAACATCTACTCAATTGTATATTTCCCAGCTTGCAACTAGCCAAAAAGTCATCTAGATGTCTTGTGCAAACAGTTAACATTACAAAAACTGGATTCTTGCAGAGATTATGGAGATGACAATTAGGCATTGACGTTTGATGGGCCTGCCCAATTTTTTTGTGTATTATAGATTATTTTTAAACATATAGATATTCAGGTATTTAACATATATGTATCATTGCAAATGATTTTTTGTGCATAATTTTGTATGTATTTTATACTAACTCATGTGAAGCTATTTTTTGGTGGATATTAAAATACATTTCACATAATCGTTAATAATTTTTAAATAAAAGCTATTAAAACAGTTTTGTTTACTAGTTGGAATGTACATATAGGTATGTGAACAGTTGAAAATATATTCGGCCTCATTAGTATTAAACTGATTTTAAGTAATTAAGACAAAGTTTATAAAATATTTTATTAATTATCAAATGTAAACTTATTCTACAATTAGATGGGTGGAAATGACATTATTTTTATACAAGTAATTAATTTGTTGATAAGAAGACCAGCTAATTTAGGAGACTGATATGTTGTTTAGTCAAAATATTATCTTATGTTGTATTGTAATTCCTTTTAAACTAATTCTTGTGAAATTTGTGATTGGTCAGTAAGTCACAATCCACAGCGAAGTTCAGAACTAACCTATAATCAATGGATGGATGCATGAAAGCAAATCACAATGAAAACTGATTTTATAGATAAAGTAGATTAGTGGACAATATAAATGGGTCTTTCAGAAGATCTTGATTAATCATTCATTCTTTTTCATTCTGCATTCTTCATCATTAGAATCACTGTTACATATATTATTATAATTGGCTGTCATATCATGGAAGAATAGAGAAGCACATCATCCACTCCACTCTACTCAAACCAGCAAAGTGTGAACTTAAGTCCATTGTAAAGTACAGATATGTTATAAAATGGAAAACTATTCTATTGCTCATTGTGTCCAGTTACATGCAAACTGTATAGCACCTAAATTCAAAAGTGTCCTATAGCTTTGAGAAAGGGAAGGAAACTGTATTTAATTCAGCATGAGAAATATCATTATATGCTTCCACTAAATAAAATAGAAAAACCAAAATCAATGAAAGGGCACATTAATGGAGGCTGTTTCAATCAACAAGAACAATCTCAGAGAATCTTCACAGAATAAAGACAGACATAGCTAAGTTTATACCAACTGTTCCACAAAAAGTCTGCATGTACCTGAATTTACAACATGAACTATTGAGATAAAAGAGCATAATTTATATGAATTTTAATTACATGCTATTATGATTTTGTGTCACTAAAATTAAGATATTTAATCACTTATATATGTATATTCAACTTATATTGAAATTTTTGTATACATTGCTCTAATTTAATTGGTATATATATATATATATATATATATATATATCATTATCAACCATTATCAATCCACTGCAGGATGAAGGTCTCTCCAAGTTTAATCCATCTTCTCCGATCTTCAGCTTCTCTTTTCCACATCACCCCTGCACACTTTCTTATTTCATCCATCCATCTCACATGTGGTCTCTTTCTGGGTCTTTTACAATCTCTTGGAATCCAGTTTAAAATTTCAATTGTCCATCTATTATCATCTCTTCTAGCAATATGTCCAGCCCAACTCTACTTCAATCTTTTAATTTTTTCAATGAGGTCAGTAACACCTGTTTGTTCTCTTACCCATACATTGCGTTTTCGATCTCTTCTTGTTACTCCCAACATACATCTCTCCATACTTCTTTGAGTGGTCTGAAGTCTCTGTATTGCTCTTCTATTAAGTGTCCAAGTCTCAGATCCATAAGTAAGAACTGGTACAACACATTTGTTAAAAGCCTTCCTTTTCAAACACATAGGCATATTTCTTTTTAGTATCAAGTTATTTCTACCAAAAGCACTCCAAACAAATTTAATTCTATGATTAATTTCTTCCATTATGTTTCCATCTGTATTAATAATCTGACCAAGGTATTTGTAACTGTTAACTTCTTCTAATTCATCATAATCAATCTTTATTTTCATATTTTGAGCAAATCGATTAAACATTACTTTAGTCTTTTTAACATTTATCTTTAGTCCTACTTTCCTACTTTCATTTCATAATTCCTGCAACATATCCTGCAGCTCTGAAGCATTATTTGCAAAAACAACTACATCATCTGTGAAATCTAAATGACTTAAATAATCTCCATTTACTTTCACTCCTTTAGTTTCCCATTATAATCCACAAAATACTTCTTGCAGCACTGCTGTAAAAAGTTTTGGAGATATGGAGTCACCTTGTCTTACACCTTTCTCAATGTTGACTTTCCCAGTATCATTATGTAATCTAATTGTTGCTGTTGCATTTTTATAAATATTCTTCAAAATATGACAATATCCTGGATCTATACCTTGATGACCCAATGCTTTAATCACTGAAGAAATGTTTATAGAATCAAATGCCTTTTCATAATCTACAAATCCAAAACATAATGACAACTCATATTCATTTGACCTTTCTATAACTTCTCTCAACACCTGGATATGATCTACTGTACTAAAACCACTTTTAAATCCAGCTTGTTCTCTTGGTTGGTGGAAATCCAATGTTCTCTGTAGACGAGTTGTAATTATCTTGGTAAAAATTTTATATAAAACTGATAAAAGGCTGATAGGTCTGTAATTTCTAATATTTTCTTTATCACCTTTTTTAAATATTAATATTATTACTGAAACAGAAACCTCCAATCCCTTTCCATTTCCCCATCAACCTAATGACTAACTTGTCTGAACTAGTTTCGAACCTATCTTAAATGTAAAAATGTTATATATAAGTCGAGCGGGAAAACTTTGCTATAATGGCCGCTTGAATTCCATATGAAAACACGCTATAATTAGACAGGTTTGATAAAATTATAGCGGAGAAATGCTCATAATTTATTATAAAATGTTTTATTAATTTTCAGTCAATTCTTAATTATATTCGCTATTATTTCGTATGTGGATGGATAATTTAAACCTGGGAATAATGGCAAAATGATATATATATATATTTAAGTTTAAATAAAGATCCTGTAAAACATTTTCTTTAAATTATATTTAACGGTTTTCTGATTTAATGTTTTACATATATAATTGAAACTAAAGTATTTTCTTTAAATTTGCTTTTTTTTTATTATAAACAAATAATATTGTAAAAATAATAATCATCCATTTGTAATTAAAAATGAGAATTTTGTGTAAACAAGATATCAATTAGTGACTGCTCCCCGGGTAAAAAAATAAAATCTAGTTTACCGATTGATTTTTGTTTGCAACAAAAAAACTTTATCATTAAATCAGAATACCATTCCTTCTGCTAAGCTTTAACATTCTTTAACACCTAAAAAGGAATTTAATTAGTGAAATCTGAATCGAATTATATGATTTATATATTTTAATAATTTTAAGTAATTAAATGTAACACCTCGGAGACGTTATCTGTTGTAGAAATTGGATTATATTATTTTGTTTAATCAAAAGTCAATTGGTCCCGAGGCTAATGAAATTCCAAAAAGTTGTTAAAGTTTAGTCGAAATGTATAAATAGGGCTTATTTTAAGCGGGAAGATATACTCCATCTTGCTTTTGAAGAGCTATTAGTATCCAAGTTATAAATTGTTTAATTTTACCATGTCTGGCTAAAGTCAGGCAAAATTTTGCTGCCGTTCCCATGATAGAACGCCGGGTTCAGTCCATCAAATGCCGAAGCAACAACCAAAAAGCTTATACCAAATGAAAGATGCCGTACGCCGCTAAAAGGGACTTGCTTTCATTCCAACATCATTTTAAAATCGTCTCCCAACTAAATTGAAGATGCTACAAGCCGCCAAAGAACTCACCTTTGTTCCAGTTCGAATATCTCCAGTCCATCTACAGGAGAGAGCTCTGTGAATTTCAAAAACAATCATGTCTTCTTCAAAAACAGGTTAGCTAACCATATTATCGAAACTTCTTTCTAAATTGTTTTTCAAATAATCTTTAAATTCTATAATATGAAATACTTTTGTAAATTTCTGTGTTAATTAATGTTTTGCTATATAAATTAATCACTGCAGTTATATTTTGCTTTTCTTTTGCTTATTTTTAATTATTATTAGTTGTGCCTATGTTTCGAAACGGCATGCATTTAATTATAGAATATGTTTTTAAACATATAAATTTAAAATCTTTGTATTATTATTTATATAGCGTCATTTCGTGCGCTGTTTCGAAACCCAAATTCATATTTTGTCATTTAATAAATTAATTAATATAAATATAAAATGTGACTTTTCAACCTTTAATTATTATATTACTAAAAATTAAACTAGCCTGGAGTGCAATCATAAGTATATTTTTTTAGTAAAGTATTCGTAAGTCCCTTATTAAATATACTTTTCCTCCTTTTTAAAAGTTTAGTAGTTATAGATAACTAAAGAGATTGAACGGGATAAAGTAAAGTTTATATATATTCCCGTCAGTAGCATATACATATTTCTCATGCTACAGAAGAGTTGGCTCTTTTGATCAAGCTGATAAACTTGTGTTCATTTAATATGTGATATTTCATTTATAATATCCTTCGCTTCGGATGGAAACTTATTTATATTTCCTCGTTGTCTTTTTTTATACATATATAAGAGGAGCTACGGCGTGAGCACATCTTCTCTTATAGGGTAGTGCAGTAGGAAGTCTGAGCTCGGGCCAGATTAGCACGTAAGTCCCCCACTTCTTATGAACCAAATAAAGGTTCCCTTTTGAGCATGACAACCGGTTATTGGGTAAACCGTTGTTTGTCACAAAAACCCTAAAACTATTCTTCCATTCAGAGCCACTTTATTATTATATTTTACTTGCCTAGCGTATTAGTAAAATCATTATAGCCAACTCTTTCCTCCCTAATATGCAGTCTTCGTGATCCGAAGCAATCTTGAAAACCCGTCGATCTAAAGCTATCTGGGAGCTTTAAAAGCCCATAGTTAATATAAATTTATTATAATTAAGATTATTATTAGCTTCACTCCAGACTTGTTTGATTTCACGAACAATAGCCACTCGAACTGATGATGAAAGGGCATAACTGATAAAAGTTAATGTAGTGATTAGTTGTATAGTAGGGTATTTGTTTCCATTAAATAATATTGGAGCAATTAAATAATAGCCAACTTATCAATTATTGTTTAAATGGCCTAGAGTAATGTTACTTTATAAATAAAATGCCTGCAGGCATTTGCCAACAACAATTGTCAATAAATATATTTTAATTCATCATATATCAGTTTCTGTCTCATTATTAAATCAATCCAATTCACTAATTTCCCATAGCTATTTCATTAGTAAAACCCCTATTAACTAATTATATTAGATTTTATCTTTGAATATCTTTAGTGTTTAAGTTGTTTATATAGATGTTTAAGCCATGAGCTTTTGTTTCTCCGATTTCTAGTGGGGATTAGGAATTAATTATCGTGGACCACATTGTTATGTTGTCCATTAGGGTTTGATCTGGGGCTTGGAGAGGGGTCAACCAGGCGTCCCTGACCAAAACTCGCCGACTGGGTTTGAAGACATTTGTGGTCCAGCTCATGTTGATGAACAATTTTGACCACATTACCATTCTTCCAATCATCCGGTACATCTTTATCATTTAGACATTTGGTATATAACTTTGCTAAAAAATTTTCTATTGCTTCACCTGCTTCTTTTAATATATCAATTATAATTCCATCATTACCTGGAGCCTTTCCCTTCTTCATACATTTAATTGCATGTCTCACTTCTTCATTTAAAATTCTGGGCAATTCAGAAGATGTAATAGATATAGGAGGTACTTGTTCTTTATTACTATATAATTCTTGATAAAAATCTTCTACCAATTTCATGATCTCATCTCTCTTTTTAGTAACAATTCCATCTTTTTTTCTTATTGCAGATATAAATTCCCTACCAATACCAAAATGTTGTTTTACATTTCTAAGACTTTTATTTTCTTCTACAGCTTTCCTTGCTAGTTCACAATTATACTTTCTTATATCATTTTCAACTCTTTTCCGCACCATTTTACAAAATTCGAGATATTCAATTCTTTTTAATGCATCATTTTTGTATATCTTCATATTCCTTCTTTTCTTCATAAATTCTCTAGTCTCAGTAAAAATTTTATTGGTCAATTGCTGCTTTTTTCTACAAGCTATCTTTGTTGCAGTTTTTTAAAGTGTATCAGTTATTTTCATATTAATTTCATTCAAATCTGAATTATGCTCAAAATCTACTAATACTTGAAACCGATTTCTAAGTTCTAATTTAAATTCATTAGAATGTTTTTGAAGATTAGGAATATCAACTGTAAATATTGTTTTTCTTAATAATTTTTGTCTCTCTAGTTTCACATTAACACGTATCTTACACCTTACTAATCGATGATCACTTCCTGCGTTAAATTTATTAAGAACATTACAATCTTGAAATATGTTATTTCCTATTAGTCAAAATATAATCCAATTCTGCTGTACCTTCATTTGGATGCTTCCATGTCCATTTCCTTTTAACATTATATATATATGTGTGTGTGTGTGTTTAGAGATTCAAGGTGTATTACACACACATCATGGTTTAGATATTGTAATATAATAACAATGATATATATTATAAAACAATTACCAATTATCGCAAACTCTCACCATTCGCTAAAGGTTTCTCTAGTATTATTTTAGTTAATTATTTTAAAAGAAAAGCATAATAAAATTATTTTAAAAGAAGGTTATAAATAATAATAATTTCCACAAGACTGAAATATATTATGTGTAAGAATAACAATTTAATATTTAATGTAAATAATGTTGATGTTAATGGCCTCTGGATTGAGTAAATACTGTATAGACTGATTGAACAAATTTTAAAAAAAATATTATTTTCATTATTATAAAAGTGCACATTTTAATCAAAATGCCTATAAGGTTTATGATAGACAGGCATGGTGAAGGATACTTGTGTGTCAGAAAATCCAAGTATTAAATTTTCTTTAAGCACTATCTTTAGCTTATGTAATATTATTTCAGACTGTTTATATATTTTTAAGTGTCCATCAATAAATGTTAAGCAGATGTTTCTCCTGCTTCTTACACTTGGCCATTTACTATTAGTATTTAGCCAGTTGATGCAGATTCCTACACATATATGTTTTATATATTTTTTGATTGTCAAACAATTAGTATAAAGCAGATTATTTCCCTGCCTCTTGCATTTGGCTACTTAGTATTTTTATTATTTATCATCAAGTTGATGCACATTCCTATCATTTAGTTTAGAAGTTCCAGTCATTAATTTCATGCCTGGGGATTTTGGTGATATTTATTTCATATTATTAATACAGACGTTAAAGATCGTTTGATGTATGACATGTATTTTCATTATTTACTTGTATCCAAATAATTTAATTACTTAATATGAATTTCCAATTGCTACAGTATGAAATTCTTTATATTAGTCTCAGCCCATATAATATTATGTTCTATATAAATGATGTTTGACATATTCTGAAGCTTGTGAATGAGATTCATAGTTCTTGATATTGAATTGGGGCCACTTATTTTAACAGGTATTACTGTTTGCCATTAATCTGTGCAATGTGACTATATCTATCTAGGGATAATAAAGATGCATTGGTTAATATATCATTCATGTATAATAAGGCATAAATTTCTAGTCTGATAGATTTTGCTACCAACTAGCTAGGATAGTAAAATAAAATCTACATGGCTAAATCATTAAGTGGTGATATCCTGAATTCAAACCATGAGTAAAAGATCAATAGATTGATGTTTCAAGAGGGTTCAATTGCTTATGTTAATATTTATTTGGTGATAATGTTTATAGTAAATAAATCTTAATTTTTCATTATTCTAGGATTTGTCTTTTATTGCAATCAATAACAATAATTAGAATATGATAAGTGATTCTTGTATCTGACTGAGTTATCAGGATATAAAAAGAAAAAGGTTTTGATCATGTGATGCCAGAAATTGAAGTGGGGTGTGGATTATCATTAGGATATTACATATTTAGCTGTGCATTTTTGACCGCTACAATCCTGAATCAAATTTATTAACAAACTGTTGATATCTAATATATGTTTTATATATTGCTAAAAATTAAAACTGTAATAAAAATGATAAAATTTTAGCTCAATATCTCCAATTCATTTTTATAATCTCATGTTGTTCAATAATGTATGAAAATTATACATAAATAGTGTATTGCTAAATCATGTAATGTTTCTAGAGATCTTTTCTTTTGGCTATCTTCATGGTTTTCATGCATAGAAATTTTTTGATATTTTTTGTAAATGAAATGAGTAATGAATTGGCACTTTCTAGGATTACTTTAAGTAAATGAAGATGTTGAAGTGTCCATAATCTCCAATGTTTGATAATTGCTTTTAACAATTAGTAATGTTGGATCTTTAGTTGTGTATAAAACTGTTATTTTTTATAATTTACATATGAGAATGAGGCTTTGCTTCTATTAGTAAAAAATAAAAAACAACATTAAATTTTTTTATTTAAGGTGCTTTTAAAATTTTTGAATATATGAGAGTCAAAATCATAAGATCATTCAACATCATTTTGAGCTTATTTATTGTGCTATTTATTATTATAAAATCATATCATCAATGGATTGGAGAAGAAAAGTAAAAGGAATGAATGATATAAGACTTTTTAGAAAATTATTTTATAATGAACATTTTTTCGTGGAAGAGATAGCTGATATTACTTCATTATAAAAACTATAACAAAATGAAAACAATGGAGAGTTATAACTAAAGAAGGTGTTAAAATTGTTTAGAAATTAAAATTGTGTGGATGTATTTGTATTTCTTAAACTGGTTCTTGTTCTAATATAACTGTGTCCTTTTATTTTTTATTTTTTGCCTTATAGTTGAATTATCTCTATTTATTTCTTAGTGCCTAATGATAAGAATGAGTTTTAATATTATTGAGCTCTTATTTGATTTGATTTTACTCAGAGCATCTAACAAAATAATATTTTTTGTTTTAATCGAAATGCTTTCACCATTATAAAAATCGTAAGACATTGGTGACTTATTGGTTATATTTGAATTAAACTTTTTCAAATTGTTCAACAGATTTCAATACCATTAATCTGAGTTATACAAATTTGAAACTTTTCTTTTTTAAAACAATTTTAGAGCCATTATGAGTTATAACTATTTTCCAGTTCTACTAAGATTATTAAATCATTAAACATCACATAATCATCACCATTTTCTATGCTATCAATCTTTCTTTATTGGTTAAACGAATTTTGTTAATAATAGAATTATCTTATTAAATTTTGATAACTCCTTAGCTACAAGTGCTACTTCTGTAATATAATCGCAACTTCCCAATTCTACAACTATTAACTCTTTTTTTATAATTATTTCTGCAATTTTAGCCAATGATATGAAGCGTATTAAATTTACAATATTTTAAAACTAAACAAAATGCATCTATGTTATTTATAAACATTTATTACTTTCATAAGTACTAGATGTGCCTGATAACAGCACGATTAAATTTCCATTAATTTACTGAATAAAATGTGTCTTATAATAAATTTTTGTATCACAGCTGTAGCCAATGCTCAAATAAAAATTAATTAGAGAGTACGGTTTATTTACAATGCATATAACTGAAACACAGGCCTATGTTTATATATGTAAGGTATATGAGCACAGACTTCACTCTCCACACTATGTCATAATACTGATACACTTGACTACATATATGTCGAAAAGATAAATAATCACCAATATACGTATTTCATGCTAAACCAACAATCATCATATATATATATTTTTAATAATTATAATTTTCTAAGTGTCTCTCATTTTAGCTCAATCCTACACAACTGTAATAATATTAAAATATATTATAATAATATTAATATATTTAATGTAGATGAATAAATATATTGATGGATAGATCGATCTAGAAATTGACATATTGATATAAAAACATATATATATACTATAATGGGATGGGTAATATGAGACAAACCTGGGGTGATGGAAAATCATCATTAACCTCAATTCAACAAGGTATTTCAAATAAAGAAATTTAAAGATATAATATTTTAAGATATGATTAAAATAATAAAGTAAGATATTAAAATAATGTTTAATATCACAATAGATAGATAGATTGATGGATGGGTGGATGGATAGATAGATAGATAGATAGATAGATAGATAGATAGATAGATAGATAGATAGATAGATAGATAGATAGATAGATAGATAGATAGATAGATAGATAGATAGATAGAGAGATAGATAGATAGATAGATAGATAGATAGAGAGATAGAGAGATAGATAGATAGATAGATAGATAGATAGATAGATAGATAGATAGATAGATAGATAGATAGATAGATAGATGTAATATCAAATAATATAAGTATAATAATAAAAATCCACTAGAATAAAACTACCAGATTTAAAAAAAAAATGCCTATATAAAATTGAAGATTAATATCCTTTGCTATATCCAGTAGCTACTTAAGATGGTGGAATACACCATAAGCTGGATATAGCAAAGGATATTAATCTTCAATTTTATATAGGCATTTTTTAAAAATTTTGTAGTTTTATTCTAGTGGATATATATATATATATGAATTATTATTTTTGGGAATAAACCATGTTTTATTTTGCATTACAATCCAATATTTCGATGGATTAGCAACCGCCATTATCAAGGTAATCTTTTGAAAGAAAAATTGTTAGATCTCAAACAATATGAAAAATGAGATTCAACTTGAAGTAGTTCAGCATTCACAACATGAGGCTTATCAAAATGTTTATTTCCCTGAGTTTTTTCACCTATTAATTTTAATTTAATATTAGATAAAAAGAGAGGTTTCCACATAGCTGGAATACATTGTGCTTTGTCAGCCCTATTTAACCCAGTAGGTCTCTTTAATATTTTAATTGACTCTCTCATGGTTCTTAAATCATATCTTTCCAAATTAGCAACTATTTTTGTATTGTCAAAATCAGGTTTGTGACCAATTTCTAAAAAATGGGAAGTAAAAACTGATATGCTAATTTTTTGATTAAAAGCATTTCTATGTTTCTTAATTCTGACATTTATTCATCTATTAGACTGACTCACATAGCTTCTTGAGCACTGCAAACATGAAATTTCATAAACTCCTTGGTGTTCCAAAAATATTCTGTCTTTAGGTTTATATAAAAAAAATCACTATTTTTTTTCCAGTAGAAAAAGTAGTCTTTATATTAAAACAAGATAGTCTTCTACTGATTTTATCAGTAACACCTTTAATATAAGATAAAATTACTCTATTAAAAGAGTAATTTAATATTAAATTAAAATTAATAAGTGAAAAAACTGAGGGAAATAAATATTTTGATAAGCTTCATATTGTGAATGCTGAATTACTTCAAGTTGAATCTCATTTCTCGACTTGCACTGAGTCACGTTATTGTTTTAGATCTAATGATTTTTCTTTCAAAAGTTTACCTTGATAATGGTGGTTGCTAGTCAGTCGAAATATTGGATTGTAATGCAAAATAAGATATGGTTTCTTCCCAAAAATAATGATTCATCATACAACTGTGAAAACATTAAATATAATATATGTATATATAGTAATGTTATATATTCAAAGATCATGAGAGATTTTGAGAACTTTCAGAAATCAGCCCAGTTAACTCAGTAGAGTAAACTATAAGAATAATTAAATAGATTCACCAGCATTAAAAATAAATAATAATCATCTGTCATCATAAATGATCAGTAATAAAATAAATCAACAGTCAATATGGTGATTGGATTTGAAATGGGTCAACTATTTAATTTTTGCCAGCTTGGGGAAATTATTTAAACCATTAATTTGGATGACAAACTATGTGCTTATCCATAGAATATACAACCATAAAATAAGAATGCTGGGATATTAAAACATGCTGATCATCATCAATGTCCTGGTCACTTAATACCATTAATGTACTGGCCAACTATAAATTTAAATTCTGATAAATACTAAATTAAATAAAATGTAATACATGGGCTTTAAAGATTATTCTTTTTGTACCAATCAGGATGATGGTGATGATGATCATCATCATTGATGGGAATATCATCATAATCATTGAATATCCATACATTACTATACATCTCTTTTTATATTTCAGATGATGATGCAGAAATCTAGCTCAGAGAACACAATCTGTATAATTGTTACTATGATCAAGAGAGGATGCAACATATAATATTCTAAAACTTTACAAGCAAGTTCACTGGAATAATTTAAATAATAAAATACAAGTTTATTAACAACAACAAAAAAGTGAAAATAAGGTTTGCAAAATACACATATAAGCCTTTTGATTTTGAATGATATACAAATTTTAAATTATTGCATTGTGATTTACAATAACTATTATTTAATTTATAAATGCAAACAGTATTTGAAATTAAACTGAGAGACTTTGCAGTCTCTCACTTTAATTTCAAATAACTATTAATGGGTTTATATACAACACATATCTGTGCACAGATGTGCAGTATACTATAAATGAACATATTTAATTGACATTTAATAATAATAATAATGATTAAATTTTACATGTATCTACATGCATTGATATATATGCACATAGACTTGTTGCACAATAATACCTGAACATATTTGACAAATTGCATGTTGAGTATACATAAAATTTACCTATATGTATATTTATATTTTAAAAGAAGGAACATGAATCAATTATTAAATTCCTTCATAAAAAAGTTTTCTTTTTCTTTAAAAAACAAAACAAAATACTATCAATTCATTGACAGTTTAAAACAGATTCTAAACAGATCACTATTGATTAAAATTTATAAATGTCCTTAAAACAAATACCCTAGCAGGTTTTCTCATCTATAAATACTTTGGAGATTAATTCTTTCTTTTAGCTCTTCTTTTTTTTTTAATTTAGGCAAAAACTATTTTTTTTATTTCCCTTTTCAAATATCTTCTAATGAATTGCTTAAAACACCTTCTTTAAAAAATATATAAAATTCTGTATGACTTTGATTTCACTCAATCAAAATTTACTTGTTTACTTTTTTTTTGAAATATTGATTTCAAATGTCTTTTTTTCATAAACAATTTAAAATAATAACATTCTCTCTTTCTCATTTGTTACTCTTAACTAATTATAACATCTTCAAATTTAAAATATAAACTTTAAATGATTTTTTATCTTCTTCAATAAATGATTTAAAATAATATAATTCTATATATATATATATATTACTTTTAAGATGTTATTTTTACTAAAAAAATATTTAAAATTTGTTTCTCATTATATATAACACTACTCATCATATATATTTATTTGTGATTTTCTGAATATAGATAAATCAGCATACATATAAACTAAGTCTTCAGAAAACAGAGATTATCTTTGTGAGCTGGTCTTGATGAGACTGGGTAAATCCAGCATTGCCATCATTGGCAAAGGTATAATAAGATAATTGCTGACATTCAACTGGTTCCACTTAAACTTTAAGCCAAGTTGGGTCATCTTCTAGGTGCATCTAAACTCCAGAATAGTAAACTAGTAGACTGCTGCTTGATTTATTGTCTTAAATTTGGTTACATCTGATTCATGGTAGTTATCTATATAACTCTGGAACACCAAGTAACTCTGGTGAACTTTTACAAAAGAAACTACAACTCATCTGAAGACAAACTACTAATGCTTTTATATCCATCCTTTTTATAGTAGGGTAAAAAAATACATTAATTAAAAACTGTTCTCAATTAACAACTGTTTTCAATTCACTTTAATTCTTTGGAATTTTATCAAAGTATGATCTAAAAAGATTTTTAAAAATAGTTAACAGAAATGTTTACAATTATTTCAATTTCAAAATGAGAATTCAATAAAAATATTTATTACATCTTTTTAAATGTTTAATTTATAATAAAATTCTATTTTAAATACAAATTTACTTAATCCTTACTATGATTACTTTTTTAGGGAAATGAAACAAAATATCTACACAATTTTTGTCTGTGTTTATTTCTAGTTACTTTATATATATTGAAACAGTAAGATTCGTATTCGAATCTTAAGTGTCACCTTTTTCTGTCGTCTCTCACTGACCGGTCTATCCCACCCAAATTTAAACTTTTTGGTATCGAATTGTGTGTGTAGCAATCTTAAAAATGTATAAATATATGTAGAATTCAGCATAAACACGCACACATTTCGATCTCAAATTAAACGCAATAAATAGGGATAAAATAATATAATTTAGATTTCTTTTAGTTATATAATTTTGTATAATTTTAATCATTTATTTTGGATTATAAAGTTCATATTTATTGCTTTGTTTAAATTTCGTTTAATAATAATTCTAAAAAAATCTGATGTAATATTTAATTAAAAGTTAAAATAATCTTATGTTCCCTTTTTGTCTTTGAAATTGAAAAGCATCGGTCAGTGATAGATAATAGATTAATTAAAGAAAAATTCCCCAAAATGTAATTAGTAAATGTAAAATGTAAACAATAGAACGGCAGCTTTCTTTAATTAAAAAAACCAACTAAATGCATTGATTATCCTCAGGGCAGATTAAATAGAACCTAAAAATATCTTAACAAAATGTGAAAGATCAAGATAAAAAAGAGGCCATCTTAGACTTGCTGGAGACATTCACTTAAACTTTAGCTTTGCTCTCGATCACTGAGAGTCTCCAAAAATATAAAATAATTTGTTCCTGCCAAGGTATGACCGAGTAAAGCACCTAGATTATTCTCCATCGGGATATGGCCTGTCGGATGCTGAACTTTCCATTGCCCATCATAAATTAACCATGAAGATCTGCTGCCTGAAATAAATGAGAAAGCTGCTGCTGTTATGAAATTAAATGAAATATCTAAATACAAGAAAGAATTGCCACTCGTGAACTTTTTTCTGCTAAACTAATGGAATCAGAAAACTTCTTATAAAACAGGTACCTGTCTGTATTCAAACTCTAGAGTACTCTAATAATATGCTATAGCTCTTCTTCATACTACTTATCTAAATTATAAAATGTAAAACTACCATTTGTATAACTAAAATTGAATAATTAATTTAATGTGTAAATTTCTTTACTAATCTAGCTTACCTCATTCTATCTTGGGTGCGTATTTTTAAAATCTACATTTTATCTATATTTATTATCTAATTATTGCATGCTCACAATTGTCTCTATTTTCAAGTTTAAATCTATGATCGTTTGAAACAGTGAATGCGTGTCACATTTTCATTAATATGTATTTTCCTAAATAACTTAACTGCCATATAAATCGACACGCATTCAATGGCATCATTTATTGTAATGCAGGGGTCTAGTACTTCGCAAATGGCTGACGTATTAGTTACAATAATTCCCAATTTATATCTGTTTTGTATTTATTAAATCATCATGAATAATTCCAGAAAATTACATTTCTTTGAGAGTCACCAACGTTCTTTAGTAAATGTTGATAATGTAGGGCCGAATTAGAAATCTATTTAAATCTCATCCTAATCGTTTGTACATTATACATGTGTTACGTTTTAGAGATGCGATGACCCATTCCGCCGTGAAATTTCCGGATTCTTAAGGGTTGAAATTAACCCCAGTCATCCTACACAAGCGGGCATAATGGGTGCTCCCGTAGGACTTGACAATGTCATGCAGCCAGCCGGCAAAACTACGACACGGACCGCTTGTCCCTGGTTATGCTTATGTGACACCTTACTTCGTCGGGCCAATGGCAGAGACCAGCCCGACATCCTTATAAACTCATTCGCGGCATTGCAGTTTCAATATACTGCCATTCCATATCGCCTTTCTAAAGCGTACCACGTGTTCCTTTACTTAGTTTTATTATTCTAAACATATCACTCCGCCTCTGCATTATCTGCATAATTCACTCTCAAATAAATGTTTGCCCTTAGTTATAAATAAATATTTTAATTAAATAAATATATGTCTGCCATTACTCTTATAACCCATACTTTAGACTCTTGCATTGCAAAGGTATAAATTCCCCAAGGCATGCATTAGAAATACTTACTCGAGAATTTTAGGTAGCTAGATTACGCCTTCAAATAAATGTATTCCTTTTGTAAACATTTCAGTATCGGAAATACCGCTACTGAAATCCTCAATATAAAATAATGTCTAAATAAATAAATGTATTCTTTAAAATATAATCATGTCGCAAATTCCGCTACTGAAGCTTTGAATCCCTAAATATTATTAATAAATGTTTTATTAAAATGTATTAATAAATAATTTTAAACTATACGTCTGCAATTACGTTTCATTTATTCGATACTCATTCTATCTAATATTTCCTCGATTATGTAAATATGAATGTTTAATTAATATTAGTTTGGTTATTGGCTAACTCGAGAATAAAATCATGAATCTCTTGCATCTCCCTGACCACCGTGCCTAAGGAAATATTTACTAATGTCGCATCAGATGCGTTGTTTCGTGGATTGTAGTGTGGAACCGATAAACTATGTTCGAACTCAGTACCACGGGTGGCTTCGCTACTCGATGGTGCTGCTGTTCTGTATGGTGGTCGAATTCTGCACTATGTTTACGAGTCACACGTTTTCTGACCGTTACAATATACATATATATATTGTACTTATATTGATATAGGCACATATAATTTTATCTAAAATTATATTATTAAAATAATCGTTCATAAAAGAAAACATAAAATTAAACGTTGAAGAGTTTATTGCAGTTTGTTTTAGAAAAAAGATAAGAATTAAATAGTTTTCTAGCATTAGTTTTTGAAATAAAAAAAGCTACAATTAATTAATCAAAAGGGGGGAGGGGGAGTCTTGGTTTGAGAAATGAAACTAAAAGTTATAAAAGGAAGTAAAGAGTTTTTATTAGTATTCGTAAAAATATAATTTAAAAAGTTAAAACATACAAATCTCTTTTCATTCAAGTTTAATTAAAGAAAAAAATAATGTTAAAACTAAATAGTAAATTGTATTAAAAATATATGTGCGTATATATGTGCGATTTGTAAATAAATAAAATGTATGTGAAATAAATTAAAGAAGATTATCATTAAAAACACGGCAATGGTTATTAATAAATATAAAACAACATTTTTTTTTTCCAAAACGTTTATCAAATGATTATCACTGGAAATATTTCGACAACACGTTGCAGATATAAATAGACTTTTTTATCGGACAGGAGTTGAGACAATCAGTTCACAAAGTAATTGAGTAGTGCAGTTCACAAATTAATTGAATCAGTTGAGTTAATTATATCCAGAAACAAAATGCAGTGCTGAGAAGATTTTGGGAATTCACACCTCTCCACAGCCTAAAAAGTCCGATGAAAACAGCAAGATCTGCCCGTGAAATAATGTCAACGTAACAACTTAGAAAATCTCCATCAGTATCTAATTGTCTCCAATAGTAATAATCGTGAAACTCATCAAGGAAAAGTCCCAGCCGGCTGGAAGCATTCATAATGGAAACATTCACAATGGAAATATTCTCACCGAAAGCAGCCACCAAAGAGAACCAAAATTCTATGTCTATATTCAAAAGCCTAGGTAAAAACATTTGCTTATTTCGTTTATACTGTAATAGCCATTGCATTGCATTAATTCATAGGAATGTTTCAAGAGTCTAATTATATGAACTTTATATCATACATAAATGAACTATTGATATGTGTGATTAAATTTCAAATGCTATGTAATACTTTATTATTATTATGTGTGTACATGAGTTAATATGTGCGTGATCATTATATCAATATTTATTAGTTAAATTAGAGTGTTCTGTTATTAAATCTATAGGAATATTTAAACTATTTAGAAATGTTAATTTAAAATATTCGTGTGTTTTATTAGAATTATAAAATGTTTAAATTTAGTAAATAAATGTTAGTTAATAAATTATCTTTCAAATTAAACTTTATTTGTCGGTCAATTCTTTTTATCAATTCCCTTTTATCAAGTCTTTTAACCACTAATTAAGTATAATCTATTAGTGATTACAAACAACTGAGCTAGTCGTGGATTTAGGCGTTGAATTAGTGGCCACTGTTCAAAGTGTGTTGTCTATTCTTTTAGTATTCTTTTAGAATAAGTGCTTTGAACTTGGTGTTGAACTCAACAGCTGAGAAGAAGCTATGTCCTGGAAATGTAACGCTAGTTATATACTTTATAGCTATCGTTTGGGCATGCATACTCTTCAAGTATGTTCTTCTCTGCCTAAGAGGCCGGTGTTTCAAATGCACATATTCGAACCACAGTTCAATATATATATGCACACACACTATTATTGTGTGTCATGCAACAACTGTTACAATAGATAGATCAGTAAATCATTTGATAAAATAGATAAATTTTACCAATGAATCTTATACTCAATAGATTCTCAGAGAGACATTTAGATAGATAGATCTGTAAATCAATTAACAGACAGACAGACAGACAGACAGACAGATAGACAGATAGATAGATAGATAGATAGATAGATAGATAGATAGATAGATAGATAGATAGATAGATAGATAGATAGATAGATAGATAGATAGATAGATAGATAGATAGATAGATAGATAGATAGATAGATAGATAGATAGATAGATAGATAGATAGATAGATAGATAGATAGATAGATAGATAGATAGATAGATAGATAGATAGATAGATAGATAGATAGATAGATGGATGGATAGATAGATGGATGGATAGACAGATAGATAGATAGACATAGATAGATAGATAGATAGATAGATAGATAGATAGATAGATAGATAGATAGATAGATAGATAGATAGATAGATAGATAGATAGATAGATAGATAGATAGATAGATAGATAGATAGATAGATAGATAGATAGATAGATAGATAGATATAAGTAGATAGCTATAGAAGTAGATATGTAAATAAATAAATATAGACCACTAAATCAGTTGATAAATAGATTAATAGATACATTCATACATACATACAACCCTTTTTAAGCCTATAGCTAAATAAATATTTAGATATGTAGGTCAATAGATAACCTGATAAATAAATAACTCTATAGATAGATAGGTAGATAGATATCTTTATATATGTAAACACATGTTGAAAATGTATAAAAATTCATTTACATGCATATAAATATAAAATATGCACTGTGAAAACAAAAAAAAATATATTATACTTCATAATTTCTTTTTTATTTTTTTTTATTAAGTATTTTTTTCATGTGGTGGGGGATAAAAGTACAATATGTATATCAACAAAACTAAATAATTAGTACTTATATTTTTTCTAAAATTTAGTATGCTGGTAATATAGTTTTTTAAACAATAAAGTCTTATTTTTTTTATTTTTTATTATTCAACAAAAGTTAAGTTGAAATAAAGAGAATGTTACAACTCGAAATTCATAGTGAGTTATAAAGTAAACCCCAAAAGGTGCTACAAAACATATATATTGTGCAGTGACTCCAGTAATACAATATAGTATAATGTTACTTAATTTGACACAAGAGAGAGAAAAATACTCAATCTTTATATAATAAATAAACATGGCCAGAATAAAAATTTCAGTGACCACGTGAACTCCCAGCATTCCATTCAGTAAAATAAACAGAGATTTTAATTCTTTAAATTTTTTTATTTTTTTAATGTTTAGATTTTTTGATTTTTTAATTTTAATCTTTTGATATTTAATAATTATAAACATATTTAAAATAAATGCTAATCCTAAAGGTATAACACAAAAAATTATTGTATTAATTGAACATAAAATTATTGACTTTATTGAAAATATTTTCTTCAAATTAGGCTCCAGAAATAATATTTTTAAACCTTTATGACAGATTTCAAATAATTTTATCCAGTCTTTCAAATGCACATTTGCACAAACAATTGCAAGAAATAAACCCAATAGTAATTTATTAATGCGAGAAGAAGCAATCCACATCGGGTAAATAAACGGATAGTAAAGAGAAAGAAATCTGAATAGCGTTATTACCATAGTTAAGACATAATTGCAAGCAATCAGTATAATCAGCAAACAGAATGCCACTTTGGTAAGATAAAATCTTAGAAATGTATTAATATTACCATGGAGATGATGGAAGAAATAAATAAATGGTAAGGCCAAATTTACAATTAGAAAATCACAAATTGATAAAATTATGAACAACTTTTTCATTAAAACATCTAATTGCATTTTGGCAAAAACCAGTATGCATAAAAAGTTACATATAATTCCATATTGCCAAACTAATGGTGCCAATATTTGAAAAACAAAAATGATAAAAGATAAAGATTCCTGAAGATAATCATCTTCACTAATGTTATAACATACGTTAAACATTTTGATAGAGTTATAATATTATTCAAAATTTAACACCAAATAGTTAATTCTCAACGAATTTATTCAACACTAAAAGTAAAATAAAGATATCAATAATAATAATACTGTTTTCGATCAATATTTTAATAAATTATTAAAATTATCAAGATATAAACAAATTGGTAGCCATCGAAACATTAAAATCTATGTGAATGAATAACATTATATATATATGAACTTGTCTTTCAATATTTTTTTCCATATTTGTTTTAAACGTTTTTTTAAATCTTAATTTCGTAAGACTATAATAAAATGTATAATATCAATACTTATTAATCAAACTGTTTTATAATATATAATAAAAATAAAGGCGTTCGATAATGAATGAGTTTACAAAATTACAAAATACAAAATTGGAATAAAATTAATGTTATTATTTTTTTTTACTTATAAGATAAAATAAAAATATTGAAGTGCTTTAAAAATTGAAAAAAAATTCATAAGTAAGAATCTCTTTCACTTCTACATAATTAAAAAAATATTTGCAAAAAAAAAAAATCCCCAAATGGATATTTACTAAAAAAAAATAGATTTCTCTTTATTTACTATAATATATTTAGTTCAAGCTATTAATTTAATATGTATAATAGATGGGTTTTCCCAAATATCATAAGCTTATAAAAATGTCTTGATAAATTAATCAAAATAATTTATCAAATTCAATCATTTAGGAATGGTCTTATACGATGGTATATGTTGATTATCATCAAGGTCTCTCTATCATCAAGCCACACAGTTGAATAATCAAAATATATAATAAAATGAAATAATTATCTCCTTGCAATTATCATCACATAACATATTTTGTTTAAGATCCATCAAAAGTATTTTAATGGCATTGGCTTGCAACATTAATGGATTTACCCTGTCTCTCTATTAATTTTTGGCACCATAACCCAAATTCCTACAACAATTTTAAAATCTTAAACTCAAGCATCTGATGATATGGGTAATTGCATTTAAATATGAGAAATGTAGGACTCATGATTACATGAATATTACAAAAAGTTTAAAAACAATTTAATAACTCTTAAAGAATTTGATAAAATATATTATGAAACCATTATAAAGTATACACAATTATATATATATCCTGCCGGTCAAAATCATGTATTCATTCAACAAGACCAATAATCCAAGCAAAAGTACCTTGAATCTAACCATGCACAAGATACAGATGTCAGGTCAAGGGTGAATCCTAACCTATTTGCCTGAACTATGCCTTTCTGACTAATGGATAATGTTTGTGATGACACTAGCAGTGCTTGGGTTTATTCCCTCCCAGCTGGAGGTCATAGTTCACAAAGAGACTCAAAATAATAAAGGGTTTATATAAGAAATTAATGATTTAGTGAATTCTGATGATTGCAGAATGGTACAGATGTGATTTGATATCGATTACTAATGGTTTGAACCATAATAAGTATAATTCTTTATGGCAACATTACAAAGAATTGAATTTAAATCAAAGAAATATAAATAACCAGGGTAATTAATATTAGAGATTTGGAGTGATGACAAACTAAGCTAATTTAAAATAATAATATTACAAGAATTTTTTAAGAAATTGAGTTATTGTTATACAAAATAAGTTGAGTTTTGTTTATACAACTAGGTTATTATATTCCTTGAATTCGTTTTGATGCGGCTTTGATAACAAAGTAAAATTTGTTAATTGGTCTGCCAAGAACCAATCAGCAATAAAATATCATTAGCCCTCTTTAAGAGATTACAAATATATCTATTCTATATATATATATATATATATATATATATATATATATATATATATATATATATATATAACAAGACATGATGTGTATTTAAAACACTATTACATTTAAATCAGTTGTCTATGAGTGTGGAATGCAAAATAGTTCATTTTAAATTAGTTAATCAGATTTAATATTTACTAAGGCTGTAACCTTAGGAATAAGCGTCTGAAAAATTTGAAGGTAGGGACCTCTACAGATCTTAGCCACAAGCTTATGCTTGGAAGAAAAGAGGGATTGGTTTGTGAAGGACATGCCACCATGGCAGACAGCATTTCAGGTTTTTAAATAAAGATATAAAATGAAGGCAGTATGCTATTATGGATGACAACAAAAGAACAAATGAGGTCTGTTCTGAACCTCTGGGTGGCTTTGCTAAAGAAAATTCCTAGTAAATACAGCTAGATGATGAGAAATGCTGGCCCTTCAGTCAAAACATGTCTCCGAGTAATAATAATATATTTGATGTGCTGGACTTCCCATACATATCTTAATGGCAATGCCTGAAAGAGGTTCCCTTAGTAGGAAATACATCTACTGTGAGGGAAAGTAAAAGATTGAACTGGTCATATTTAAACTTCCAAAAGATCCTGAGGGATATGTAGCAAAGCAAGAATAATCATAAACAAATGGTTGTAACTACAAAATACATAATGCCTTAGACATAGATAGATAGATAGATAGATAGATAGATAGATAGATAGATAGATAGATAGATAGATAGATTGATAGATAGATAGATAGATAGATAGATAGATAGATAGATAGATAGATAGATAGATAGATAGATAGATAGATAGATAGATAGATAGATAGATAGATAGATAGATAGATAGATAGATAGATAGATAGATAGATAGATAGATAGATAGATAGATAGATAGATAGATAGATAGATAGATAGATAGACAGATAGACAGACAGACAGACAGACAGACAGATAAATAGTGTATCACTAATGAAAATAACTTAATTCCTGATTAAAATAATCGGCTCTATGACAAAATAGAAAGTCCTCCAAAACCTTAGGCCATTAATGAATGGATCATAAATTATAATATAAAAAGAAAGGCAAGCATTAATACTAAACTTAAAATAAATTGTCTTCCACACTTTCTAAGTCTTTCAAATAATTCATCATGGAAGATTACAAAATAAATCAGTCTTTTAATTAACATAGAGAGACATCACTCTAAATATGAAACTTACTTCTGTTCAAGTTTGACAACATATAGCATAATAACTGATAGATCACAATCTTAATATTTTACTGACAAATAAAAAAATATGTGTATGAAACATATACTGATAACACACTATAATAGCTGTGCTTGAAGTGATTCTCTTTTAAGATATTTGGTTTACAGAAATTGTAATAAATTTTACTTCACTGATTTAATAAAATACATTATTTTCTCCAATATAATTATGAGGGCACTTTTAAGTTGGAGGTAATAACAAGATACCTAACTTCTAAAATAATTTCAATCATTTAAAATATAACTTTATAATATGAGGTACAAAACTAAATGAGCTTTCTCTATTAATTAATTTAATGGAAATAAGTCCTAAAATGATTTTTAACTGGAGAAAATAAGAGGGAGAGGATTTAAAGTGAGTTGCTCATTGAGTTTTATACTTGGCAGTTTCAATAAGTCAATATTATAAATAAACCAACAAAAAATTTAAGATCAATTTGCCGCATCAAAATAATGTGAGATTTTATAAGAATTGATAATTTTAAATTTAAGAGAAAATTTTTAAAAGATGCATTTTAAAATTAAGTTGTATAAATATTACAGATATATATATATATAATATAAATTAATATTGATTTAGAAAACAAAGTAAGCTAGAATCAGAGACTTGTGGCAAATTGGAGGTTATCTCAAAACCAATTGGTAAAAACAGAAAGTTATAAAATCAAATCATTTAGCAGGCTTCCTTGACACAGTACAGTCTCCAGACTAGGTGTTACGAGCACTAGAATGACATTGTGATGATCTGGTGGAAGCAGAGCTCTGAAAAGCAAATGGACGATCTTTTACCCCCTCATTCTTTAGGCACAAAAATACTATATATATTCTCTTCAGTGAACTGTTCTTCAGTACTTTCTTATCAAAATTTTCTACTATTTATCTGATCCACCCTTATCTATAGGACTCAATCTACATGATGTTTGCTGGTTACTTTTTCTGTGTTCAGCATCTGCCTGGGTGGGAAGTCTATAATCTTGCATTAAACATGCCCCAAGGGTTCATTTTGCTAATTAAAAAATAGCAACAAGCATGAATAATGTTATCAGTCATCATATTAACAAAGGCTATTTAATTAAGATTTAGATTTAAAAAATGTAAATTTTATTCACAAAAATTTTAGGAATTTGGTACATTCTATAAATAATATGATGACTTTCAAAGCTAATATTTGATATAAAACTTAAGTAGAAATTTACAAAATATTTCTTACAAATATTAGATAGTTTACATAATTGATCCTTTAATGTACATTTATCAAAATATAAATATAAACTGTTACCAACTGATTAATTGGAAAAGTGAACTTTAATGAAAAAATATTTGTAACATTTTATACATATGTAGGATTCAATTACTTACTCAATGTCAATTTAATAAAATAAACACAATATACATTTCTATAAATATAAAATAAATAAACTATTATAAAAAGGTTAGTTTTAATCATAAAATATAAATTAATCAATATTATAAATTAGATAAAAGACTATAATATTGATTATAAATATACTACTACCTATTATGATATGGGTGTCAGTTAATATACAAGACTGGGTTCAAACCCATACTAGTGCTGATGACATTAGCACTAGGTGAAGCAGAAATATGTACTATATTTCCAGCTTCAATATATTGTGATGATCGCACATACTGCGATCACACATATATATATTTAATATTAAACAATATTAAATATTGTAGTTTTCTTTTCGAAAAAGAAAAAAAAAATAAAAGAATTAAACTAATGAAGAAAGAGAATGTCATAATTAATTACCATAATGAAATAAAAGAGAGGGAAATGGAATCGAACAAGATTCTTATCTTTTACCCTCCAAAGTTTATATTTTGAAAAATATAAAAAGTAAATTTAGAAAATATTGAAATCGTATATTTGGTTTAAATCAAAAGTGAGAAAGGAAATATAAATGAAATAGGAACTTAAAAAAATGATTTATAAAAAAAAAGGTAAAAATTTAGGAGTTTAAACAAGATTAAAAATAGAATTTAAAATGTAACAAAAGATAAAGATATATTCTAGAAAAGTACAATTTTGACAAAAAATGAAATGCATGTGTTAATGTATGTATAAAGAGAGCAATGTTTAATGCACGTCAAATGAAAATATTTTTTTAAAAAAAGGAAAGAAAATAAATAAATGTAAATATTGAATTGTATAAAAAAAGTAAATTTGTATAAGTTGTTGAAGGCGTCTTAAAGTGAAAGGAAAGCTACAAACAAAAAGATTGAGATAATGAAAAAATTTGGAAAAAAGACATTAATAAATTAATTCTAAAAAGGAGTTCATGTAAATACTTCTGTGAGGACACTGCTCTGATAAGAAGCAGATTAGAATATAGTAGAAGGCAGACATGAAAGTTTAAAAATTTGCAAAAGAAAAACCATAAAGCTGATTAAAAGGACCTTGACATAGGAGACTGAACACTGTATGAACATGAAAATAGTCTACAACATAAGTGAAGCTTCAAGGATGTGTGGCTAAGGGCCATCACGATCACTGGTCGATTCAGACCCACCGTGCTCATA
The DNA here is from genome assembly GCA_028023455.1 of Epiperipatus broadwayi. Lineage (NCBI taxonomy): Eukaryota > Metazoa > Onychophora > Udeonychophora > Euonychophora > Peripatidae > Epiperipatus > Epiperipatus broadwayi. The sequence continues at coordinate 26,152 of JAQFVV010006265.1, read as the reverse complement.
CAGTCACCTTGCCATGTAACGATTTGCCTGATGAACCACCTGCCCTACCCTTGATGTCCTAGTATGGAGAAGTCACTATGGATATAAGAAGAAATTCCACAAACCAAGTCCAAACCTAAGAGCGGCTGTCTCTGATAAAGAAGTGGAGAAATTCCACATGATGGTCATCGGGACCTTAACTCATGTCGTAGACAAAGAAAAACTAAGATAAATTACATAACACACCTATATAGAACACATGTCACATACTCTTGATTTAAAGCAATTGCAAATCCAGATATTAATAAGATAGACAATAATTAAACTCTTTCTAATACTTGTAATGATGCCTGTAAATGGATAATTTATTTTTGTAGATTATAATCATTTATAGGATTTAACCCATACACTTAATCATAGCATAATATCAAAATGTTTTTTATTGTATGTAAATATTTCAATTGATTTCTTTTTTGTTATTTATTTATTTATTATATTAAATGTTCCTTAATTATTTTGTCTGTTTCATCTCATTTCTTCACCATTCCAAATACTTAATATACCCGGAGAGGTTTGGGTTATTATTTTTACTCCATTTTGAGTACTAAGTAACACATTAGGCTAGTTGTACAGCATTTCTGATTCCATTAAATTTATAATTTATCCAAGAACTGTAATTCTTTAATAATTACAGCAGCCAAGAGATGTTTGACTGGGAAAGATAACCTGGGGTAATACCCATATGGTCACAGGTTTGGGATAGTATGTATATAAATTTGTTTATGTCCATATGTTCTCTTTGCTTGTGGTAATGGAGGGTGGGTAATTGAATTCAAGAACACCTCTATTTTATAAAGATTGATGAGAAGACTATCTCTTACAGTAAATAAAGCAAATAATTAAAGAAATTGATTTTTCTCATTTCATTAATCATTTTGCTTTTTTTTCTCACATACACTCATATTTCCATTACATTTTGGGGGCCTGTCCAGGATCTATTGCTGTGCAATTGGCAATCATGTGTTGGGTAAATTTTGTAAAATAAAGTAAATATTTAAATATATATATAATCAGTTAAATAAATCAGAATGGTGAGGAATGAAGCCGAGAGAATAATTTTTTTTTGCGCTTTATAATACTTTATATATGTATTTCTATGTGAAATGTGTAGATTTTTTTCGAGAGAAAGGGAGAAGGGGGGAATTTTAATATCAAGAAATTTTTTGGAGTTTCATTGTGATGCATTTAATTTTTTTTTTAAAAAAAAGAATTATTCAAAGTATAATTGTAGCGATTAAAGATAGATTATCCAGATGTAATTGCTGTTAATGAGATATAAAGTGTTTAAGTCCAGTCGAATAAAATAAAATTTCAGGAAGGTTTTAATTATAAATAATAAAATAGTTGCGTATGTAAGTTAAGTTGAAGGAAATATATATGTGTGATTCTAAAATAGTCGAGTATTTCAGTTAAGTTAAAAAATAAATGTATGTATGATTTCATAGCCATAACAATACAGTGATCAATAAAGTACAAACAGAGTGTGTAACGTAGGATCTTAGAAAGTTAAAAAATATGTATGTGTATGAATTTTAAATAGCCTTAACAATAAAGTGATCAATAAATGATACACTTACTATTAAAGTATATCAGCAATGCGGATTGTTAGAATTATAGTTAAAATACGAAAAATATATAATCGTGTCATTTACTTAAGTAGGGTGAGTAAGAGTTTACATACATAGTGGAATAGAGGGCAGTTATCAAAGTAGGGCAGGCAGTCAAAAGTGAATCTAGGGCAGACAGACAAAATGGTGAACCAGAGCAAATTTGTTTGGATTGGCTAGCATTCTAAATGCTAATAATTCCTACAATAAAGAACCAAATAACAAAGCAAAATAGAAAGGAAAGAATCAGTAGAGAAAAAATATATATCAAGAAGAGTTAAGTAAAAAAAATTATATCTATGCATACAAGGTCCCAAACTAAAATGAAAGATAAAATAGGGTTTGGTGATATGATGAATATGCTCATGCAAATGAGAATGGAACAACAGCAGTTTATGAAGGAATGCCAGGGCAGGGAAGAAAGAAGGATTAAAGAATGGTGTGCAAAGTTAGCAATGGAGAATAACAAAATAATTGCTGAAGCCATAGAAAAAATGAGGAGTAACTTCACCAAGAAATCAGATGCAAAGGACACAGGAGATGCACATGACAGGAAAATCAAGTTGGATGAAGAAAAAGGCATAGAACCATATGAGTGTGAGGAATAGATAGGACAGAGAGTGTAGAGATAAAGTCAGCATATGTAGATCCAAGAGTAGACATAGGGCAACCAGATGTGGAAATAAGGCAGTTAGATAAAGAGGAGGAATTTGAAGTGATGAGATTAGAAAATATATAGGATGCTGGTGCTGGGACATAGGTCAGTTAGGGAGAGTAGTGGAAAGGTTAGAATCTAAATTTGAAGAGAGAAAGACAGTGGATCAGATTGCTGAGTTGCTAAATGCATTGGATAGGAACCAGGGCTGACCAGAGACATGAAGGATATAAATCTAGACTGTCTCCAAAGGAACCACTTGCAATTAAAAATGGTTGGGATCCTAGTAAAGAGCGATGGGAAAAAACAGAATGAAATTTTATGGAGCAGAACCCAAGAGGGCAAGAAGACAGATGACATAGAATGGAGACCAAGTGGAAGCATCCATATGAATGGATAGAGGATAGAGAACATAGGGATCAAAATCTGCATCCCAGAAAAAGCAGATATGAGTCCAACAGGATGAGACTACCTCCAGATAAAACATAATTACAATTATAAGGAATGGATGGATTCACTGGTACAATATTGGAAATGAACTGGATTAAGATTAAGGAAAAATGGACTTATGAGAATAGGAAACAATAATAATATGAAATATAAGGGAAGAATGAGCCAGTAAATGGCCAAACAGTTTGCAAGGAATACTTTACCCAAATTGAGACAAACCATCATTTAGAGAGAGCAGTGAATGAGATCATAGATAGAGGCAAAAAGTATGCAGGGATATATATTTTAGTAGTGATCTTAGCAGTATATGGTAAGCCATCTCTGTTATATATTCATGCATTTATTCTGTGCTGAACCAGATATTATTAGATAGAAAAGACAGGGACAGAGATCCTCTGCTCATAGAAAGATTCACTGGATTAAAATTGCCAGTTAGATATTTGATAAATAGTGTGAGTCATAACCAATGTACAGGGAAAGAACCCCTTATATAATGAGTTGTCAGTAAAATGGCAGTCATCAAACCTACCACGGTATAGTGATAAGAGTTGTCACTTAGAGGGATATAAGTTGTGAAATGTGGGGTAGGAACAGGTTTAATCAGGTCACAGAGATATCCTGTGGACTCAAACCTGTATATACAATCAGGGGGCAGAAGTCAACTCGTGTATTGATTGCATAAGCTTGATTAAAATGGTTTGGTAATGCTGATTCGATCATTAGAAAAGGGAATGAAATTTGCCTGGTCACCTCTCTAAGAATATTCTCATCATGTAACCAAACTTAAAAGTACATAGATATGAGAGGGTCATAACAACAATAGTTAAGTTAAGAATGCAGAGCTTTCAATCCATTAAATTTTTTCAAGAAAAAAATTTTTGAAGGAGGGAATGGTGTAATGTGATGATCGCACATACTGCGATGACACATGTATATATTTAATATTAAACAATATTAAATATTGTAGTTTTTTTTTAGAAATAGAAAAAAATAAATAAGTAAAAGAATTAAATTAATGAAGAAAGAAAATGTCGTAATTAATTACCGTAATGAAATAAAAAAGAGAAAAATGGAATCGAACAAGATTCTTATCTTTTGCCCTCCAAAGTTTATATTATAAGAAGTAAAATTAGAAAATATTGAAATCATATATTTAGTTTAAAATCAAAAGTGAGAAAGGAAATATAAACGAAATAAGAACTTAAAAATGATTTATAAAAAAAGTAAAAATTGAGGAGTGTAAATAAGATTAGAAATAGAATTTAAAATGTAACAAAAGATAAGGATCTATTCTAGAAAAGCACACATTTTGATAAAAAAACAAAATGCATGTATTAAAAGTATGTATAAAGAGAGCAATGTTTAATGCATGTCAATGAAAATAATTTTATAAAGAAAAAAAAAAGAAAATAAAATAAATAATAAATGTAAAATATTGCTACGAAATTGTATGAAAAAAGTAAATTTGTATAAGTTGTTGAAGGTGTCTTAAAGTGAAAGGAAAGCTACAAACAAAAAGATCGAGATAATAAAAGAATTTGGAAAAAAGACATTAATAAATTAATTCTAAAAAGGAGTTCATGTAGAGACTTCGATGAGGACACTGCTCTGATAAGAAGCAGATTAGAATATAGTAGAAAGCAGACATGAAAGTTAAAAAATTTGCAAGAGAAAAACCAAAAAGCTGATTAAAAAAACCTCAACGTAGAAGACTGTACAATGTATGAACATGAAAATAGTCTACAACATAAGTGAAGATTCAAGGATGTGTGGCTAAGGGCCATCATGATCGCTGGTTGATTCAAACCCACCATGCTTATACGGTCACCTCACCATGTAACAACTGCCAGTGCAGCATCTGACTGAGGATCCACCTGCCCTGCCCTTGATGTTTTAGTATGGAGAAGTCACTACGGATATAAGAAGAAATTCCACAAACCAAGTCCAAACCTAAGAGTGGCCATCTCTGCTAAAGAAGTGCTGAAATTCCACATGACAGTTAGCAGGACCTTAACTCACATCAGAGATGAAGAAAAACCTAGTAAATTACATAACACACCTATATAGAACACATGTTCACATACTCTTGATTTAAAGCAATTGCAAATTCCAGATATTAATGAGATAGACAATAATTAAACTGTTTCTAATACTTGAAATGATGACTGTAAATGGATAATTTATTTTTGTAGATTATAATAATTTATAGGATTTAACCCATACACTTAATCATAGTATAATTCAAAATGATTTTTTTTATTGTATGTAAATATTTAAATTGATTTTTTTTTGTTATTTATTTATTATATTAAATGTCCCTTAATTATTTTGTCTGTTTCATCTCATTTCTTTGCCATTCCAAATAGTTAATATACCCAGAGAGGTTTGGGTTATAATTATTACTCCATTTTGAGTACTAAGTAACATGTGAGGCTAGATGTATAGCATTTCTGATCCCATTAAATTTATAATTTATCCAAGTGCTGTAATTCTTTAATAATTACAGCAGCTGAGAGACATTTGACTGGGAAAGATAACCTGGGGAAATATCCATATGGTCACAGGTTCGGTCAAGTATGGATATAGATTCCTTTAAGTCCATATGCTCTCTTTGCTTGCAGTAATGGAAGGTAGATGATTTGAATTTAAGAATCCATTTTATCATTCAATTGTCAGGGAACATCATTCGATTGTCATTCCATTACAATATATATATATATATATATATATATATATATATATATTCACTATATATATATATATATATATATATATATATATATATATATATTATAACAGGCACACATGCTGTTACATTATTTTATAAATAAAATTAGATATTAAAAGCAAAAAGTTTACAAATAAAAATTTGTTTTAAAAATTAAAAATTAAGTCATCTAAACTCATATATATTAAAATCACACAAATGGAATACTATTAAAAAAAACTTTATTAAATAAAAAGTATTTTAAAACTAAATTGTCCCAAAAACTTAAAGATTTAAAAATAAAAATATATTTTAAGAATGCACAAAATTTAATTACTTCTATTATGTAAAATGAAAATGATTATTTTTAATTAGTCTTAAGTAAAATAGCCATTGGGCATCTCAAAATTTATAATTAAAGGTTGGATAGGAGATAACAATAAGAACAGAAAAGCCAATAAAAAACCCTCAGGAAATAGACCACAGTGAAAGGATCATCATCATCATGATGCCATGTCCAGTTAATCTCCTATTTTAATATAAAAAAGAAAGATTTGAAATAAATTATTATGCGTGCTATATGGGTTAAGTCTGGGAGAGTTGAAGGAGAAGGGATTGAAAAGATGCACCTTCAATCCCTTCAGTTTTTCTAAAAGAAGAAATGAAATATTATTTTTCTATGTTGTGGATCCCAGAACATCATGCTCCTGCTACCAAAGCCTGCAAAAAACTATACCAACTACACTAAAACACCTCTGGATAAATACCCATAGAACAGCAAAACATCATGGCAATTAGAAACAAGGGATCCAAATTACAAGCAACTAAAAAGTATGAAGTTTTTCTTTTAAAACCATAATAAATTTATATAACTAATGAACTTTAACTATAAAACTTCCCCAGAATTTAAATAAATATTCTTATCTGACCAAATTAAATCATTTATTAATAATTATTTTTATTGAATGTTATTTTTAAAAAAAAAACTATTTCCATTAATTTATTGTTTCCATTCTTTTAAGTGTTTAATATGATTTTTTCTGTTAAGCTAAACTTTTAATAAATGCTAAAATTAAGTTGGGTGAGAATGGCTGCATAGATTCATAAAGGTATGTTCATTTAAGGGAGGGTAAATCTTAGGATATTTGTTTCATATTTAAATTGGGTCAATGGATTGGATGTATTGGTGTAATTAGTAAATGTAGCATGAAGATCTGCTATGTGCAGTATCACATTATATGCCTCACTTGGGCAAAATAAGTCCCATTTTTTACTGACCATCGGAAGCAGATGGTATTTCCTGCTCCTTGGATCATTCCTTTAGCCTATGGAATGGATAGTAAGATGGTAAAAAGAACTGCAATCCCTTCCTATGGAGTTTTCTTTTTTATTGTTCTTCTCACCAGACAGATGAAGTATTTCTGTACTGGATAAGCGACATTCCTTATTGATAACTGTGCTCTTCAGATGTATATTTCTGACAGTAAGATATTGTGCTGTCACATTCATGCTGCATTGAATACATCGATATATCAGATAGATTGGGGTTAGTTTGACTGTGAACATTTGGCCTAGGGTTAAATAAGTGATATAGAATATTTTCTTTTTTTGAGTGCAATCTATGTAGTCTATCCATACTTGACACTGTAATAAAATATTATTTTTTCTCTTCAAAGTTCTAAAATAAAAAGTTAATATGTAAATTAAGTTAGATTAAAATAAATAATTGTGTATATATATATATATATTATACCTAGCCCTTTACACGTCATCTCATAAACATTATAAAAACATCATTTATATAAAATCAATAAAATGTTTAATGTTTATAATAACGACTCGATCAGAACTTTGTACCTCCCTCTTACACAAAATCCTATCACGGGCTGTCAGTACCTCGGGTAGAGTAATCAATATCATTGGCAAACATTTGCCAATAACACTAATACTCGTTTACTAGATTACATATTAGCCAATCAAACTTTTTATTTATTTAAAGGAAAAAATCCAATGGGCGCCAGCCGACCTTTGTCGACAAGTCTGCTTGACCAATATGATCTAGTACCCGCTCCCGCTAGCTCAGCTACAACAATCAATTAAATATAATCCGCCTACCTAAAAAATCAATTTATGAATCTTTCTCTGCGCTAAATTTCTCGCTTTCTCTTTTTCTTTTATTTAATTATTTAATTTAAATCTAATTTAAGTAATCACTAACCCATGAAGTCTCCATTTACGCTATTATACTTCGTTTGGTCTTATAATATAATTAATTACACTTTCGTTCAAGTTCAGATAATATTTAATACAATCAAAATTTCATATTATAAATACATAAAAAAAATAATTATACACACACAATTACATTTGAAATCACAATAAAATCTCTGGGTAATGGAGCTAAAGACAACTAATAATTATTGTTCGTACCATAAAGTTCAGAGTTTATTATTCCATTTATTATTACGGCTTTTAATTAGTGAATTAGAAATTGAAATAAACATTACCTAGCTTTCTCCCTTATGCACGGTTCCGAGCGTTGCTTCTGATAGTATTTCATTCGGTCAGTTAGCGCTAACTCTTTGCAATCCTTTTCCCAATGTCGTTGGGATCCTGTGGGCTCCACGTGGACACTCCGTCTCCTTCTTGTTTTACGCGACCATGATCGACATTTGAACTGTTTGCTGTTGGTATTGCGGGAAGGATTCGGCCGGCTGTTCACACGATGGGTTTAACAGTGCAGCATTATGTTTAACTTTAGACGTATATTAATATTCAATGCTCTCGATCTATAAAAATAATTTTAATTAATAATACAATAGAAAATTCGCCCTTTTTATATTTTACGGTCCTTATCTTGCGGATTCAATCTACAATACGTAACTAATCCTCTGGTGTTTCAGTTACGGTCCGTGCTGAATTTCTGGTGTTTGCATTGGTCATTTAATTTCTTTGTACTCTCTGCTAGAGTTATTTCAATTTCTTTATTTCAATTTCTTTGTTAGAGTTATTTCAATTTCTTTGTTAGAATTATTTCAATTTCTTTGTTAAAGTTATTTTCAATTTCTTTGTTAGAGTTATTTCACTAACTAGCCGTTTAATGGAAATTTCTTATGTTTGTCATTAGCTCCCATTGTTCACTACATTCCTTTGATTACATATATTTTTTTTTTTTTTTTATTATAATTATAAGACAAAACGAATTCCACCTTGTTTTTTTTTTTTTTTTCTTAAAGCAATCTTAAATCAAACTTCAATTAAATCAAATTTAGTTAAATCAAATTTTAGTTCTTTAGGTTTTATTTAAATACGATTCAAAATTATATCTTATAAAACTGTCTAATTTATGCTTTTAACGATAAACCTGTCTATGAGAAAAAAAATCTTTTTATTCTTATTTTACCCTACAAGACCTTTTATTTTTATTAAATATTTACACAAATCTTTTATCAATTTATATTTTTTTCAAAATTATGTGTAACTCCGAAGAAAGCACACTCCTTCCTGATGTATCTTGGTACATTTCTCCGTCCCCCCTTTTTGAAACTAAAATATCAATCTGAAGGTTTTAGTTTCAATGTTTAACTTTATTCTTACTATACATTCCCCTCGATTTATTTTGATGGAAGTTCGTCCTCTCTTATTCTCGTGTGTCCATGTTACTTGTTAAGCTTTCCTCTTTAGTAATTGTAAGGATCGCGCATTGAACGTTCCCCTACAGTCTGACCCTTGGGCGACTTTGAAGGCGTTATTTCCGTACTCCTTTATGATTTTGTATGGCCCGTCGTATATTGGTTGAAATTTCTTGTATATCCCCTTTTCCGGATGGCTTACTGGGTTTACCCTTACCATGACCTCATCTCCCAGCTTGAACATAGCCTTGCTCTTCCCTTGTCTCCTTTGTCTTATATTTCCCATCTTTCTGAGTTTACAGCGTGCTTTATCCGCGTCTTTCTTCTTATCAATAGGTGGTGTTCTAATCGGTAAAGGGGTTTTGAATGGGTAAGGGGTATTTCTCCCATGATGAAGCCTGATGGGTTCGAACCCGGTGGATTCGTTTTTGGACCAATTTATCATGTTCGCCACTCTCGTGGCCTCTTTTACCCATCCACGATGATTGTTCTGGAGATACACACGAAATAAGCGCCCTAATTCCCTCATGACTCGTTCGCAGGGATTAGACTGCGGATTACGAATCGAAGTGAGAATATGTCTGATCTGGTGGCGCTTCGTCCACCTTTTCCATTCCTCCGACATAAAGGGAGTTCCATGGTCTGATATTATCTGCTTTGGGATTCCCACGTCTCGAAAATGTTGACGTTCAAGTACCTGTATAGTTTGTTTGGCATTAGCTTGCGTCACCGGATATATCGCTACGAATTTGGAAAAAACGTCATATGTTACAACAAGATACTTCTTTCTATTAAACTGGGGTAGAGGTCCGTAGAAATCTATTGCCAATAGGCTGTTAGGCTGGTATGCATATATAGGTCTCAACGGGCCCACGCTTGATGAGTTTTGGGGCTTTGTTTTCGCACATACAGTACATCCCTCAATGACGTCTAAAACACTCTTATACATTCTTGGCCAATAAAACCAATTGCCTATCAACCCTTCCGTCTTGCTTGCCCCATAGTGTCCATAATTTTCATGTATGAACATGATTATTTGTTTCCGCATATTCACTGGAAGAACGACTCGTGTATGCTCCTCATCTCTTATTTTACGCTGTAAAAGTCCATTTTTCAAACAATATTTTTTTTCTTTCCAGACCGTATTGTTTACAGGTCTTCCTGTAGGCTGATGGCGCAAGTGGTCTATTATTTGTTTACACTCTGTATCCTCTTCTTGAGCTTTCACTAATCTTTTCAAACTGCACTCTATATCCTCGCCTTTATCTACTTCCGCCGCTGCTATGTACGCATCGTTACAAGTTAAATGTTGCTGTGGTGGTTCTATCGGATAGCGACTTAAAGCATCTGCCGCCATATTGTCTCTGCCTGGGCAATACTGCACGCGATAGTTAAATTCTTGTAAGATCAAACTCCATCGGATCAGCCTACTATTCGTGAGGAAGCTATGATTAAGGAACTCAAGGCTCCTATGGTCTGTGATCACTATCACCTGCGACCCGATTAAATACTGTCTAAACTTCTTAAAGGCCCAGACAATTGCTAAAGCCTCCCTCTCAGTTACTGTATAATTTTTTTCCGGCTTACTTAATAAGCGACTTATAAAGAATAACACCCCATATTTCCCATCGTCCTGCACCTGGGATAATGTGGCTCCCAGGCCCATTCCACTACTGTCAGTTTGCACTACAAATGGTTTGTCAAAATCTGGGTATGACAGCATGACCTCTTTTAGGAACCCCCTTTTTACCTTTTCAAAACTACGCTCTTGTAGCTCCTCCCACATCCACCTTTTGTCCTTCCTTAATAACTGTAAGAGAGGTTCCATGTCTGAGGAAAAGTTTTTATAAAATCGGTTGAAAAAATTACACAGTCCGAGGAAAGCTTTGATGTCTTTCTTCTTCCTTGGTTTTGGAAACTGTTGTATCGCCTCGATTTTTTCTGGATTTGGAGATATTCCCTGCTCACTGATAATGTGTCCCAAGAATTTCACCTCCGGAGTCATTAGGTGGCTTTTCCCCAAATTTATTTTAATTCCTTTTTCTATGCACTCCCCGAACAGTAGCTTCAAATGTTCGAAGTGCTCTTCCACACTATTCGAGGCCACAATGATGTCGTCCACATACATCGTAATTAAACTCTTAATTTTTTCTGACAATACTTGATCAAGGCATTGTATTAGTCCCGCTCCGCTGTTTTTTAAGCCGAAGGGAACCCGATTAAAGTTATATGCCCGTCCATTATATCGGAAAGCGGTATATTTCCGTTCTTCAGGGTGAAGCTTGATCTGCCAGTAGCTGGCCGTTAGATCAAACGTCGAAAATATATTTTTTTTATGGAACTTCATTAATAATTCACTTATAGGTGGTGGGGCATTAGTGTCTAGCACTGTTATTTTATTCAACTGTCGCGCGTCTAAACACAATCGAATAGACCCGTCCTTTTTCTTTACTGTCACCAACGGATTATTGTATGGTGATGAGCATTTAGAAATAATTCCCCATTTTAGCATATTCTGTAGCTGTTCTTCTACGGCACTTCTATATTGATGTGGTATTGGGTATGTTCGCGCTTGATACGGCTGGTCTTCTATAAGTTTTATTCGGTGTTCGTATCCTTCGATAACTCCCGGAACTTCTGAAAACACATCCTCGTACGTGTTCAACAAACTCTTCAGTCGTTCTCCATTCTCGCTTTCCTGTTCCTCTTCCCTTATTATTATTTTTTTTCTAATTGTATCCCTGCACTTTCTGCATCGTGCTCCGTTCTACTATTGTCTGCCTCGCAGACGTCAAACGGTATTTCTGCATGATTAATTCTTGCCTGTCGCTTTTCATAATCCAGCACGCATCCTGCTTTGCACATAAAGTCTGAGCCCAGGATAGCATCATGTATCAATCCCTCCAAGATCAGCATGACGTGGTTGTATTCCTTCCCTGCGATCTTAATACTCACCCACACTTGCTCCGATGCCAACTTGGCTCTTTTCCCATTCGCCAGCCTTACGTATACATCCTTTAACGGCAAGGTTTTAATTTTCAAGTTACTCCGGTCCATTTCATTGAACGTTTTCTGCGAAATCACCGACACTTGGCTGCCCGAGTCAAGTAGTGCATTAATCGCCTTCCCTTCGATTCCTATTTCTATTTTAGGACATGATTGGTATGCCATTCCCAGCTCGCCCCTGTCTTCATTTTGTACTAGGTTTGCTACTTGTCTGCTATTATCTTCTGCCTTTCCCTCTTTCCTCCGATTTTCTTCGTACTGTTTATCGTTATCTATCGTCCTGAGTATCTCTGCCGCTCGCTCTATGGTATCATTCCCTATTATTGTTTCTTGGACGTTTTCTGGGAAGCCTCGCCTTACTATCCGCAGTATTTGTTGCTCAGACAGTTTGTATGCTGTGATTTCCCTTAATCTCGCCACTTGTCTGCGGAAATATGTACTTAGTGATTCTTCTGTTCGCCATTTTTCTTGTGTTACCTGATGTTTAACAACTTCCTGAAGCCCCTCCCCCCAATAACTCTTCAGCAATGCTTGTTTATATTCCTTGAAGTTCGTTGGCTTTATTCCCAGCGACTCCCACCAATTTTCGGCCTCATCTTGTATGTAGCTAACAGCTATATTAACTTTAACCGACTCGCTGAACTCATTACATGAAAAAAAACGTTCTAGACTCTCCAAGTATCTATTCGGTCTTTCCCCTTCGTTTCCTGAGAAAGTCTTTATTTTGATAACCCGACTTGCTATTTCCATTTTACACCTATTTTATCTGACTTTATTTCATATGATTGTTTTTTTCTTTTTAATAATAATAATAAACTTATGTACGTACAACCAAAGCCTAACCTTCCCAGTTCCCCTTTTTTTTCTTATACTAAAATTCCCCGGAGTGTCCCTATGCCTCCACGTTTTATATAATTGCAAAATCACCTTTACAGTTGCGCTGCTTATACCGTTTTCTAATCCTACTATCACGCTCCCTCCCGCTTCTTTTTACTAGCTATCACTTCTGTCACTCATACACGACTCTGGCCACACCGCTTAAAACGTCCATTCATGACTCACATCGGTTCTGCCATTCAAAACGTTTAGTTTCGTTCCACGTTGACGCGCCATTTATACCTAGCCCTTTACACGTCGTCTCGTAAACTTTATAAAAACATCATTTATATAAAATCAATAAAATGTTTAATGTTTATAATAACGACTCGATCAGAACTTTGTACCTCCCTCTTACACAAAATCCTATCACGGGCTGTCAGTACCTCGGGTAGAGTAATCAATATCATTGGCAAACATTTGCCAATAACATTAATACTCGTTTACTAGATTACATATTAGCCAATCAAACTTTTTATTTATTTAAAGGAAAAAATCCAATGGGCGCCAGCCGACCTTTGTCAACAAGTCTGCTTGACCAATACGATCTAGTACCCGCTCCCGCTAGCTCAGCTACAACAATCAATTAAATATAATCCGCCTACCTAAAAAATCAATTTATGAATCTTTCTCTGCGCTAAATTTCTCGCTTTCTCTTTTTCTTTTATTTAATTATTTAATTTAAATCTAATTTAAGTAATCACTAACCCATGAAATCTCCATTTACGCTATTATACTTCGTTTGGTCTTATAATATAATTAATTACACTTTCGTTCAAGTTCAGATAATATTTAATACAATCAAAATTTCATATTATAAATACATAAAAAAAATAATTATACACACACAATTACATTTGAAATCACAATAAAATCTCTGGGTAATGGAGCTAAAGACAACTAATAATTATTGTTCGTACCATAAAGTTCAGAGTTTATTATTCCATTTATTATTACGGCTTTTAATTAGTGAATTAGAAATTGAAATAAACATTACCTAGCTTTCTCCCTTATGCACGGTTCCGAGCGTTGCTTCTGATAGTATTTCATTCGGTCAGTTAGCGCTAACTCTTTGCAATCCTTTTCCCGATGTCATTGGGATCCTGTGGGCTCCACGTGGACACTCCGTCTCCTTCTTGTTTTACGCGACCATGATCGACATTTGAACTGTTTGCTGTTGGTATTGCGGGAAGGATTCGGCCGGCTGTTCACACGATGGGTTTAACAGTGCAGCATTATGTTTAACTTTAGACGTATATTAATATTCAATGCTCTCGATCTATAAAAATAATTTTAATTAATAATACAATAGAAAATTCACCCTTTTTATATTTTACGGTCCTTATCTTGCGGATTCAATCTACAATACGTAACTAATCCTCTGGTGTTTCAGTTACGGTCCGTGCTGAATTTCTGGTGTTTGCATTGGTCATTTAATTTCTTTGTACTCTCTGCTAGAGTTATTTCAATTTCTTTATTTCAATTTCTTTGTTAGAGTTATTAATTTCAATTTTTTTGTTAGAATTATTTCAATTTCTTTGTTAAAGTTATTTTCAATTTCTTTGTTAGAGTTATTTCACTAACTAGCCGTTTAATGGAAATTTCTTATGTTTGTCATTAGCTCCCATTGTTCACTACATTCCTTTGATTACATATATTTTCTTTTTTTTTTATTATAATTATAAGACAAAACGAATTCCACCTTGTTTTTTTTTTCTTAAAGCAATCTTAAATCAAACTTCAATTAAATCAAATTTAGTTAAATCAAATTTTAGTTCTTTAGGTTTTATTTAAATACGATTCAAAATTATATCTTATAAAACTGTCTAATTTATGCTTTTAATGATAAACCTGTCTATGAGAAAAAAAATCCTTTTATTCTTATTTTACCCTACAAGACCTTTTATTTTTATTAAATATTTACACAAATCTTTTATCAATTTATATTTTTTTTTCAAAATTATGTGTAACTCCGAAGAAAGCACACTCCTTCCTGATGTATCTTGGTACAATATATATATATATATATATATATGCAAAATAAGTGTTTCTGTGTATTGTTAATCTGGCAGTGGTTTATTTTTTTATAATCTTTATTTCTTTAAAATTAAATATATATATGCAAAATAAGTGTTTCTGTGTACTGTTAATCTGGCAGTGGTTTATTTTTTTATAATCTTTATTTCTTTAAAATTAAAATATCTATTATCTCTGCTGCTCCATGAGCTAGTGACTGGGGCATTTTGGTCATATTTATTTAAAAATTGGATCATGTCAGTACACATCTGCCTACTATATAAATTTCCCAGGTTTGAATGGCCTTGTGGTGCCTTTATATGGCAGATGTGGTAAGACCCCAACTTCCAATATACCCTGTTATAATATATATATATATATATATATATATATATATTATACCGGTTACCAGTTACTCCATTAATATGAGCATGTGCATAAACCGAACATGAGGGAAAATATGGTGACATGCTGGAGTAAGAAACAATTCAAAATTTTAGCATAACAGTGTTACAGACACAGAAGATACTTATGGAAAGATTGACTCTTACATACCTCTGGGGGGTGACTCTAAATAAACCCCTTGTGCCACTCCTACAAGGAAATTTAACTCTCCTCCTGAAAGGATATGCAAGTTCAAATGGTATTAGGGCATGTGTGCTGATAAATAATTATTCATAAAAAAATAATAAATAAGTATCCTCATGCTAAATAGAGATTTAAAACCCGGTATGATGATTTCCCATTTGCTAGCTCAGCATACTCTTTTCTCAGTTAAAAAATGGGGATCGGAAAACTCGCATAATTAATTAATAGTATAGTTAGAGAAAGTAAATGACAAAAAGAATAAAAAAAATTATGGCAGTAGTGGCTTTAGAATTATAATATAAATATTTTATTAACCCATTACCCATACCATTTATAATACGAATACATTCCCAAATCGATTAAATATACAAAACAAATATTACACTACATAAATCATATTAATAAAACAAAACTATAATAATAAAGAAA
This sequence comes from Epiperipatus broadwayi, assembly GCA_028023455.1. Taxonomy (NCBI): domain Eukaryota; kingdom Metazoa; phylum Onychophora; class Udeonychophora; order Euonychophora; family Peripatidae; genus Epiperipatus; species Epiperipatus broadwayi. The sequence goes on along the minus strand of JAQFVV010006265.1, from coordinate 10,147 downwards.
TACTTAATAAAGCAATAATTATTTAAATAAAGGAAAATTTCTTTCTTGATAAGAAAAACTGATTAAATAACTAATACGTGAGATAGTGATCTGTGGATTATAAACTCACACACAGGCATTAAGCAAACAAGGAAAATTTAACAAGTTACATGAAATATGTGTTTGTGTATGTAGGTACATAAAATATATTTACAAAATGTGTATCAAATTTAAATAGAATAAACACACACAAAAGAATAATATACCCGATAAAGTCTATAAGCTTCATTCTTGTATGGGTTTGGATGGGCTGTACGTTCATCTACTGCAGCCAGGGTTGGACTTGACTGCGTTATAAGTTCATAGAATTGATCATTATCATCTTGGTGCTTGAATTTCGGCATTTACATTTTTGTGGGATGGTGGGAGAGGAGCTGGACGGATGCGTTGAAGTCAGCTTCTATTCCATGATCATTTTATCTGCAAGCGAATGCTTGATTTGCATCTTTAAGTTGGAGAATGGATATTAAACGATATCAATCATCCTTTATTGGTTTAAGGATCCAAGGTTAACTGCAGGCTTCAATGGCATGTTGTAGTTATGCTTCCATCAGAATCAACTGACTGGTTAACTGCTAGGTTATTTCAATGATGGCAAGGTATTAGAATCAGCATGATTAAAACAGTTGCATGACTTTGCGTGTTTCAGAATAGCATTAGCTTACAATAAGATTTGCAAACGTGAACTGCTCTCTTTAACAAGAAAAAGTTAGACTGCCTTCTTTGAAAAGCAAAGGTGACCTGCCTTCTTTGAAAATCAAAAGTCAACTGCCTTCTTTGAAAAGCCAAAGTCAACTCCCCTCTCGCAATTTCAGAACAGATATCCCACCTCCATACACAAAAATTAATTAAATCTCATTGAATTGGTTTGACTAATTGTTTTAAAAATTTGATTTCCAATTAGTTTTTTTCTTATTATTTGATATCTCCATTCAGATCACAATTAAGAAATGATAACATCTTTTTACTCTTGATTAATTACATTATCAGAATTGAAGGTTTTTCTGTTTTAACAAGCAATTGTTTCATATAACTTGAACATTTCTCTCTACACGCATCATCATAAGTTTAATTAAACTCTTTTGTTCTGTTAAAATTATTTTAGCATGGACAGGAATCCAGAATGCCTTTAGGCTTTTCTTAAATTTAAGACAATGACTTGCTCAAATGCAACTGAAGAGAAAAATGACCATTAAAACCTCGATTTTGAAATTATTCTTAAATATTTTTAATTAACAGTAATATTTAAAATTTTCCTTTTTACATTTTGTAAACACTCAAAAAAATATAAATAGAGAATAACAATTTGATAAATAAATGCAGTTTCTTCAACAAACAAAAATATTTAAAATTATAAATACATTTTCGAGTTATCTTTTTCTTTTAATAAAAATTTAAAAAAAAATTAAAATTGCAAATACATATTTCTAAGCCTTTAAACATTGGCTTTAATCATATGTGTGTGTGAGTTTATGCTATAGCCACAGTTCTCTCTCTTAATTCATAACAAATTTTAATTATATAAATAGTACACCCACCCACCCCATTTAATGGCTTTTTACATATTTTCGACCATTAATTTATCTGACCTTATCTTGTGCTTGGCCACATAAAACATGCCTGGCACAATATCCCCCTCTGACATAAGATGTTTAAATGGAGTTTATCATTTTAATGTCTTTATTATTAATCGTATTTTCCAAAAACAACATTTTATACTTCAGGTTTCAAGGCTCTCGCATTGTAAGTGCCCTTGATCCCTTGCTCTGTCTTAATCTGGAAAGCATTATTTCCTTTCCATTCCACAATTTTGAATGGACCTTCATAAAGGTTACAGAATTTTTTAAACTGGAATTTCTCCGGTATACTTACATTGGGAGTCCTTACCATCACTCTATCCCCTATTTTGAATTGATGCTTTGACGCACCCTTCCATCTCTCTCTCATAGTGCTCATATGCTGCATTCGGGCATAATCCTCCTTTCTCTCTGCTTCCATGTCCACAGTTTCACCTGTATCTTCAGGTAATTTTGTCTTAAACTACTTAGGGGCTAGTTTTTCGAAGTGAAGGCATATTGGAGATAATCCTGTGGATTCACTAATGGACCAATTAATAAAGTCTAGTACTCGAGGTAACTGCTTGACCCACCCTCTATGGTTGTCAGGTAGATAAGTATGAAAAAGTCTCCCTAGCTCCCATATAACCCGCTCGCAGGGATTTGACTGAGGGTTGCAGATGGAGGTGAGTATATGTTTGATTCCCTGTTTATTTGTCCACTGTTTCCATTCTTCTGATATGAAGGGTGCCCCGTGATGTGATAGGATTGTCTGAGGTTTCCAGATCCATGGGAAATGCAGGGATCACAGTACTTTGATAGTTTCTTGTATAGTAGTCCTAGATAATGGATAAGCGGCAACAAATTTGGAGAAAAGGTCATACACCACCAACAAGTATCTTTTCCGATTGAAGGGTGGCAGAGGACCATAAAAATCGATGGTCATTATCTCCCTTGAGTTTTGAGGTATAATCGACTTCATGGGGTTCACATAACTTTTGATGGGTGGTTTTGCCCTCTGGCATATTTCACACTTGTTCATCACATACATTATGTCCTGCTGCATCTGTGGCCAATAAAACCAGAGCCTGAGGCAATCTTCTGTTTTTGGGGTTCTGTAATGCCCGTATAAGCAATGGATATACTGAATGAAAGAGTGCCTCATCTTCAATGGTACCATGGCCCTCCATTCATCTTTTCCTTCTTGAACTTGATAATACAGTATTTCCTCCAACAGTGTGAATCATTGCATGGTCCTTTCGGGTTATTGAATCATCTCTTAGGATTTCGTCCTGACACTGCATTATAATTTGATTTAAACCTGCATCGTCGTGTTGCTCTACAGCTATGTGAGCTAGTTCATGCTCTATGGATTGATCCACACTTAAGGTCATGTTCATCATGTATGTTTGGTCCACGTTCAAATGCCTTTGCTAGAGAGGCACGAGATGGCGACTTAAAGTATCAGCAACTACATTTTCAGTGCCTTTGCAGTAATGAACTGTGTAATTGAACTCCTGGAGGAACAGACTCCATCTCACAAAATGGCTATTATTGAGGTAACTATGGTTGAGGAACTCTGAACTCTTGTGGTTGGTGATCACCACCACCTCAGATCCCAATAACATGGGTTGAAATTTTTGGAAAGCCCATACAATGGCTAGAGACTCCTTCTCTGTGACCATGTAATTGATCTAATGCCCCTTCAATAAACAGCTTATGAAATACAACACCCCTATTCTCCCATTCAGTTGGATCTGAGACAAGGTGACAGCCAACCCATACCTGCTACCATCAGTTTGAAGTAAAAATGGTTTGCCAAAGTCTGGTTATGTGAGCACAACCTGTTTTACAAAGCTCATCTTAACCCTTTGAAGGCTTCCTCTTGATCTGCAGTACAGTTCCACCTTGTTTCCTTTCTGAGCAGCTTCAAAAGAGGTTCCATTTGGTCGGCAAATTTTTCACAAAACCTGTTGTAAAAATTGCATATACCTAAGAATGACCGAAACTAGCGTTTAGTTTTAGGCACAGGAAATTTTGTGATGATCTTTATTTTATCGGGATGAGGTTTAATCCCTGTCTGGCTAACCAGATGACCCAGAAATTCAATCCCCTCTGATACAAACACACTTTTCTTCATGTTTATCTTAATTCCCTTTTCCCTGCACTCTCTGAAGAATAATTGCAACTGCTGGAGATGCTCTCCAGCGATGTGGATGCCACAACTACATCATCCACATACATAGTTATGATTTTCTTTGCTTCCACTGACAAAACTTGGTCCAGACATCTTAGCAAACTGGCTCCACTGTTGACCAAACCAAAAGGCATTCGGTTAAATTGACAAGAATGCCCTCCATATGTAAAAGCTGTGTACTGATGGTCCACTAGGTGCAGCTTGATCTGCCAATAACTGGCAGTCAAATCGAATGTTGAAAAGACTTTCTTTCCTTTAAACTTCATTAATAAATCATTCATGGGTAGAGGGATGGTACAATCAGGTATTGTGGCCCTATTGAGTTGCTGGGCATCTAATCATAGCCGGATAGCTCCAATTTTTTTCTTACAATAACTAGGGGATTGTAATAAGGAGAAGAACATTTTTCAATAATTCCCCACTCCAACATCTGCTCCAACTGCTTTCCACCTCCTCTTTAAACTGATGAGGTATAGGGTGTGGTTTTTTTTGAGGGTTTTCCCTTGTTTGGGCTTATTTTTTTGTTTGTACCCCCCAATAATCCCAGGATTTTCTGAGAATATATCGCTATAGTTCTGCAGCATAGCTTTAATTCTTTCTTTACTTTCCACAGAGACCAATCTCACTTCATTCACCATTTCTACCAGCATATCTGGGGCAGCCTGATTAAGGCAACATGTCCGTTTGTCATGATATCACTGATGGGGTAAAAATCTGGTTTCTTGGCCATTGCATACAACAAGTTCCTTTTTATAGTCTAGTATACATTTGCTCCTATGGAAGAAGTCTGAACCGAGCACCACCTCATGGATTAAATTTTTCATTGTTAGAAACACATGTGGAGTTGCTTGTCCATTGATTTCTAATTGCAGCCAGAATTGTCTCAGCACAAGTTTTACTTTGTGATTGTTTGCTAGTGTTACTTGGGTGAGTTTCAATGGGAGGATCTCGACCTCCAGATTTTTTTTAATATGCGCTGGTATAATTCCTCCGATATCACAGAGATTTGACTCCTTGAGTCCAATAAGGTTGTTCCCTCAATACCTTCCAGCAACACTGTTTTCTTAGGACAGTTCTGCAGAGCTTAGTTTGGTACTCTGTCTTCCCATGAACATACTAGATTTGACATTTCTTTCCCTGTTATTTTTTTTTTGCTTTCTCCTCTTCTGTTTAGCCTTGCTATGGCTGTACTCTTGTTTTGTCTCCTTTTCTGACTCCTCTTTATTACTTGGTTGAAGGTATTCGCCCTTTCTCTCCAATCTCTCTTCTATTTCATTTGACATTTCCCTTCTCATATGTTTTATCTCTTGACATCTGGTTGAGGTCAAGTCTCATGGTATTGATAAACCTTTCCATCTTTGCCATCTGTTGTTCAATCTGGCTAACTGTCTGACACAGATCCCCTATTTTATCATTGGTTGCCGCTCTGCACATTTCTAATTTCTCTATCTTGTCGCTATAACTTTTTTTCACTTTCTTCAACCCTTTTGCCTATTTCTTGTATTCTCTTGCAATCTGCTTCCATTACTTGCTGCCTTGTTTGGATTTCTTCCAACCTATCACTATTAATCTGATGGAGGCCCCTACATTTTTCTTCTACACCTTGAAACCTTGTTTCAATCCCTAAGGATATTTCTTCCCTAAATTCATCAAACCTTTTAGCTACATCTCGTACTATTTCCTCTGACCTTTCTTTTAATTGATTAGACATCTGACTAAGGTCAAGTCTTATAGTATTTACAAACATCTCCATCATTTCCATTAAGTTTTCATTTTTCCCCATCGGTTTTCCTTCACTTTGAGGCTCTATTGCTTCCTCTATACCACCTTCAATTATTTTAGGCTGGCTTACTTCTGCCCTTTCCCCATTTATTTCGTCATGCTTTTCACTCATATCTATCTTTTCTTGCTTTCTGAACTGTGATCTTGTCCACATATATAGTATTATTTTCAACTTATAAATTTGCTTTGTTATACGGCTTCAACTATATTTTATTTCATTAACTCTTAAGACTATGGTTTAACACTACTTTGTTTAACTTAATTTGTCTTTACTTATTTCTTTTCATAAAATTATTCAGCGCACGCCGTACCGAGCTTCCCTTATCCCTACCGTCATTTATTTCTCCCTTCCGAGTTATATTTCTCTCATTCATTTATTAACTATAAATAATAAAATTATTCCAAGATTGCCCTTCAAACACCAATAAAAACATATACAAACCAAGCTAACATTAAATTGTGCACGTATTGGAATTGTTTTCAAAACAAAATGAAAAGAAATTGATCCAATAAACGAAAAGAAATTGATCGTGAATAGTATTACGATTCTGAACTGTTGCATGCTGTCAAAAACAAAATTCCCTATCATGCAACTTCACAATTCTACCTTATTCAATAAAGACTTACTTTCTAAAAAAAAACAATATTTCCTCAGTCCGCCGCTTGTTTTTATATAATATGTAGTTTACGCTTGTATACTATCATTTATTTTTACTATAACCACTTATATATAGCTAAAACAATCTAAATCAATATTACTGTAGCCATGAAAGGCTGCTTCAAAAAACAAAATACAGTTTTTAAAGTTATTATTTATTAAGATTCACCACCTGTTTTTATACAATACGTAGTTTACGCTAATATACTGCAGTCTATTTCTTTCTACAATTGTTTTATTTAACTTTTTTTTTTAAAATTTATTTCTACTATAAATATTTATATATAGCTAAAACAATTTAAATCAATAGTATTGTGACGACGAAGGTCGCTTCAAAAACAAAATAAATCTTAAAATTCTTATATATTAATATTTGATTATACCTATATACTGCTGTTTATTTTTATTAATTGTGCAGTTTATACTTTTATACTGCCTTTTATTTTTATTAAATACGTATATATGACAAAATAAACCTAGTCAGTATTATTGTAGTGACAAATGTCACTTCAAAAAAAAAACTTAGAATTCTTATCTATAAAGATTCTCAATCGTAAACTTTTTTATTTTAAATATGCACACACGGTAATATAATCTAAACGAGTACTACTGTAGTGACAAACGTCACTTCAAAAACAAAACAAAGTTTAGAATTTTTATTTATTAAGTTTCGTAATCGTAAATTCTTTTCTCTTTTTTCAAATCTTGTCTCTATATAAAAAAAAATCATTCACAATATTTTTAAGATTTTGCGAGATTTTTCCTTTTCTTTAGTTACGTTTAGCGGCCGTGTCTTTCCTATACTGGCCACATTAAGTAAGGCTTACACGTTAGGCACCAAAAATTTCTATTCTATACCGGTTACCATTTACTCCGTTAATATGAGCATGCGCATAAACCGAACATGAGGGAAAATATGGCGACATGCTGGAGTAAGAAGCAATTCAAAACTTTACCGTAACAGTGTTACGGACACAGAAGATACTTATGGAAAGGTTGACTCTTACATACCTTTGGGGGATGACTCTAAATCAACCCCTCGCGCCACTCCCAGAAGGAAATTTAACTCTCCTCCTGAAAGGATATGCAAGTTCAAATGATATTAGGGCATGTGTGCCAATAAATAATTATTCATAAAAAAATAATAAATAAGTATCCTCGTGCTAAATAGAGATTTAAGACCCGGTAAGATGATTTCCCATTTGCTAGCTCAGCGTACTCTTTTCTCAGTTAAAGAATGGGGATCGGAAAACTCGCATAATTAATTAATAATATAGTTAGAGAAAGTAAATGACAAAGAGAATAAAAAAAATTATGGCAGTAGTCGCTTTAGAATTATAATATAAATATTTTATTAACCCATTACCCCATACCATTTATAATATGAATACATTCCCAGATCGATTAAATATACGAAACAAATATTACACTACATAAATCATATTAATAAAACAAAACTATAATCATAAAGAAATACTTAATAAAGCAATAATTAGATTAAATAAAGGAAAATTTCTTTCTTGATAAGAAAAATTGATTAAATAACTAATACGTGAGATAGTGATCTGTGGATTATAAACTCACACACGGGCATTAAGCAAACAAGGAAAAATTAACAAGTTACATGAAAGATGTGTTTGTGTACATATGTACATAAGATATATTTACGAAATGTGTATCAAATTTAAATAGAATAAACACACACAAAAAAAATAATATACCCGATAAAGTCTATAAGCTTCATTCTTGTATGGGTTTTGAGTGGGCTATACGTTCATCTACTGCGGCAAGGGCTGGACTTGACTGCGTTATAAGTTCATAGAATTGATCATCATCACCTTGGTGTTCGAATCTCCGCTCTTACATTCTTGTGGGATGGCGGGAGAGGAGCTGGACGGATGCGCTGAAGTCGGCTTCTATTCCATGATCATTTTATCTGCAAGCGAATGCTTGATTGGCATCTTTAAGTTGGAGAACGGATATTCAACAGGATATTAAATGATATCAATCATCCTTTATTGGTTTAAGGATCCTAGGTTAACTGCAGGCTTCGATGGTGTGTTGTAGTTATGCTTCCATCAGAATCAACTGACTGGTTAACTGCTAGGTTATTTCACTGATGGCTTGTTTTTTATTCTTTTATTTTTAAAGAAAGAAAAATAATTTTTTTTTTTTCTTTTTTTAGAGAAAATCTTTCACTTCACATTTTTTTCAGGTATTAGAATCAGCATGATTAAAACAGTTGCATGACTTCGCGTGGTTTCAGAATAGCATTAGCTTCCCAATAAGATTTGCAAACGTGAACTGCTCTCTTTGACAAGAAAAAGTTAGACTGCCTTCTTTGAAAAGCAAAGGTGACCTTCCTTCTTTGAAAATCAAACTCCTTCTTTGAAAAGCCAAAGTCAACTACCCTCTAACAATTTCAGAACAGATATCCCACCTCCATACACAAAAATTAATTAAATCTCATTGAATTGGTTTGACTAATTGTTTTAAGAATTTGATTTCCAATTAGTTTTTTCTTATTTTTTTATATCTCCATTCAGATCACAATTAAGAAATGATAACATCTTTTTACTCTTGATTAATTACCTTATCAGAATCGAAGTTTTTTTCTGTTTTAACAAACAATTGTTTCATATAACTTGAACATTCCTCTCTCCACGCATTATCGCAAGTCTAATTAAACTCTTTTGTCCTGTTAAAATTATTTTAGCATGGACAGGAAGCCAGAATGCCTTTAGGCTTTTCTTAAATTTAAGACAATGACTTGCTCAAATGCAACTGAAGAGAAAAATGACCATTAAAACCTCGATTTTGAAATTATTCTTAAATATTTTTAATCAACAGTAATATTTAAAATTTTCCTTTTTACATTTTGTAAACACTCAAAAAAATATAAATAGAGAATAACAATTTGTTAAATAAATGCTGTTTCTTCAACAAACAAAAATATTTAAAATTATAAATACATTTTGGAGTTATCTTTTTCTTTTTTTAAAAAAAAAAAAAAAAAATCAAAATTGCAAATACATATTTCTAAGCCTTTAAACATTGGCTTTAATCATATGTGTGTGTGAGTTTATACTATAGCCACAGTTCTCTCTCTTAATTTATAACAAATTTTAATTATATAAATAGTATACCCACCCCCCCATTTAATGGCTTTTTATGTATTTTCGACCATTAATTTATCTGACCTTATCTTGTGCTTGGCCACATCAAACGTGCCTGGCACAATATATATATAATATTCAAATGTAAATATATTGTCAACACTAAACTTAATTTAATTCAGTGATATGGGTAGCAGAGGAGTTGGAGAGTGGAGAAGATTGAAGCTTGTTCATTAAAGATTGAAGATTTGCTATCTTAATATAAACTAAAGCGCTGATTATTTAGATATTGTAGGAAATGATAATCTGGGCCAACTGTTGCACAAAATACATATTTTGGAGATTATTTATCTTTTTGGCATTATGTGAGCATGTGTATCCATTGTATAAGATGGAGTGCATAGAGATAGGGAGCTTGAGAGTCTGAGTTTAAATTCTTTCTAATTCTATGTTTATTATAATTGCATATCTATACCTAGCATTAGATGTGAACATCAAATATGAAAGCTAATAATTAAAAGCAATTTAATTCTAAACCATGTTAAATAAAGGGTTAAATTATGCCATTTAAAGAAGTTATAAGATAAAGAGAAATGGAAAAATCATTGGTTTAAATTTTTTTTTTTAAATAAAATTTAGGTCTTCCCACAAAGCGACTCTGACTATGATAAATAAAAAAATAATTTAATATGGAGGTAAGATTTTATTATTCTTCATGTTCATTTTATTATTGACAGAACAGAAATTTTTGTTTATTAATTGACTTAGTAATATTTGTTTATTATTTTGTGTGTGGATG